>CM016621.1:140323324-140689283 GCA_005393395.2 Gossypium australe
GGGCAGAATTTGGGCAAATTTGAAATAAATAAAAGAAGGAAGGGCTTTATTGAAACGCGCATGAAAGAAAGGGGGGCTAAAATGGAAATTTATCCAGGCCTCCAAAACGCGCCGTTGCAGTAGGGATTAAATTGGAAACCAGGATGACCACAGGGCGAGATTGAAGAATAGAATAAGCTTAATCGTAAATGGGTGAAAATGCGGGAGGACCATGTGGGCAAATATCCCACTATGCAGAAACACGCGGACCCCTGGGCAGGCGGGTCGGGTTGCGCGGGTCGGAGCCAAAACGACGTCGTTTTGGCATCAGACCTAAGGCACAAAACGGTGCCGTTTCTAAGGGTATTTATACCCAAGTTTGCTGAAAAAAAAAGTTTTAGCCCTAAAATTTTTAAAAAGAACAGCAGCCCTCAGCTTTCTTTCTCTCCTCTCCACTCTTTCTTGCGCCCGACAGTAGGCTTCCGTCCGTTCGTTGGTTCGCCACAGATGGTGGCCGACCTTGCGGATCAAGGGATTTTGGCCACGGAGGAAAGCCTCCGGCGGTGGACCACGGGGCACGACGCGGTCATGGAGTAACCCCGGTGAGCCCTTTTTCCTCTTTCTTTTTATTATTTTTTTATATCTGTATATTGATGAACAAAAAAAAAAAGGAAAATAGAAATACAAAACGAAATCACCTTCGAATATTGATGATCTGATTTTTGATTTTTTGTTTGATCTCTTGCTATCTTCTGTTTTTTTTTTATTGAAAGTTTTTTTCTTTTTTTTTTGATTGAAAGTTTTTTTTCTTTTTTTTATTCTGTTGATTGGAAAATCAAAGGAAGCCTCCCCATACAATCTGTTTCTTCTTGGCTTATATAGCCAAATAACAGAAAAATAAAAAATAATACAAGGCTTTCTATTTGCTGTCTTTGTTTGTCTGGTTCTACAGGTGATAGTTGAAATTATTGGAGACCAACGGCGGTGGCAGACAAGGCGTAGTGGGGGAGCGGTAGTGGAGGCCTGTGGCGCACCAGGGGCTAGGGTTTCTGAAACCCTAGCTTTCTGAAAACTTTAGGTGTTTGGGCCACCCACGGATTGGGCCTATTTTTGGGCCCTTCCATTTTTATTCTTTGATTTGGGCCCGGACAATTTGGGCCGCTTACAGCTGCCCCTCTTTGCTCATTGCCGTGTAACGGGGATAGAGCAAAGACATAAAGAAGGCCCAAATTTGTCGGGATCTGTTGAGCCTTGACTTCTTTGGTGCCTTTCTTCTTCGGGTAGCCTCGTTCTAGCCTATCGCATCTTGTTGCTTTGACCCACTCCACTGTAACTTTGAAAGACGATTATTAACTTCAATCTACTTTGGGAATGCCAAGTTTGCTGTCTTCTATCTGTCCCACTAGGACTTTAAGATGATAAGAATTCAGAAAGAAGAGACCCGTAACTTTGATCTTCTCACTGAAACTTCTTAAAAATAGAGGTTGACCCTCAATATACTCAGGGAGGAGGAATTAGTAGCTTCGTCCTGCTTCCTTGTGACTTTGAGGTGATAAGAATTCAAAAAGAAGAGATCTGTAACTTTGATCTCCTCACTGAAACTTCTTAAAAATAGAGGTCGACCCTCAATACACTCAGGGAGGAGGGATCTGTAGCTTTGACTTGCTTCACTGTTTCGTTGTATCTTCAAGGAGATAATATTTCGGATTCCATTGCTTCTTCAAGGGCACAGTAACTAGTGCCTCGATCGGCTTTGATGTGATTTTAGGGAGAAGAGATTCTTATCTTTGATCTACTCCACCGGGACTTCAAGGAAATAAGTCTAAACTTCTCAAACTGCTTTCCTGCTATCTTCGGGAAGGTTTCGATCTTCAGTCTACTCCAATGCTACTTCCGAGAGATATGGCCTGTAGCTTCATTTTGCTCTTGCTCAATCTTCTTTGTCCACTGGAATTTCTTCGTCCAATTTGCTCAAGGCGACTTCAGTCTTCCGTCTGTAAGTACCTCCGCGTGTGTCCCGAGGCTCAACCCCACTCTCATAATATGAGTTGATTTTTTTTTGAACCAACAGAAATTGAAAAATTGAAAATACCTCGGCGTGCAACCTGAGGCTCAACTCACCTGAGTTGATTTTCTTTAGACAGAAATTGAAAACAGAAATTGAAAATACCTCAGCGGGCGACCTGAGGAGTTGGTTAAAAAACAGAAATTGAAAATACCTCAGCGTGCGACCTAAGGAGTGGATTTTTGCAAACGGAAATTGAAAAACAGATATTGAAAATATCTCAGCGTGCGACCTGATGAGTTGATTTTTGCAAACAGAAATTGGAAAACAGAAATTGGAAATACCTCGGCGTGTGACCCGAGGAGTTGATTTTTGCAAACAGAAATTGAAAATACCTCAGCGGGCGACCTGAGGAGTTGATTTTTGAAGAACAGAAATTGAAAATACCTCAGCGGGCGACCTGAGGAGTTGATTTTTGCAAACAGAAATTGAAAATACCTCAGCGGGTGACCTGAGGAATTGATTTTTGAAGAACAGAAATTGAAAACGTATCATCTGGTGGAACTCGAATGTTTTCTTTCCCCTTGGTTCGATATGGTTATCGTCAAAACCTCTTGCTTTACTGGCGTACCTGTATGTGTCATGCATGATGTTATCATGATATGCACGTGCTTTCTTAAATGCTTTTATGCCTACAGGATTATGTCATGTGCCTTGAGCTTGTTTGTCATATCTCTTTTCGTTACGACCATCATGATGGCCTGCATTCATTGCTTCGATTCTTGACTTTCCTTTCAGGTTTTGTACTCGTCCTCAAGCTTTACGAGTAATCTGCGTTTCTCGTATATTCCCCTTTTGCCCCTTGTTGAACTTTGTTCTTGCTCTGAGGCTCCTGTACTTACCAAATTCTCATCCGGGTAATGCTCAACATTCCTTTTGTTTAGAGTGTGTAATTTCACTATTCATCATTTAAATGAACCAAACATGAGATGCATGAAAATGACAAGTAGGTAAGAGAGAGGTACCTCACACTCATTTATTTCAAAGGCAACGAGCAAAGAAAATTAACAAGGAATAGTTCAATAAAGAAAACATTATAAATACAGGAAAGCAGATTCCATCGTCACAAATGCTCTAGATATTCAACGCATGAGCTTCTCCACGCTTCTTTTATCCTGGATCTTTTCGAGCGAAGCTTCTTTTGTAGGAGATTTTGAGCCTCCGAGTCTGCTTCAAATATTAATATCACGCCATTTGACTTCCTGTTCAAATTGCCCTTGCTTTTTCGAGCCCAAATCTGCTTCCTTAGGACTCCCCTTCGAGTTTAACCTCCGAAATCTTTTTATTTATCAAGACGCCCTTTTCGGGTTTTCATCTTGATCCCTTCCCCCCCTTTTTTTTAGGCATAGTACTTCTTCACGGCATCTGAGTTCACTGGATTTGGTACCTCTTTCCCATCCATCTCAGTGAAAATCAAAGCTCCTCCCGAGAAGGCCTTCTTTACGACATACGGTCCTTCCCAATTCGGTGCCCATTTTCCTCGAAAGTCTTTTTGTATTGGGAGAATCTTTCTCAGCACGAGTTCTCCTTCGCGAAATTCTCTCGGTCGCACCTTCTTTGTCATGGGCTGTGATCATTCTCTTCTGGTACATCTGTCCATGACAGATTGCTTTCAAGCGTTTTTCTTCAATCAGATTTAGTTGGTCATATCGAGCTTGAACCCATTCTGATTCTTCTAGTTTGGACTCCATTAAGACCCGTAAAGAGGGGATCTCAACTTCGATGGGCAGCACAGCTTCCATTCTATAGACCAGAGAGAAGAGAGTTGCCCCCGTAGAGGTCCGCACACATGTGCGATATGCATACAAAGTAAATGGTAGTTTCTCGTGCCAGTCTTTATACGTCTCGGTCATTTTCCCAATAATCCTCTTAATATTTTTGTTAGCAGCTTCTACTGCTCCGTTCATCTTTGGGCGATAGGGTTAGGAATTATGATGCTTTATTTGAAATTGCTCGCACACTTCCTTCATCATCTTATCGTTCAGGTTCAAGGCATTATCTGAGATGATTCTCTCAGGCAAACCGTATCGACATATGATCTCCCCTTTTAAGAACTTGCAAACTGCGGTCTTCGTCACATTGGCAAACAAAGCAGCTTCTACCCATTTTATGAAGTAATCTATGACCACAAAAATGAATCAATGTCTATTAGAAGCCTTTGGGGAAATTGGCCCTGTAACATCCATCCCCCACATGGAAAAAGGCCAAGGAGAAGTAATGACGTGAAGGGGCAAAGGTGCTGCATGAGTTTTATCGCCATAAACTTGACATTTGTGACATTTTCGCGTGTAACTAATGCAGTCGCTTTCCATTGTCAACCAGTAATAACCGAGCCTCATAATCTGACTGGCCATAGTGAAGCCATTGGCGTGCGTTCCACAAACTCCTTCATGGACCTCTTCGAGTATCTTTCTGGCTTCAATAGTATCCATACATCTCAGGAGCATTTGATCTTTCCCTCTTTTGTATAGGATGTCCCTATCGAGAACAAATCCCGCTGCCAATCTTCTGATCGTTCTTTTGTCGTTCTCGTTTGCTTGCTCGGGATATCTTGACATATTCTAAGATATCATGGAACCATGGTTGTCCATCTGCTTCATTTTAAATGCTAAAACAATGCGCAGGGGCCTCATATATGCTCATCTGGAGAGGCATTATTTCTGTTTCTCGGTTTGCTTTGAACATTGAAACCAATGTGGCCAGGGCGTCAGCCAATTGGTTTTCTTCCCGTGGGAAGTAATTAAAAGTCACTTCTTCGAATTCTTCAACCAATTCCGCAATAAGATCGCGATATTTGACCAACTTCGAGTCTCTTACTTCCCAATCTCTACGGATTTGGTAAATCACCAACGCCGAGTCCCCGGAGATCGCTAAGACTTTGACGTTCTGCTCAATAGCTGCGCGAAGTCCCATGATGCAAGCCTCATATTCCGCCATGTTGTTGGTACAGGAGAAAATTAATCTGGCAGTAAAGGGGTAATGATTCCCTTCTGGTGACACTAAGACTGCTCCAATCCCATGCCCCAATGCATTTGACGCGCCATCAAAACTCATCTTTCATGATTTCTTTTTCGACGATTCACATTCTTTTTTCCGTAATGCATATCAAGTCTTCGTCTGGGAAGTCAAATCTCAATGGCTCGTATTTCTCTGTTGTTCGAGTTACTAAGAAATCAGCTATTGCGCTTCCTTTAATCGATTTTTGGCTCACGTATACGATGTCATATTCTGATAGTAGGGTCTGCCATCGTGCAATTCTTCTTGAGAGTGCAGGCGATTCCATCATGTATTTTATTGGGTCCAGCTTTGAAATTAACCACGTCGTATGATACAGCATATATTGTTTCAGCCTCCGAGTTGCCCAAACCAGAGCATAACAGAATTTTTCGATTGATGGATACTTTGCTTCATACTCCGTGAATTTCTTGCTGAGATAATAGATCGCCTGTTCCCTTTTCCGGACTCATCATGTTGCCCCAGGACGCAACCCATTGAGTTTTCAAACACAGTCAGATATAGTATTAGCGGTCTTCCAGGAGTTGGTGGTACTAGCACCGGGGGACTAGACAAATACTGCTTTATCTTGTCAAAAGCCTCTTGACATTCCTCGTTCCATTCTCCAGGATTGTGTTTTCGAATGAGTCGAAAAATCGGATCACACTGCTTGGTGAGTTGAGCAATGAATCGAGCGATGTAGTTCAGCCTCCCTAGAAATCCTCTGACTTCCTTTTGTGTGCGCGGGGGCGATAGTCTTGTATGGCCTTGATCAACCTCGATACCTTTATTGCTAACGATGAACCCCAGTAATTTTCCCGAGGTAGCCCTGAAGGTACATTTGGCTGGGTTAAGCTTCAGTTGGAATTTTCTCAGTCTTTCAAACAACTTTCTTAGGTCCCCAACATGCTCTCTTTCCCCTCGAGATTTGGCGATCATATCGTTGACATAGACTTCTATTTCTTTGTGCATCATGTCATGGAACAGCATCACCATTGCCCTCGGATGTGTTGCCCCGGCATTTTTTAATCCGAATGGCATTACCTTGTAGCAGAATGTCCCCCACATTGTCGTGAATGTAGTTTTCTCCCTATCTTCGAGAGCCATCTTGATTTGATTGTAGCCCGAAAATCCATCCATGAAAGAGAAAAACGAATGTTTTGCCGTGTTATCCACCAATGTATCGATGTGCGGCAAGGGAAAATTATCCTTAGGGCTTGCTCGATTCAGATCACGATAGTCCATACACATTCGCACCTTGTCGTCTTTCTTTGGCACTGGGACTATATTAGCTACCCATTCCGGATATTCAGAGACTTGTAAGAAGCCGGCATCGAATTGTTTTTTTTTTTGACTTCTTCTTTTATCTTTAGAAGCATTTCGGGTCTCATTCGTCTTAGCTTCTGCTGAATGGGTTTACACCCTGGTTTTAGTGGGAGTTTATGGACCACTACATCCTCGTTCAAACCTGGCATGTCCCGGTATGACCACGCGAATACATCTTTATACTCTTGAAGCAAGGCGATCAAGTCATGTTTGGTGCTCTCTGAAATAGAGGTCCCAATCTTCACTTCTTGCCTCTTTTCTTCATTTCCCAAGTCCACTGTCTCAACAGATTCTTGATGGGGTAGAATCTGTTTATCTTCTCGTTCCATCATCCTTAGTAAGTCAGGGGATGAGACATAATCTTCAGCATCTTCCTCAGCTTCGCATTCTCCTAAACAAACAGCTTTCTCGAAATTGATTTTAGGACTTGTAACGGGATTGTTCATGTCGTGGATATCTGAGCACCTGAAAAGCGAATGGAAAAGAAAACTATAGAGGAGCATCAGGGTATTTACGGCATGATATGAGATATATGTAAGGACAGACTATGAAAAGAGGGAATATTATGAAGACAATAAAAAAAACTATGACAAGATGCATCTCCATTAATGTTTATTTAACAGATAAATAGCAAAAATAATCACTCATAACGGATTCCCCTTATAACTTAGGGGCATACAAAAAGAGTTAACATTGAGCATTACTCTAGAGAGGACTTAGAAACTACAAGGAGATCCACAGCAGTCCAATTGTTCAAAGTGAATTTAGGAGGACAAGGGCGTATCATCGAAACATCTTCAATTGCATCATCTCCTTTGTCACCATGCTCACGTTCCCTTCCGTATGGTTAGGGAGCAGATTTCCAGCCACATTACTAGTACCGTCAAACCATAAAATACTTGTATCAATGAGACCTTGAACCCTTCTTTTAAAGGCTAGACAATTTTCTGTAGAGTGCCCCCGGTTTCCAGCATGGTACATGCAATTAGCATTAGGATCGTACCGTTTTGGGTATGGAGGTTTCAGGGGTGCCACATAATGTGGGGATATTAATTGTTTTTCCAATAAATTCAGGTACAGCTCTCTATACGACACAGGAATAGGGATGAATAGAGGTTTTTCAAGATTGGGCTTTAGGTTGGAATCCCACCTAAGAGGGCCTTGATGACCAGTAGTTACTATCCCTAGCTGACTTACTGTAATAGGCTTCGAATGGCCCTTAATCTTACTGCCTGCTTCTTCATTCTTTGGAGCTTCCAAAGTCCTCTCTCTCCCTTCTTTTGCCACTGTTTGAACAATCGGTTTGGCTCGACCATCTTCAGAGTTTAAGTTTAAGCCCAACAGGGTCGAAGTATTAGTGTGACCTTGGGGTTTATCAATGATAGGTTCCCTTTCTGACTGTACGTCTGGTTGAGTCAGGATATTCATCGGGGAATAAACAATTTCTTCGTCATCATCCGTGCTGTTGACCATTGGGCCACTCCTTTTTTCAAGTCTTTCGACTAGTAATTGGGTTAACCGACGCATCATATTCATTTGATCTTGCATGTCTCGTTGAATTTTGGTCAACTGCTCTTGCATCAGTATTTGCCTTTGCTCTAATCTCTCCAACCTTTGTTCCATGTTTTCTAGGTTAACTAAAATAACTTCACCTCATTAGAGTCTTTCTACAGATCTTAATGCACATGATATGATGCAATGCCAATGCATGAAATGCAATGTAAATGCATGGAATGAATGCAAAAAGAAAGATAGGCGCTGATTATGAATTCAATTCCTATTAGAAGAACTTGTCTAGAAAACACGTTTCTTTACATAAAATAGACCACATATACGGCCTCTTCCTATAGTCTAGGTGAAAACACCAATCCTCTTCTTCGTATCAGGATATCATGGTCGTGCCCCGTGAACTTTCTCAATAGACGCTTCTTTTGGCTCTTTGTTGCTTGACCTCATCTCTCACTTACGCTCGGCGATGCTCATAATTTTCTGATGACTCTCGAACAATCATTGTCGGCTTGAATCTTCAGACAAATCCTGTTCTTCGTATCTAGATGTCGTGTCCCGGGAACTTTCTCAATAGACATCTCTTCTTAGCCTTCTGTTGCTCGATCTAGGACGTACCTCATCAATCACTTATCCTCCGTGATGCTCATAATCTTCTGATGACTCCCGAAAAATCCCTGTCGGCTCAAATCTTCAGGCAAATCCTTTTCTTTATACCCGGATGTCATGTTCCGTGAACTTTCTCAATAGACATCTCTTCTAGCTCTTTTTTGCTTGGTCCAGGTCGTACCTCATCAATCACTTATCCTCCGTGATACTCATAATCTTCTGATGACTCCCGGAAAATCCCAATCGGCTCGAATCTTCAGGCAAGGTCTTGTCTCAACCGTATTATAATCCATTTTATCAAGTAACACATTTTCTTATGACAAACTCTTCTATTTAGCAATTGAATACAATCAACACCTCCTTTCTAAGATGATGCAATGTAATGCAAATGCATGGATGCAAAGAGGCATCGATTTAGATTCAACTTCGTTTAGAAAACTTTTCAGAAAACAAAGCTCTTTACATAAAATGGATTATAAATGCAACTTTGCCCTAATGCCCAGAGTCTTGACTTTCTCGAGCAACGAAGCTAATTCTTGGCCCTTGTCCGATATCAGTTCGTACTTCACATTTAGCATGTCAGCCTAAACTGCCAATGTTTGCAAATATTCGGCCACCTTCTGGATTTGAGTCACAGCTTCGCCCATAAGGTAGTCCCGATCCCTGACTTGACTCTGAGAGTGATGAAGTTGTTCTTTTCCAGCTCACGATTCTTCTTTTCAAAAATCTTGCTTTATCATCTCCACTTCTGATGGGATTACCTGCAAATATTCCTCCACGGATTGCTTGTTTTCCAGACTTGGCCCTGGCATGTTGTCGTTGATCCTCCTACTGATCCATCCGCTATATTTGAGAGTAGTCCTTAATCCCATATAGCTTTTAACTCGTGAAGATTGTTTTATGTCACGAGTGTAGTCCCATAATTCTGACACATGCCCCGTAGCTAGACTGTCTCCCTTTTCTAGTTGTGTCGTCTCTGACCAAATTCGGATAGCCGCATTATCTTCCACTTTATCAAAAAAGTTGTTTTCCATGGCAAACTTTCTAATTCAGCAATCGAACCCGAATCGACACCTCTTAAATGTGAGAATGCATGCAATGTAATCACAACAAGAAAAAACATGTCAATGCAAGAGAAGATAAGCAAACACAAAAAACGTTAGTACAAGAGAAATAAAAAAACATAAAACACCTATTGGGGTGACTACTAGGGGTTTAGCGTGGTTCTGTCCAGGGTGGATTCCTAGGTCTCTCTATATGTGGTTCAGTTCTAAAGAGTGGTATACCTGAACCAGCAGATTCCTCAATCCTCACCCATTATAGGCTCATACGAATCAAGTTCAGTTCAGGGGAACACATTTCCCTATGGCCATGCGGAGGTGAAAACCTCACGGAGCACATAGGTACAGATGTATCCCAGAAGCAATCCACTAGCCCATGCGGAGGTGAAAACCTCACGAAGGCTTAGTTTCTTACTCCGCTTAAGGGTGTGACCACAACGGTCATGCAATGTAAATGCAAGTATTATGAGACTCAACAGTATTGCAGGCATAGCATAAGCAGATGCATCAAGAAGAAACATGATTTTTTTTTGTTTTGTAAAAAAAAATTTTCAAGTTTTCAATCACAAGGACAAAAATCGATCAATTTATGGCCTGACTCTCTCAAGTTCCCCAGTGGAGTCGCCAAGCTGTCGTAACCATTTTTTGACAAAAATCGGGAATCGACTTTAGTTTTGAAAATAAATAAAACGGGAGTCGCCACCGATCTTTATTAGGTGTGATTGGGTCACCTTTGTTTTAATAAAACATTTTGGTTTATTAAAACAACAATTTTGGTCTACGAAATTTGAGAAGACAGGTTCGGGAGTCGGTTACGTACAAGGAAGGGTTAGCACCCTTGTAACGCCCAAAGTTGGTACCAAATTGATTGATGTTGTCCTAATGTTGAAAACTTGAAAATATTTAGGGTAAAAATTGAAAAGAATAAAATTCGTCCATTCGGGATTAAATCTTAAGATTATCTCGCTTCAAAGGAATAAGAGTATCATACCCAACACATTAGGGTATAACACCCTTATATTTCGACACCGAGATCATCTTCGACAAGAAAAGGATATTTGAATATTTAGTCGAACAAAAAGATCGACACCCAACACGTTAGGGTGTAATCTTTCGGCCTTCTAAACACACAAATATTACCTCTTTTGTATGAATAAAAAAAATGTCGGATTGCGATTTAAAACCGTTGATCCACATGACGCGACAAAAATACGAAATCAACAATACTGGTAATAAAAGATACAATAGTATAAAAGTGTAAGAGTAAAAGACGACTTTGAAATAATAATAAAAAAAGGGTTGAAGGTATTAGTAAAGATAGAGATAATAAAAAGTATATACAATATGATGGTGTAATAATAATAATAATAATAATAATAATAATAATAATAATAATAATAATAATAATAATAATAATAATAATAATGATAAATATAGTAAAATAATAATAATAGTAATATGTACAACATAATAATAATAATAATAATAATAATGTGATAATACTATAATAATAATAATAAAAATATAATAATAATAAATAATAATAATAGTATATAATAATAATAGATATAATAATAATAATAATAAAATAATACTGACACAAAATATGTACAATATACTAATATCATAATAATAATAAACAATAATAATAATAATATAGTAATAATAATAATACTAAGAGTGATAATAAACGTAATAATAATATAGTATTAAATACAGTATTAAATATGAAGTACAATAATACATATAAGAAAAAATAATAATAAATAAGCGAAAATAGTCAAAAGGACGAAAATTAAATTAAGGGCAGAATATTGGGGAAATTCGAAATAAATGAAAGAAGGAAGGGCTTTATTGAAACGCGCATGAAAGAAAGGGGGGCTAAAATGGAAATTTATCCAGGCCTCCAAAACGCGCCGTTGCAGTAGGGATTAAATTGGAAACCAGGATGACCACAGGGCGAGATTGAAGAATAGAATAAGCTTAATCGTAAATGGGTGAAAATGCGGGAGGACCAGGTGGGCAAATATCCCACTATGCAGAAACACGCGGACCCCTGGGCAGGCGGGTCGGGTTGCGCTGGTCGGAGCCAAAAAGACGCCGTTTTGGCATCCAGACCTAAGGCACAAAACGGTGCCGTTTCTAAGGGTATTTATACCCAAGTTTGCTGAAAAAAAAAAGTTTTAGCCCTAAAATTTTTAAAAAGAACAGCAGCCCTCAGCTTTCTTTCTCTCCTCTCCACTCTTTCTCGCGCCCGACAGTAGGCTTTCGTCCGTCCGTTGGTTCGCCACAGATGGTGGCCGACCTTGCGGATCAAGGGATTTCGGCCACGGAGGAAAGCCTCCGGCGGTGGACCACGGGGCGCGACGCGGTCGTGGAGTAACCCTGGTGAGCCCTTTTTCCTCTTTCTTTTTATTATTTTTTTATATCTGTATATTGATGAACAACAAAAAAAAAAGGGAAAATAGAAATACAAAACGAAATCACCTTCGAATATTGATGATCTGATTTTTGATTTTTTGTTTGATCTCTTGCTATCTTCTGTTTTTTTTTATTGAAAGTTTTTTTTTGATTGAAAGTTTTTTTTCTTTTTTGTATTCTGTTGATTGGAAAATCAAAGGAAGCCCCCCCATACAATCTGTTTCTTCTTGGCTTATATAGCCGAATAACAGAAAAATAAAAAATAATACAAGGCTTTCTATTTGTTGTCTTTGTTTGTCTGGTTCTACAGGTGATAGTTGAAATTATTGGAGACCAACGGCGGTGGCAGACAAGGAGTAGTGGGGGAGCGGTAGTGGAGGCCTGCGGCGCACCAGGGGCTAGGGTTTCTGAAACCCTAGCTTTCTGAAAACTTTAGGTGTTTGGGCCACCCACGGATTGGGCCTATTTTTGGGCCCTTTCATTTTTATTCTTTGATTTGGGCCCGGACAATTTGGGCCGCTTACAAAAATTATAGAGTAATATTTTTTTAAAGATGATAATAGGTGAAAAGTCGAAGAACTATATGCTTGTGAGAATCATTGGCAAGGAACAACTAACAATTAGTCGGTTTCAAGTGCATAGCTTTCAGCCTCCAACATTTGTGACAGATTAAGATCAACACATATAAAACTTGCACGTATATATACATATATAGAACACACCCATGAAAACACATCAAAAACCAAACATAATATACCTATTCATATTTAAATGAGCTAATTATAATTTTGTAATTTGTACTAAAAAATTATTTCGCAACTCATATTTAAATCAACAAATTATATATATTTTTTTAAATTCGACTTTATGATAATGGAAACCTTTTAAGCGAGACAATTATATTATATTGTATTGTATTTATATGTGATATTTCCCAATAATTTATTTGTGTTTTGAATGTCAGCCGCCTTAAAGTGGGTGGATATACATGCACCCAAAGAAAAAGATCTCCATGGCCCATGGCACGACATTATTAGATTGATATTTAAGAGCTAACTGGACGATTAAAGTGATTTAAAATAATATTAATAATGAGTATAATATAAATATGGATATATTAATATTTTTATGTTACATTTATACTTTTTATACATGAACATCTCGTATCATCATAAACATGATGTTTGTGTAATCTAATGATAAACCATAAATGTAACATGTTTTAATCCCATGCTTGGCATGTTTTTGGATGATTTATTACATAATTTAGTGAGTTTGATGCTCCTTATCCTTTAATTTAATGTTTCTATACTTAGGTGAGCATAAGGGAGCAAAAAGAGCGAAAAACGAGTCAAAATCAGACAAAACGGGTTGTCTTAAGGATCCACACGGCCAAGCCAATTCCACACAGGCTGAGCACACGCCCGTGTGAGCCACACGGGCTGGCCACACCCCCATGTGGCAGCTCGTGTCGATATAGCTCCCAATTTCCCAAACATGCGAAAAAGCCAATTTTTAGGGTTTCTGAGCATTTTAAAGTTTATAAATACACACTAGAAGAGGACCTAAGGGGAATAACAGAGCTGAATGAAGAAAAGACTCGAAGAACGCCAACGAATTCAACTCAGAAGCAGGATCTCCTTCAAGACTAAAGATCTCCATTCAATTTCTCTCGAAGTTTTTGGGTTTCTTTATGTTTTGTTGTTTTCCTAATTTTGAGATGTTTTCCTCCAAAAGTATGAACTAAATTCCCTAGATACCTAGGGAGGATGAAACCTAAGACGGATCTTATTATTTGATTTTTCTGAATTACATGATAAATATTTGTTCTTGATCTCAATTATGTATTCTTATTTCATGTTTTAATGTTTTCAAGATATTAATTCATGATTGATATGCTTATTCAGTGGAGCAAAAGTCCCTGTTTAAGAGTAGATCTGGTATAATTGAGTGGAATTGCATGCAATCCTAGAAATAGGATGACATAAATCTACCGGATTAGAGTCAAATCTAATAGAGGAATCCATAGATTGAGTTACTGCGACAATAGGGGTTTTAATTAGAAAGAGGTTTCAATTAATCAACCTAGAGTCAGTTGTTTTTATTCTCGAAAGAGATATTAACATAAATTAGGGATTTCTACGGATCAAGACAAGTGAATAAATTGTTTAATTCAGATTTAAAATAATAAGTGAAGTCTAGGTGGGTTCTTTCTTAGGTATTGTCTCTCTCATCGATTTTCTTCAATATTTTCCTACTTTATTCTTTGTTTCGTCTTAGTAATTAGATTAGTTAATATTAGGTTAAAGTAAATCCCTTCAATTTATTTGGCTAAATAATAAAAAGATAGTAACTACTAGTACTTTTAGACCTCGTGGATACGATATTCCCGACTCACTATAGCTATACTACCATTCGATAGGTGCGCTTGCCTTTGTCGTATTTTAGTTAGTTCGTGACGTCATCATCTAGCAATGGTTTGTGTGATCAATGACTTGAATAAGTCTTCCCTCCAATGATCGTCCTAATAACTTGTCCTTGAACTTAAAAGTGTAGCAGGAGATACCTTTTATGACGATTCGCCCAGGACAGTCCTTAGCACTAACAATTTCCTAACTATATCATTGTCATGTTGAATTATCCATTCATGTGACTCAAGAGATCTTCTATTCGAGTCCCTAATATGAAGAACCCATACAAATACTTCATTATTCCTACAACACCCTACTGTGATGTGAAAATAGTGAGTATTCATTGCCCCACTCCTTATGCTTTCATTGCTTTTCCTTTCTAAATTGGATCAAATCCATTTCTTTTGAGATTTCCTCATTATTTTGATATACTCTTCCACTTCCTTGACGTCCGTTATTGGATTCAGGCTTATACCTTCAAAGATAAATTTGTTGCTATAACCCAAATTTTCAATAATGTGAGTAGCAACTCCGTGATCTCCTCTTTCGAAGCTTGATCCCCCTTTCTAGCCGCTTCCAGCATGTATAGTCCAATCTCTCACATAAAATAAATTAGTGTCTCTTGTACAAATACTGAATCTCAACTCAAACCACTCTCCTTTGGCCAAGTCACACTCCCTGAATAGATTATTAATGTCCTCTTCTCCTAGACATAAAGCAAACTTTGGATTGATAGTGTTAATTCTCTTTTTTAACTCGGTTTTGCAAGGAAGGGCATTATCAGGGAGTGTCCAAAGAAAGATAATCATTTTGAAATGGACTTTCAATGTCCACATAAAGTTTCATGTTTTCTTCGAAACACTTGAATCATGTATTCTCGAATCTTCAAAATGCATATTATTCGAAATGTGTGAATAAACTAACTTTACCGTGAAATTTCCATCCCACGTGTGTAGTCATATAGGCACAGTGTTAGAATTAAGTGACTCGAATCCTTATTTAAATAAAATACAATGGTAAAATAAAATAAAAGAATAATCCCTATAGAACTACACTTCTTTTATTTTATTTTAAATAATGTTTTTTAAACCTTATTAAACTCTATCTATTTGATATTGATTAGAATAAGGAGTTTCAATCTTACTACACTCCTATTAGAATATGGCTTTACAAGCCTATAAATAGACATAGTCTATTCCTCTTATAATTGATTCGAATTTGACATAGTGAATTTTCTTCTTCTCTGCCAGTGGTTTTTTTCCGAAAGGGTTTCCACGTAAAATCTGTGTGTTCTTTAATTTTTTTTCTCTTCTACGCGATATATTTGTCATTACCAACGTTATACTTTTCACAAATTGGTATCAGAGCTTCCGGGTTTTTTCATCTCGATCATGGTAATGGCGTCTTTAAAGTATGAAATTTCGCTGTTGGATCGCAACACCAGATTTGCATTATGGCAAATAAAGATACAGGCAGTTCTTGCACAGATGGATTTAGAGGAAGCCCTGTTAGGGGTAGATAAGATGCCTTCGACATTGACGGAAGAAGAGAAAAAGCACAAGGATCGAAAGGTATTAACACAGTTACAACTACATTTGTTTAACAAAATTTTAAAGGATGTGATGAATGAGAAGACTGCCGCTGCATTATGGAAGAGGCTAGAACAAATATGTATGTCAAAAACTCTAACTAGCAAGTTGCATATGAAGCAACGTCTTTATACTCATCGTTTGGAGGAAGGTACGTCTGTGCACGAACACTTAACAGTGTTTAAAGAAATTCTCTCAAACTTGGAGGCTATGGAGGTTCAGTATGATATGGAAGATCTAGGGTTGATTCTACTTTTTTTTGTTGCCCCCGTCTTATTCAACCTTCAGAGACACGATTTTATATAGCCGCGAGTCTCTCACAGTTGATGAGGTTTATGATTCTTTGACCTCGAATGATAAGATGAAGCATCTTGTGGTTAAAACTGACTCTCAGGAAGAGGGTCTCATTGTTCGTGGGAGAAAAGATCGGAATGCTGATGATGATCGCGAAAGAACACAGGAACAGAATCCTCGCGGTAAATCTAAGGGTAGATCGAAGTCTTTAAACAGAGGTAAAAATTGTAACTTCTGCAATAAGAAAGGGCATATTAAATCTGAGTGGTATAAGCTACAGAACAAGATTAAAAGGGAGGCTACGAATCAAAAGAGAAAACAACCAGAAAATTTCGGTGAAGCTGATGTTGTAGAAGACTACAGCGATGGTGAACTTCTAGTCGCTTCTGTCAACAATTCTAAAGTGAGGGAGGAGTGGATACTTGATTCGGGTTGCACCTTCCACATGTGTCCCAATCGGGATTGGTTTACAAATTATGAAACTGTGTCTGGAGGTGTTGTTTTGATGGGAAATAATGCTTCGTGTAAAATCGCAGGTGTTGGAACAATTAAAGTTAAGATGTTTGATGGAGTTGTCAGAATACTTAGTAACGTACGACATGTTCCAGAATTGAAGAGAAATTTAATTTCGTTAAGTACTCTTGATTCAAAAGGGTACAAATACACAGCTGGAAGTGGGATTTTGAAGATTTCCAAAGGTTCCCTCGTTGTGATTAAAAGGCAGAGAAAGACTGCCAAGTTATATATTTTGCAGGGCTCTACTATTATTGGTGATGCAGCTGTCGCTTCCACTTCCTTGTCAGATGATGATATTACTAAACTTTGACATATGCACCTAGGGCATATGAGTGAGAATGGTGGTAGAATTGAGCAAAAGAGGACTTCTTGATGGGCAAAGAATTTGCAAATTGAAGTTCTGTGAGCACTGCGTTTCTGGGAAGCAAAAGAGAGTTCGATTCACCAGAGGAATCCATAACACGAAGGGAACGTTAGAGTATATTCATTCTGATCTGTGGGGGCCATCAAGAGTGCCTTCGAGAGGTGGAGCTAATTATGTGCTAACTTTTATTGATGATTTTTCCAGAAAAGTTTGGGCATTCTTTCTGAAGCAGAAAAGCAATGTTTTTTTCGCATTTAAGTCTTGAAAAAGTATGATTGAAAAACAGATGGGAAAATAAATAAAATACCTCCGCACAGACAATGGCTTAGAGTTTTGTTCTGATGAGTTCAATAAACTGTGCAAGTCAGAAGGGATCGTGAGACACTTGACAGTTCGTCATACTCCACAGCAAAACGGCGTCGCGGAACGAATGAACAGAACGATCATGGAGAAGGTTCGATGTATGTTGTCAAATGCCAATTTACCAAAGTCGTTTTAGGCCGAAGCAGCCTCTGCTGCATGTTTTTTGATCAATCGATCTCCATCTATTGCCATTAAGAAAAAGACTCCACAAGAGGTATGGTCTGGTAATCCTGCTAATTATTCTGATTTAAAGATCTTTGGGTGTCCAGCGTATGCTCATGTTGATAATGGAAAATTGGAACTGAGATCTGATAAACCGTAAAAGTAACATATTTTAGACCCACATTTAATATGCTTTTGGATGATTTATCCCTTGTTTTATATAAAAAGGTGCTCTTAATCCTTTCTTTTCATATTTTATACTCAGGAAAGCACCCAAGGATAAAAAGAACGAGAAACGGGCTTAAAACGGACCAAATTGGGCCAAGAGAGAAATCCACACGGCCTGGCCCAAAGCACACACGGCTGTGCCTCGACGAACACATAGAGCACGGCCTCAACCCCGTTACACATGGCCGTGCCTCATTAAAAAGTCCGAACACGGCCTGGCCACGATTCACGCGGGCGTGTGCCATGGCCGTGTCCCTGTCGCTGGAAAGAGCAATTTCATTTGGGAAAGGATACTTGGAGGCAAAGAAACACATTCCAAAGCCTATTCAAACACCCTATTAGGAATTCTACTTAAATTAGTATACTTAGGGGCCAAGTAAGGCATCACAAAATCTATATAAACACCTTAAGGGGTGATAAACCATAAAAGTAACATATTTTAGACCCACATTTAGTATGCTTTTGGATGATTTATCCCTCGTTTTATATAAAAAGGTACTCTTAATCCTTTCTTTTCATGTCTTATACTCAGGAAAGCACCCGAGGATGAAAAGAACACAAAACGGGCCTAAAACTTTTATTATTATTTCTATGGTTAAGTGAGCTTGTATGTTCAAATTCAAATTCTCAAGGAAAAAGCTCAGTTTATTATTATTAGTTTTTAATGTAAGATTAAGTTCAATTTTTCTAGTTAGGTAATTTATCAAGTCAATCTCGATTCTGACCCTCTAATTTCAGCTTGTAACCACACATTGTACCCTAGCCCCGTTACAACCCTTGTCAAAGACCTTTTGATCTGTTTGTCATCTCATATTACAGTGGTGGAGATTTGATTTTCAGGCAAGCCTACGGGATTAACTTTTCAGGTTCGACTTATGAGTGATCTTCTTCTGAACCTTAAATACTTTAGAGTGATTTGAGTGAACCCTACGTGAGGATGTCGATCCTTGTCAATTTTGAATTGAAAAGGTAGTTATTTAAAAAAGGCGAGACACCTATGTTTTCAAAGGTACAAAATTATGACTTATCTCGTTTGAACCTTTAGGACGCTTTGAATCAAATCATCCATGTATGAATTCTCTATTAATTAGGGTAAGACATTGTTGATAAAGAATTACAGATCATGGAAAGTTCGTTTTAATTGTAAGTTGAGAATTTTGCTTGAGGACAAGCAAAAGCTTAAGTGTGGGGGTATTTGATAAACCGTAAAAGTAACATATTTTAGACCCACATTTAATATACTTTTGGATGATTTATCCCTTGTTTTATATAAAAAGGTGCTCTTAATCCTTTCTTTTCATGTTTTATACTCAGGAAAGCACCCGAGGATGAAAAGAACACAAAACGGGCCTAAAACGGAGTAAATGGGCCTTTACACAAAATCAACACGGCCTGGCCCAAAGCACACACGGCCGTGCCTCGACGAACACCTAGAACACGGCCTCAACCCCATCATACATGGCCGTGCCTCAAGAGAAATCTGAACACGGTTAGGTCTCGATTTACACGGGCGTGTGGCATGGCCGTGCCTCTGACGCTGGAAAGAGCAATTTTAGTCGAAAAAGGATACTTAGGGAGAAAGAATCGCATTCCAAGAGCCTATAAATAAGTCCCAAGTATCACCTGTTAAAGGGAAGCGAAAGCGAGGCCAAAGAGCCAAGCCGAGAAGGTCAGAGTTAGAGAATAACGCGAGGATAGCCAGTTGATCCATCCCAAGAAGCCGAAATTATACTCGAGACGGCGGAATTCTCCTTCAATTCCTTCAGGGGGTTTTAGGATTTTTTCTATGTTTTGTTTTATCTTTTCTCTTGCGATGTTTTATTTATTCATTATGAACTAAACCCCTCAGATACCTGAAGGGGATGAAACCTAGATGGATTTTATTATTTGATTTTTAAAGTTATATGATAAATTACTTAGTTTGTTCTTAATTATGTTGCTTAATCCAAATCTAGTGTGCTTAGGTGGAGGAGTAATAGACCCTGCCTAAGAGAAGATCTAACATAATTAAGTGGAGTTGATCGGCCGCCTAGAGATAGGGTTACGAGATTTTTCCAGATTAGGGTGAAACCAAATATGAGAGTCCATTGATCGATTTACTGCTATCCTAGGGGGTTATTATAAGCGAACGAGAATTCCACTAATTAACCTAAGGTTAGACATTATTCGTCTAGGGAGAGGGTTTAATATAGGTTAGGGAGTCTCACGGATCTAGCTAAGTAAAAGAAATCATCTAATTTAGGGTTAATTATTAAGTGAAGTCTAGGTGGATTCTTTCTGAGGGTATCGTCGTAATCAACTGAGTTTTTCCTCCAAGTTATTTTCCTACTCGTCTTCTTGTCTTTGTGTCCTTAGTTTAGTTGTCGTTGATTTAGTTAACAAGCAATCTTCACTCTAACTTTAAGACTAAATAATAAAAAGAAAGTGAGTATTAATACTTTTAATTCCTTTGGGTTCGATAACCGGTCTTGCCTTAATATCGTACATTTGATCATTTGCCTTAATATCATTGTCAGAGTTAGTCTCCAGGTTTGATCATTCTTTTATAAATATTTAAAACTCTGATTTTACAGCGATCAAGTTTTTTTGATAAACCGTAAAAGAAACATATTTTAGACCCACATTTAATACGCTTTTGAATGATTTATCCCTTAATTTATGTAAAAAGGTGCTCTTAATCCTTTCTTTTCATATTTTATACTCAGGAAAACACCCAAGGATGAAAAGAACACAAAACGGGCCTAAAACAGAGTAAATGGGCCTTAACACGAAATCGACACGGCCTGGCCCAGAAGCACACACGATCGTGCCTCGACGAACACCTAGAGCACGGCCTCACCCCGTCACACACGGTCGTGCCTCATTAAAAAGTCCGAACATGGTATGGCCACAATTCACACGAGCGTGTGCCATGGCCGTGTCCCTGTCGCTGGAAAGAGAAATTTCATTCGGGAAAGGATACTTGGAGGCAAAGAAACACATTCCAAAGCCTATTCAAACACCCTAGTAGGAATTCTACTTAAATTAGGATACTTAGGGGCCAAGCAAAGGCATCACAGAGTCTATATAAACACCCAATGGGGCAACTTGAAAGAGGAGTTCGGCAGAAGCCGAAGTAGCGAAAGTGAGGCCAAAGAGCCAAGCCGAGAAGGTCAGAGTTAGAGAATAACGCGATGACAGCCAGTTGATCCATCCCAAGAAGCCGGAATTATACTCAAGACGGCGGAATTCTCCTTCGATTCCTTCAGGGGGTTTTAGGATTCTTTTCAATGTTTTGTTTTATCTTTTCTCTTGCGATGTTTTGTTTATTCATTATAAACTAAACCCCTCAGATACCTGAAGGGGATGAAACCTAGATGGATTTTATTATTTGATTTTTAAAGTTATATGATAAATTACTTAGTTTGTTCTTAATTATGTTGCTTAATCCAAATCTAATGTGCTTAGGTGGAAGAGTAATAGACCCTGCCTAAGAGAAGATCTAACATAATTAAGCGGAGTTGATCGGGCGCCTAAAGATAGGGTTACGAGATTTTGCCGGATTAGGGTGAAACCTAATATGGGAGTCCATTGATCGATTTACTGCTATCCTAGGGGGTTATTATAAGCGAACGAGAGTTCCACTAATTAACCTAGGGTTAGACGTTATTCGCCTTGAGAGAGGGTTTAATATAGGTTAGGGAGTCTCACGGATCGAGCTAAGTAAAAGAAATCATATAATTTAGGGTTAATTAATAAGTGAAGTCTAGGTGGATTCTTCCTGAGGATATCGTCGTAATCAACTGAGTTTTTCCTCAAAGTTATTTTTCCTACTCGTCTTTTTGTCTTTGTGTCCTTAGTTTAGTTGTCGTCGATTTTGTTAAAAAGAAATCTTCACTCTAACTGTAAAACTAGATAATAAAAAGAAAGTGAGTATTAATACTTTTAGTTCCTTTGGGTTCGATAATCGGTCTTGCCTAAGCTATACTATTGTTCGATAGGTACACTTGCCTTAATATCGTTGTCAGAGTTAGCCTCCAGGTTTGATCATTCTTTTATAAATATTTAAAACTCTGGTTTTACATCGATCAAGTTTTTGGCGCCATTGCCGGGGAACTAAAATATTAAGAAAACTCTATTTTTATTACTTTAGCCATATTTTTTATTTTATTATTGCAAATTTTTTTTATTTGTTTTATTTTTACTTTTCTAATTTTTCTTTGCTTTGGCAGGTAATTTTAGTTTAAAGGAGATGGCACTAAATAACTATCAGTGGCAAGTTATGAGGACAACGCCAACAAAAGCTGCCAGTGTTTTCAACCTCGACGTGGTCACCAGGTTATCTACCCAGTTAGAGATGATGAATAAAAAGATTGATGGTTTGCATAGTCTCTGGCAGGTACACCCAATAATGCAATATGACTCGAATCCAAGAAGCGTGGCGAATCCTGAGTACCCACCCTACGGATATGGCATGGAAAACGAGCAAGCTCACTATACGGGTAACTATTCTAAATCTTAAAATAATTTTTATGGTGACACTTATAATACAGGTTGGAGGTACCATCTCAATTTCTCATGGGATGATCAAAGTAGCCAAAGACCGGAACTTCTTCCAAATCTTCAACAACTACCTCACCAACAGGAAAAGGAGTCGGACACAGAAGAAATGCCGACAAAATTCATGGCAGCCACAGAAAACTGTTTCAAAGACACTGAAACAAACCAACGAACATCGATTGAAGAGATCCAGAGCCAAGTAAGGGAAGCCACTAAGGCAGTCGAACAACTTGCAAAATTAATGTCTGAACGATTGCAAGGGCGTCTACCAAGCGATACTGAAACTAACCCGAGAGAGCAAATTCAAGCCGTCACAGCTCATAATAGCACAGGGGTAGACAAACCTAATCTGATAAAAGGAAACAAGGTAGAAGAAGGTAAAGTTGAGGCAACACAGGAAAAGCGAAAACCGGTAATCGAAGAGTACCAACCTCGCATACCTTATCCCGAAGCAATGAAAAGAGACGATTCAGAAAAACAATCCGGTAAGTTTCTTAAACTTTTAAAGAAATTACATATTAACTTACCTCTTCTTGAAGCTCTTTTTCATATGCTAGATTCGAGGAAATTTTTAAGACAGCTATTGACAAACAAAAGCAAATTAGACGAGAAGCACCACGTAGAATTAAACACAGCATGCTCAGCAATGTTACAGAACAGACTATCGCAGAAGCAGAAAGACACAGGGAGCTTTACAATTCCATGTTTAATTGGTAGTTTATCTATTGATAATGTGTTAGCTAATCTAGGGGCAAGCATAAATGTCATGCCTTATACAATGTTTAAACAACTAGGTCTAGGGAAACCCAGACAAACTAGGATGAGCATTCACTTAACTGATAAAACTATCAGAATTCCTAGGGGTATAATAGAAAATGTTCTAATCAAAATTTATAAATTCATATTCCCAGTAGATTTTGTTGTCTTAGACATGAATGAGGACAATTCGATTCCTTTAATTTTAGGAAAACCCTTTCTAGCAACTGCCAGGACTAAAATTGATGTTGGTACAGGAGAACTCATTCTTCGTGTAGGTGACGAATCAATCAGTCTACAAGCTTTTGACTCGGCCAGGAAATCAAGTGATGAAGGTAAGAAAGTAAATTCAGTTGATAATCAAATTGTTCAACTTTCACCACAGGAAGTAAATTCAGTTGATAATCAAATTGTTCAACTTTCACCACAGGAATTACCACAAAGCTACAAACCTGAGCCGAATCATGGGCCCCAAGCCATACAAGCTCATAACAGTGAATTGTTAGTGGAATCTGACCCAAGGCAAGAAACTGTGGTAAGTGAAGGTAAGGTTGAGGTAAGCCATGATTTACCAAACCCGGTAAATACAAAGTACCAAGCTCGTGTACCATATCCCAATGTAATAAAGAAAGACCACACAGAGGAAGAATTCGGTGAACTCACACTTAAAAGGAAACAAGGTAGAAGAAGGTAAAGTTGAGGCAACACAGGAAAAGCCGAAACCGTTAATCGAGGAGTACCAACCTCGCATACCTTATCCCGAAGCAATGAAAAGAGACGATTCAGAAAAACAATCCGGTAAGTTTCTTAAACTTTTAAAGAAATTACACATTAACTTACCTCTTCTTGAAGCTCTTTTTCATATGCCAGATTCAAGGAAATTTTTAAGACAGCTATTGACAAACAAACGCAAATTAGACGAGGAGCACCACGTAGAATTAAACACAGCATGCTCAGCAATGTTACAGAACAGACTACCGCAGAAGCAAAAAGACACAGGGAGCTTTACAATTCCATGTTTAATTGGTAGTTTATCTATTGATAATGTGTTAGCTAATCTAGGGGCAAGCATAAATGTCATGCCTTATACAATGTTTAAACAACTAGGTCTAGGGAAACCCAGAAAAACTAGGATGAGCATTCACTTAACTGATAAAACTATCAGAATTCCTAGGGGTATAATAGAAAATGTTCTACTCAAAATTTATAAATTCATATTCCCAGTAGATTTTGTTGTCTTAGACATGAATGAGGACAATTTGATTCCTTTAATTATAGGAAAACCCTTTCTAGCAACTGCCAGGACTAAAATTGATGTTGGTACAGGAGAACACATTCTTCGTGTAGGTGACGAATCAATCAGTCTACAAGCTTTTGACTCGGCCAGGAAATCAAGTGATGAAGGTAAGAAAGTAAATTCAGTTGATAATCAAATTGTTCAACTTTCACCACAGGAATTACCACAAAGCTACAAACCTGAGCCGAATCATGGGCCCCAAGCCATACAAGCTCATAACAGTGAATTGTTAGTGGAATCTGACCCAAGGCAAGAAACTGTGGTAAGTGAAGGTAAGGTTGAGGTAAGCCATGATTTACCAAACCCGGTAAATACAGAGTACCAAGCTCGTGTACCATATCCCAATGTAATAAAGAAAGACCACACAGAGGAAGAATTCGGTGAACTCACACTTAAAAGGAAACAAGGTAGAAGAAGGTAAAGTTGAGGCAACACAGGAAAAGCCAAAACCGTTAATCGAAGAGTACCAACCTCGCATACCTTATCCCGAAGCAATGAAAAGAGACGATTCAGAAAAACAATCCGGTAAGTTTCTTAAACTTTTAAAGAAATTACATATTAACTTACCTCTTCTTGAAGCTCTTTTTCATATGCCAGATTCGAGGAAATTTTTAAGACAACTATTGACAAACAAAAGCAAATTAGACGAGGAGCACCACGTAGAATTAAACACAGCATGCTCAGCAATGTTACAGAACAGACTACCGCAGAAGCAAAAAGACACAGGGAGCTTTAAAATTCCATGTTTAATTGGTAGTTTATCTATTGATAATGTGTTAGCTAATCTAGGGGCAAGCATAAATGTCATGCCTTATACAATGTTTAAACAACTAGGTCTAGGGAAACCCAGACAAACTAGGATGAGCATTCACTTAACTGATAAAACTATCAGAATTCCTAGGGGTATAATAGAAAATGTTCTAATCAAAATTTATAAATTCATATTCCCAGTAGATTTTGTTGTCTTAGACATGAATGAGGACAATTCGATTCCTTTAATTTTAGGAAAACCCTTTCTAGCAACTGCCAGGACTAAAATTGATGTTGGTACAGGAGAACTCATTCTTCGTGTAGGTGACGAATCAATCAGTCTACAAGCTTTTGACTCGGCCAGGAAATCAAGTGATGAAGGTAAGAAAGTAAATTCAGTTGATAATCAAATTGTTCAACTTTCACCACAGGAATTACCACAAAGCTACAAACCTGAGCCGAATCATGGGCCCCAAGCCATACAAGCTCATAATAGTGAATTGTTAGTGGAATCTGACCCAAGGCAAGAAACTGTGGTAAGTGAAGGTAAGGTTGAGGTAAGCCATGATTTACCAAACCCGGTAAATACAGAGTACCAAGCTCGTGTACCATATCCCAATGTAATAAAGAAAGACCACACAGAAGAAGAATTCAGTGAACTCACACTTCGTGTAGACAACGAAACAACCACTCTTCAAGCTCTTGACTCAGTTAGGACATCGAGTAATAAAGGTACGAACGTTAATTATATTGATAATCATTTGGTTCAACCTTCTTTACAGGAAGCATCACGAAATCACTTAGCTGAGCTAGATCTTAGACCTAGTGCCGACAAAGAAGAAACACATAAGGAACAAAGTCTTAGGGTTGACAAACTAAAAGAGCAGGAAACACAAATCAGAGAGGAACAGGAGCCGCACGAAGTGAAACTGAAGGAGACCCCAGACAAGCTGATAGGAACAACAAATCACATCAAAATAGAGGATTAGGTATTCTTGAATAAGGAAGACCCTCGAATCACGAATTCAGACCTAAAGACAAATGAAGAAATCACTTTTGAGGTACTTAATGTCTTCCTATACGGCACAGTCGAGGTAAGCAATCCTAAATTTGACACTTTTGAGGTAAACATTACTCGACTTAAAGGATTTTCACCTCCTCAAACCACCATGACCATAATAATGAAAGGTAAACTCTAGCTTAAGACTATAAACGAGCGCTTCTCGGGAGACAACCCGAGCACTAACATACTAACATAGTTTTTATTTTTCTAACATAGAACTAAAATAGTCTAACAGGAAAATGTAGAAATTTCAACACGGCCTTGACACGGGCATGTACATAGCCGTGCATAGCCAGGAAACAGACCATGGGCGTGCCAAGCACCGTGCTTAAACAGGGTAAAAAAAAAATTTTCGGTGACACGGGCTGCAACACCAAACCACGCCCGTGCTAGATAACCGTGTGAAACTACTAAGGATACTAACTTGTAAAACACGGGCTAGACACACCCGTGTTACCCCACCATGCTAACGTTTTTCCTTATCGAACACGGGCATGCGAATTGACACACGGTCGTGCCCGAGCACCCTGAATGCGTAAAAAAAAATCGAAAATCGCGATAAGCACGGGCTACTTAAAACTTCACACGGGCGTGTCGATTGACGTGCCCGAGCACCCTGAACGCGCCCAAAATTCAAAATCCCAAAACACGAGCTACATCTCTATTTAAACCTCATTCTCCTTTTTTCTAGTTGTCTTTCATTTTCCATTATTTATTTTTATTCTCATTATTTATTTCCCTTTATTTATTTTATTCTCTATTATTTTCTTCTTATTTTTTATGATATTTAGATTTAGCTTAGGATTCAATAAAATTAGGACGGCTACTTCGAGGATTCAATTTCAAACGGTTCGAGACGCTTCCTCACGCTCACCTCCAATCCTATCCGGTTTCTTTAACTTCATCCGAAATTCAGGAAGTTTCACTTCTCTCCCCATCTTATGATTTTTATGATTATTTTGCTATTATCCATCTTTGTACATTGAGGGCAATGTACATCTTAAGTGTGGGGGGGTTAACTATAGTATTATTTGAAAATCCCTGAATTATGCCTTGTTCAAAAGTAAAGTCTCTCATATTATGATTAGAATGAAATTTCCTATGATTTATGATCTTTGTTGATATGTTTTGGAGTAAGTCATTTATTGTGCATTGATGATTAAATTTGAAGGGTACTAGAGAATCAAGCATGATAAGTCTATTTTTCAGAATTAAAATTTTTTTTAGGTTGTCTACCTGAATCTGAATATTACTTTGAAGTTTGAAATTTACGAGGTTGACATCAAAATACCCATAATTTTTGTGAGATTTTGAGCCTTTTAGAGCATACATCCTTTCATGCTTACTTATTGATTATGAGTGTGTCAACAATGATTTGTTATTCTAGAACTTGCATCGATTATACATGTCGAGACCACACCTTTGATTTGATATACATAGATGATAAAGGAACCTAGGTTTTAACCCACTTACTCCATCAAAAAGCCTACCTTCATAATTAACCCCTAGTAAATCCCGTTGATCCTAATAAACCCTTTCTATTGACTTACCTACTAACATTAACCCAAAACCCTTTGTATTTGTTATCACCGTTCTTTTTAACTACCCTTTTTTGTCGAGATTTGATTTTGAGCAGTTACCTAACTACGTTCTCTATTTCAGTTGTTAAAGTTCGTTATTATTATTGATTTTTTCAAAAAAAAAGAGAGAAGAAGTATATTCATTATTAGTGAGCTTACATCTCAAAAATTGAAAAAAAACAAAAACAAAAAAAAGAAGCTCATATTATTAGTTTTCAATTGATGTAATTATTTAGGATTAGTTCATTTTTCTAGTTAGGTAATTTTTCAGGTCAGTCTCGATTCTAACCTTCTAATTCAGCCTTTATCCATACCCTTAACCTAAGCCCCGTTACAACCCTGCTAAAAACCTTTTGATTTGTGTATCATCTCATTTTACAGTGGTGGAGATTTGATTTTCATGCAAGCCTATGGGATTAACTCTTCATGTTTGACTTCTGAGTGCTTAATTCTGAACTTTAAACACTTTGAGTGATTTGAGTAAATCTTTAGTGAGGATGTCAATTCTTGTCGATTTCGAATCAGAGGTAATTATTTAGGTAAAGGGAAACACCTAACGTTTTCAAGCTACAAATGCATGACTTTGATTGTTTGAGTCTTTAGGACCCTTTAAATTGAATTATCAATGTATGAATTATTTTTGAATTATGATAAAACATTGTTGATAAAGAATTGCATATCATGGAAAGTTTGTTGTAATTGTAAGTTGAGAATTTTGCTTGAGGACAAGCAAAAGCTTAAGTGTGGGGGTATTTGATAAACCGTAAAAGTAACATATTTTAGACCCACATTTAATATGCTTTTGGATGATTTATCCCTTAATTTATGTAAAAAGGTGCTCTTAATCCTTTCTTTTCATATTTTATACTCAGGAAAACACCCAAGGATGAAAAGAACACAAAACGGGCCTAAAACAGAGTAAATGGGCCTTAACACGAAATTGACATGGCCTGGCCCAAAAGCACACACGGTCGTGCCTTGACGAACACCTAGAGCACGGCCTCAACCCCATCACAGACGGCCGTGCCTCATTAAAAAGTCCAAACACGGCCTAGCCACGATTCACACAGGCGTGTGCCATGGCCGTGTCCCTGTCGCTGGAAAGAGAAATTTCATTCGGGAAAGGATACTTGGAGGCAAAGAAACACATTCCAAAGCCTATTCAAACAACCTAGTAGGAATTCTACTTAAATTAGGATACTTAGGGGCCAAGCAAAGGCATCACAAAGTCTATATAAACACCCAAAGGGGCAACTTGAAAGAGGAGTTCGGAAGAAGCCGAAGGAGCGAAAGCGAGGCCAAGGAGCCAAGCCGAGAAGGTCAGAGTTAGAGAATAACGCGAGGGTAGCCAGTTGATCCATCCCAAGAAGCCAGAATTATACTCAAGACGGCGGAATTCTCCTTCAATTCCTTCAGGGGGTTTTAGGATTTTTTCTATGTTTTGTTTTATCTTTTCTCTTGTGATGTTTTGTTTATTCATTATGAACTAAACCCTCAGATACTTGAAGGGGATGAAACCTAGATGGACTTTATTATTTGATTTTTAAAGTTATCTGATAAATTACTTAGTTTGTTCTTAATTATGTTGCTTAATCCAAATCTAATGTGCTTAGGTGGAGGAGGAATAGAACCTGCCTAAGAGAAGATATAACATAATTAAGCGGATTTGATCGGCCGCCTAAAGATAGGGTTACGAGATTTTGCCGGATTAGAATGAAACCTAATATGGGAGTCCATTGATCGATTTACTGCTATCCTAGGGGGTTATTATAAGTGAACGAGTGTTCCACTAATTAACCTAGGGTTAGACGTTATTCACCTCGAGAGAGGGTTTAATATAGGTTAGGGAGTCTCACGGATCGAGCTAAGTAAAAGAAATCATCTAATTTAAGGTTAATTAATAAGTGAAGTCTAGGTGGATTCTTCCTGAGGGTATTGTCGTAATCAACTGAGTTTTTCCTCCAAGTTATTTTCCTACTCGTCTTCTTGTCTTTGTGTCCTTAGTTTAGTTGTCGTCGATTTAGTTAACAAGCAATCTTCACTCTAACTTTAAGACTAAATAATAAAAAGAAAGTGAGTATTAATACTTTTAGTTCCTTTGGGTTCGATAACCGGTCTTGCCTAAGCTATACTACTGTTCGATAGGTACACTTGCCTTAATATCGTTGTCAGAGTTAGTCTCCAAGTTTGATCATTCTTTTATAAATATTTAAAACTATGATTTTACAGCGATCAGGGGGCAACTTGAAAGGGGAGTTCGGCAGAAGCCGAAACCAGAGCGAAAGCGAGGCCAAGGAGCCAAGCCGAGAAGGTCGGAGTTAAGGAATAACGCGAGGATAGCCAGTTGATCCATCCCAAGAAGCCGGAGTTAGACTCAAGACGGCGGAATTCTCCTTCGATTCCTTCAGGGGGTTTTAGGGTTTTCCTATGTTTTGTTTTATCTTTTCTCTTGCGATGTTTTCTTTATTCATTATGAACTAAACCCCTCAGATACCTGAAGAGGATGAAACCTAGATGAATTTTATTATTTGATTTTTAAGTTATATGATAAATTACTTAGTTTGTTCTTAATTATGTTGCTTAATCCAAATCTAATGTGCCTAGATGGAGGAGGAATAGACCCTGCCTAAGAGAAGATCTAACATAATTAAGCGGAGTTGATCGAACGCCTAGAGATAGGGTTACGAGATTTTACCAGATTAAGGTGAAACCTAATATGGGAATCCATTGATCGATTTACTGCTGTCCTAGGGGGTTATTATAAGCGAACGAGAGTTCCACTAATTAACCTAAGGTTAGACGTTATTCGCCTCGAGAGAGGGTTTAATATAGGTTAAGGAGTCTCACGGATCAAGCTAAGTAAAAGAAATCATATAATTAAGAGGTTAGATAATAAGAGAAGTCTAGGTGGATTCTTCCCTAGGGTATAATCTAAATCAACTGAGTTTTTCTTCAAGGTTATTTTCCAATTCGTCTTTTTGTCTTTGTGTCCTTAGTTTAGCTATCGTCAGTTTAGTTAAAAAGTAATCTTCACTCTAACTTTAAGGCTAAATAATAAAAAGAAAGTGAGTATTAATACTTTTGGTTCCTTTGGGTTCGATAACCGGTCTTGCCTAAGCTATACTACTGTTTGATAGGTACACTTGCCTTAATATCGTTGTCAGAGTTAGTCTCCAGGTTTGATCATTCTTTTATAAATATTTAAAGCTCTAATTTACAGCGATCAAGTTTTTGGCGCCGTTGCCGGGGAACTAAAATATTATGAAAACTCTATTTTTATTACTTTAGCCCTAATTTTTATTTTTCGCAATTTATTTTTCTTTTCATTTTTATTTTTGTTTACTGAAATTTTCTCTCTTTCTTTTCAAACTAATACCTCTAGTTTATGACTAGAAGGAACCCGATGGGACCTTTGGTATTCGACAACGAAATCGAAGCGACCGCTCGTAGTAATCGTCGGGAAACTAGGCGAGCCCTTGATTACACGGAGAGAGAGGAAGAAGATAGATCCAATCCTACTGAAGGGATGGACGAAAACAACCCACCACCACGCGATATGGGTGACAACAATGCTCCACGCACAATGTTCAATTATGCGAAACCGCATTTAACAGGAACAGAATCTAGTATTGTTAGGCCTGCTATATCCGCTAACAATTTTGAATTAAAAGCCTAACACAATACAAATGATTCAACAGTTTGTTCAATTTGATGGTTTGCAGGACGAAGATCCGAACACGCATATAGCTAACTTCTTAGAGTTCTGTGATACCTTCAAAATAAATGGCGTTTCTGATGATGGCATACGTCTTCGGTTATTCCCTTTTTCATTAAGAAATAAAGCTAAAAAATGGTTAAACTCGTTACAACGAGGGTTAGTCACTACATGGGATCAGATGACCAAAAAGTTTTTGATGAAATATTTCCCACCGGCCAAAATGGCCAAATTACGGAATGATATCTCTTCTTTTGTGCAGATGAATTTAGAGACGCTATACGACGCATGGGAGAGATTTAAAGATCTCTTGAGAAGGTGCCCACACCATGGTCTACCCTTGTGGCTACAAGTCCAAACCTTTTACAATGGTGTAAACCCCTCAATGAGACAACTGATAGATTCAGCCGCCGGTGGAACACTGAATAATAAAACTCCAGAAGTAGCCTACGAGTTCATTAAGGAGATGTCATTAAACAATTATCAGTGGCAAGCCTCAAGGACCAAATCGACAAAATCGGCAGGAGTTTTCAACATCGATGCCATGACCATGCTATCGATACAGCTAGAGATGATGAATAAAAAGCTTGATAATTTGTGTTCATCACAGGTACATCCAGTCATGCAGTGCGATGCAAGTGGAACTGTGGCGAATCCTGAGTACCCACCCTACCAACTAGGAGTAGAAGATGAACAGATGAACTATATAGGTAATAATTTTCGATCTAATAATAATCCTTATAACAACATTTACAATCCAGGTTGGAGGAACCACCCAAATTTTTCATGGGGAGGACAAGGAAACCAAGGAAATCAAAGGCAACAACCTTCTCAAAACTTCTGAAATCAGCCATATCCACAAGAAAAGAAACCATCCTTCAAGGAACATCTTCAAGAAACTGATAGAGCAGTCAAAAGCAACGAGAGACGACTCGATGAAATTGCTAAGTCAGTCAAGGAAGTGACTAATGCAGTCGAACAACTCGCAAAACTAATGGCAGAACGACCGCAAGGACATCTACCAAGTAACACTGAGGTTAATCCTAAGGAACAAATTCAAGCAATCACAGCTTAAGACAATAACAAATTAGCTGAACCGAATTCAATACCGGAAAAGAAGGAAGACGAAGGTAAAACAGAGGTACCTCTAGAGAAGCCAAAACTAGTAATTAAAGAATATCAACCTCGAATACCTTATCCTGAAGCCATAAAAAGAGACGAGTCAGAGGAACAGTTCGGTAAGTTTCTTAAACTTTTAAAAAAATTACATATTAACTTACCCCTTCTTGAAACTCTTTTTCAGATGCCAGATTCGAGAAAATTTTTAAGACAGCTCTTGACCAACAAACGCAGAATAGATGAAGAGCACCACGTGGAACTAAACGCAACGTGCTCACCAATGTTACAAAATAGACTACCGCAGAAACTAAAAGATCCAGGGAGTTTTACAATTCCATGTTTAATTGGTAGCCTACATATTGACAATGCGTTAGCAGATCTAGAGGCAAGCATAAACGTCATGCCTTACTCACTGTTTAAACGACTGGGTCTAGGGAAGCCTAAAAAAACTAGGATGAGTATTCTATTAGCTGATAAAACTGTTAGAATTCCTAGGGGCATTATCGAAAATGTTCTTATAAAAATCGATAAATTTGTTTTCCCAGTAGACTTTGTTGTCTTAGACATAGATGAGGATAATTCAATCCCTTTAATTTTAGGAAGACCTTTTCTAGTAACCGCCAGAACTAAAATTGGTGTTGCTACAGGAGAGCTCATACTTCGTGCAGGAGATGAAACAATTAATCTTCAAGCTCTCGACTCGGCCAGGACAACAATCGATGAAGGTAAGAAAGTCATTTCAGTTAATAACCATATTATTCAATCTTCATCACAGGAAACAGCACAAAGCCTAAGCCCTAAGCCGACTCATATAGACAATTTAGAGAATCAGAAGACAGAAATCAAAAGAGAGCTAGCCTCACACGAAGAAAAACCCGAGGAACCACAAGAAGAGCTTATGGGGTCATCGAATCACTTTAAAATAGGAGACCAAGTACGGTTCCCAAATCACTATCACTGACCTGAAAGCAAAGGGAGAGATCCTTCTCAAGGTACATGATATCTTCCCAAACGGCATAGTCGAGGTAAGCAATCCAATATTCGGCACTTCCAAAGAAAATGCTTCTCTATTTCAACATTATCAAGAAAACGGAACTGTAAGCATGAGGGAAGATATTCAAACCTTTAAACCTCCCTAAAATTTTCAAACACGAGGAAGCCTAGCTAAAGAATATAAACGAGCGCTTCTCGGGAGGCAATCCGAGCACTAACCTTATTTTTTTCCTTTGTTTTTATCTTTTCCTTTTTTTTTCTTCTCTTTTTCCCTTTTAAGCTAACCAAAAATACAGGTTTTCCAGGCCACACAGCCTTACACACGGCCGTGTCCGTGGCCGTGTGGACCACCTAAACCATCACACTGACAGAGTACAGGCCGTGCAGTCAGCCCAACCACCCTCCCCACAGGCACCGACAGAAAGGGCACGCCCGTGCCCACAACCGTGTGAAATTACTAAAGCTACTGACTTGCACACCACGGCCAGAACACGCCCGTACCCATAACCGTGTGAAATTACTGATGTTACTGACTTATAAAACACGGGGGAGACACGCCCGTGCATAATGACTGTGTCAAAAGAAGGAATTCACAAGCACGGACATGAGAGGACCAAGCACAGCCAAAAGGGTGACAACACCCCTTAAAACACGACCGTGTGAGGTGGCCGTGTAATTCGACACACCTTGTGACCACGACCGTGGGGGAGTACAAAATCTGAAATTCTATTTAAACCCCTGACCTCTTCTCCTTCCCTCCATCTAATTTTTCCTCTCCTTTTCACCCTTTTCAGTCTCAGACCCTTCAAGACACTAGATCATTTAGCAAATCAACACCATGCCGAAGAAGCGGAAGAAGCTACGCATAGACTCCTTAACAAAGAACGACCAACATGAGTTCATGCCGGCAGCTTCGTCTCAACACCAAGCCACGGGTTCGCCAGGCTGCTAGGGAATCACGCCGACCACCACGACAACCTCACCACTCTCACCACCGCCACCACATCCCCAATCTTAGCATTGATTCCCACCTTGCGAACCATCCCTTAATAAAGACTTCATAGTCCATTAGTATTTTCTTTTCATTTCAGTTTTCTTCTTAGTCTCCTTCACTTTAGCTTGCGTTTCTTTAATTTCATCTTTAGTTTATTTATATTATGTTTCAAAAACCCCTGGCTAATCCTTCATAAGTTCCCCAATTTCTTCATCTAGCACAGAGCTCGGGAACCACCACCACCACCATACCGACGCCTTCGTCGTATCCTCCACGACCCCTACTCTCCTCCAAGGAAACAACCCACACCTCAGGAAGTATTTTATCCCCTCTCTTTTTATTTTAAATGCATCACCTATCTTTGTACATTGAGGACAATGTACATCTTAAGTGTGGGGGTAAAAAGACCTAACTTTCTGCATTATTCTCAAATCCCTGAGGTTAAAAATGGAATAAAATTGCCAAACTTTTTTTTCATTATTCTCAAATCCCTGATTTAGTCTTGTTTTTATGCAAAATTGTCATATTACTAATTAGGATGAAATTTCTAATAATTTGTGATGATTATTGACATGTTTTATAATAAGTCATAGTTAATTATACATTGATGTTTAATTTAAAGAATACTAGAGAATCAAGCATGATAAGTCTGTTTTTCAGGAATTAAAATTTTTGCTAGGATGTTGACCTAAATTTAAATACTACCTTGAAATTTAAAATTCATAAGGATGATGTCAAAACACCCATAATTTTTGACCCTATAGAGCATACATTCTTTTTCATGCTCATTTTTTTTTATTATGAGTGTGTCAACTATGAACTGTTATTCTAGAACTTGCCTTGATTATACATGTCGAGACCACAGTTATGATTTGATATACCGAGATGATAAAGGCACTTAGGTTTTAACCCACTTACTCCACTAAAAAGCCTACCCTCATAATTAACCCTTAGTGAACCCCGTTAAGCCTAACAACCTTTTTATTGACTCACCTACTAATTTTAACAAAAAACCCTTTGTATTTGTTATCACCAATTCTTTTAACTACCTTTTTGTCGAGATTTGATGTTAAACAAGTTCCCTAACTATGTTTTATATTTCAGTTTGTAAAAATTCTTTATTACTATTATGTTAGTTTGTTATAAATAAAATATATATTCTTTATTAGTTCTATAATTAAGTGAGCTTGTATGTTCAAATTCAAATTCTGAAGAAAAAAGCTCATTTTATTAGTGTTTAAAGATTAAGTTCATTTTTTTCTAGTTAGGTAATTTATCAAGTCAATCTCGATTCTAACCTTCTAATTCAGCCGTTACCAACACCTTTAACCCTAGCCCCGTTACAACCCTAACAAAGACCTTTTGATCTGTTTGTCATCTTATATTACAGTGGTGGAGATTTGATTTTCAGGCAAGCCTATGGGATTAACTTTTCAGGTTCGACTTATAAGCGACCCTTTTTCTGAACCTTAAACACTTTAGAGTGATTTGAGTGAATCCTAAGTGAGAATATCAATCCTTGTCGATTTTGAATTAAAGAGGTAGTCATTTAAAAGAAGGAAGACACCTATGTTTTCGAGGTACAAAATTATGACTTATCTCGTTTTAATCTTTAGGACACTTTAAATCAAATCATCCATGTATAAATTTTCTATGAATTAGGATAAGACATTGTTGATAAGAATTATAGATCATGGAAAGTTCGTTTTAATTGTAAGTTGAGAATTTTGCTTGAGGACAAGCAAAAGCTTAAGTGTAGGGGTATTTGATAAACCGTAAAAGTAACATATTTTAGACCCACATTTAATATACTTTTGGATTATTTATCCCTTGTTTTATATAAAAAGGTGCTCTTAATCCTTTCTTTTCATATTTTATACTCAGGAAAGCACCCAAGGATAAAAAGAATAAGAAACGAGCTTAAAACGGACCAAATTAGGCCAAGAGAGAAATCGACACGGCCTGACCCAAAGCACACACAGCCGTGCCTCGACGAACACATAGAGCACGGCCTCAACCCTGTCACACACGGTCGTGCCTCATTAAAAAGTCCTAACACGGCCTGGCCACGATTAACGCGTGCGTATGCCATGACCGTGTCCCTGTCTCTGGAAAGAGCAATTTCATTCGGGAAAGGATACTTGGAGGCAAAGAAACACATTCCAAAGCCTATTTAAACACCCTATTAGGAATTTTAGTTAAATTAGGATACTTAGGGGCCAAGTAAGGCATCACAAAATCTATATAAACACCTTAAGGGGGAAATTGAAAGGGGAGTTCGGCAGAAGCCGAAACCAGAGCGAAAGCAAGGCCAAGGAGCCAAGCCAAGAAGGTCAGAGTTAGGGAATAACGCGAGGATAGCCAGTTGATCCATCCCAAGAAGCCGGAGTTATACTCAAGACGGCGGAATTCTCCTTCGATTCCTTCAGGGGGTTTTAGGGTTTTCCTATGTTTTGTTTTATCTTTTCTCTTGCGATGTTTTCTTTATTCATTATGAACTAAACCCCTCAGATACCTGAAGGGGATGAAACCTAGATGAATTTTATTATTTGATTTTTAAGTTATATGATAAATTACTTAGTTTGTTCTTAATTATGTTGCTTAATCCAAATCTAATGTACTTAGGTGGAGGAGGAATAGACCTTGCCTAAGAGAAGATCTAACATAATTAAACGGAGTTGATCGAACGCCTAGAGATAGGGTTACGAGATTTTGCAGGATTAGGGTGAAACCTAATATGGGAGTTCATTGATCGATTTACTGCTGTCCTAGGGGGTTATTATAAGCGAACGAGAGTTCCACTAATTAACCTAGGGTTAGACGTTATTCACCTCGAGAGAGGGTTTAATATAGGTTAGAGAGTCTCACGGATCAAGCTAAGTAAAAGAAATCATATAATTAAAAGGTTAGATAATAAGAGAAGTCTAGGTGGATTCTTCCCGAGGGTATCATCTAAATCAACTGAGTTTTTCCTCAAGGTTATTTTCTAATTCATCTTTTTGTCTTTGTGTCATTAGTTTAGCTATCGTCAATTTAGTTAAAAAGTAATCTTCACTCTAACTTTAGGGCTAAATAATAAAAAGAAAGTGAGTATTAATACTTTTGGTTCCTTTGAGTTCGATAACCGGTCTTGCCTAAGCAATACTACTGTTTGATAGGTACACTTGCCTTAATATCGTTGTTAGAGTTAGTCTCCAGGTTTGATCATTCTTTTATAAATATTTAAAGCTCTGATTTGCAGTGATCAAGATCCATTAAATGTGTTTTTCTTGGTTATAAAGCTAGTGTAAAAGGGTATAAGTTATGGTGTCCTGAAAATAGAAAAGTTATGATTAGCAGAGATGTTGTTTTTGATGAAACTGCTATGCTACCTAACTTATCTCTTAAAGACTCTTCCAATAAAGAAAATCAAAAGCAGGTGGAGCATCAGATTAATACAGAGTCGACTCCTCAAGCCAGTACAAAAATTGAAAACAGAGTTGCTTCTTCACCACAATACTCTATCGCCAAAAAACAGAACTAGAAGAGAAATTAAACCTCCAAAGAAGTATGCCGAGGCTGATCTAGTTGCTTATGCTTTAAATGTGGCTGAAGATATAGATGCAAACCAAGAGCCGTCTTGTAACATCCTGAAAAGGGCCTATGCATTTTCGGTTTAATTGTACGAACTGACATGTCTTAAGTATTATGAATAAATTTTGAATATTTTTGGAAACCTGGAAATGTATGGAAAAGATGTAGAAATGAACATTTTGGAAACCTGAAAATGTATGGAAATGTTAAGTTCAAAAATGGAAAGTGAACATTTTTGGAAACTAGGAAATGATTTGGAAATGATTCAAAAGAGGAAAGTAAACATTTCTGGAAACTTGGAAATGTAAGGAAATGACAAATTTAAAGAGCCGAACGAAAATTTTTGGAAACTTAGAAATGACTCAGAAATGTCGAGTTTTAAAGTTTAAAAGAGGAAATTAAGGCAAGGTGGCCTTAAGAGAAAAAATATGTGAAATTTGACACACAAACAGGCTTGGAAAAGTGGCCTGGAGATGCCACTTAGGGCCTCTGGAAATGGCGCCATATGTAAGGGTGTTGGGCCTGAGTTCGAGTCACATGGGAAGCAAATAAAAGAAGTTTTATTTTTTGCTTCTAGAAGCCCAGAGGTGGACGGCACAAGGCTTGCAAAAGAGGAGTTTTATTCTCTTTTAAATTCGGCTAATTAGGGGATAAATAATGGATTTTATTTAGATTATTTTTAAGAGATAATTGTGGATTAATTCCTTCTATTTTTAATGGATAAAAGAAGAGATAATAGAAGGATTATTATTATTAATTCAAAGGATAAAGTTATCAAATAAAGAAGAGTGGTGGCCAAGTAAGGGATTCTGAGTAGTAATTTTGGCTATAAAAGGAAGGAAAGAGGGCTACTCATCAATTTTCTTCCTCCTCTTTCTCTGCCGAATTCCCTAGCCTCTCTTCTCTCCTCTTTTTTTTTTGTCTAGTCGAATTCCTCTTCACCCTTAGTTCCCCTTGCCGATTTTCTTTAAGATCATATCCCTTCTCTTCTCATAGTTTACTTTCAAAAGCCGAATCTTTGTCGTGACAGAAGGGTGTTGCCGATTTCACCCATAAAGATAAGAATTTTATGGTTATCAATTATTCTCTTCTTTAAGCCGAAATATAGGAATCTAACTCCTCTATGATTCCATGGCCGAAACTTTGAAGGGCCTTTCGGGATTTGTCTAGGTCGACTACAAGGAGGAGAATTTCGGGATTTAAAAGACTCAAGGTAAGTCATATGTACATTCAGCCTAGAATTATTTATCATGTTTAAGGATGAAATCGGATCTAGCATGTGGTTTAGGAATTTCGACAGAAGCTACAACCAAGGGATAATTTCAGGATTTAAGATCCTTAAGGTAAGTTTTAAGTGTATAAATCCTACTAGGATTTGGATTTGTGGCCAAAAAGGTTTATTAATATGTTTAAATGATTGGCCGAATATAGGAGTTAATGGATCTAAAGCAATAGATCGGTCTTTCGGGATTTCAAGGAATTCGTTAAGCAAATCAGGTGTGTACCCCACACTAACTTTTAATATGTTATATGGCAAATATTTAATATATGAATGTATAAGAATGTGAATGTGACTAAAATACCCTAATGTGGTACAAAGTACTCAGGTACGTTTCCTACTCATACTAGGATTACGAAATATGTTATATTTAACATGTGAAAAGTGACATGAATGTGAATTTAAGTATGATAATAAAATGGGGCATTCGGGTTATATGAGAAAGGGGAAGTGAATGTGGTGACTTCGGTCTCACTATCTGAATGTGGTGGCTTCGGTCACATTATCTGAATGTGGTAACTTCCGTTACATTATCTGAATGTGGTAACTTCGGTTACATTATCTGAATGTGGTGTCTCATGACACAATTATCTGGTGTCTATGCCACGAATTATATATGGGCGATGAGCACGTCGACTGCAGCGACTGCCTTCGATGGTGTGTAGCGGAAGGAGGGTTGACTTAGTAGTCCCCACGGTGTGCAGGTTGGTACGGGGATGTGTAGCGGATGGCATCTGTAACATCCTGGAAAGGGCCTATGCATTTTCGGTTTAATTGTACGAAGTGACATGTTTTATGTACTAGGAATAAATTTTGAACATTTCTGGAAACCCGGAAATGAATGGAAATGATTTAGAAATGAACATTTTTGGAAACCTGAAAATGTATAGAAATGTTAAGTTTAAAAATGGAAAGTGAACATTTTTGGAAACTAAGAAATGTAAGGAAATGTAAGGAAATGTCTTGTCTTGGAAATGTGAGGAAATGTCTTGGAAATGTGAGGAAATGATGTGGAAATGATTCAAAAGAGGAAAGTAAACATTTCTGGAAACTTGGAAATGTAAGGAAATGTCAAGTTTAAAGAGGCAAACGAAAATTTTTGGAAACTTGGAAATGTAAAGAAATGTCAAGTTTTAAAGCTTAAAAAGGGGAAATTAAGGCAATGTGGCCTTAAGAAAATTAGTAGGAAGAATTTGACACACAAACGGGCTTGGAAAAGTGGCCTGGAGATGCCACTTAGGGCCTCTGGAAATGGCGCCACATACAAGGGTGTTGGGCCTGAGTTCGAGTCACATGGGAAGCAAATAAAAGAAATTTTATTTTGCTTCCAGAAGAAGTGAGGTGGATGGCACATGGCTAAATTGTAGGAGTTTTATCTCTTTTATTTTATTTAAAGATAATAGATGGATAAATATGGATTTATTTCTTTTATTTTGATAGATAAGGAAGATATAAAAGAGGATTATTATTAGTATTATTTTTATTAAGATATAAGAGATAATTATTGGATTAAGTTTTATTAAAGTGATAAATCAAGGGATAAAGTTATCAAAATAAAAGAGTGGTGGCCAAGTAAGGGACTCTAGCCTAGTAAATTCGGCTATAAAAGGAAAAGAGAGGCCATTCATTCATTCACTTTTCCTTTGCCAAATTTCTTAGCAAATTCTCCTCTCTCTGCCGAATTTCCTACAGTTTTTATTCTTCTTCTCTTTGATTAGCCAAAGCCGAAATACCTTGTGTTCTAGCCAAATCCTCCATCTTTATTCTTTCTTCTCTTTTCTTTCTAATCCCTCCAAAAGCCGGAAGTAAGCCTTTTAAGGCCATAGCCGAATATCTCAAGTGGCTTCAAGCTTAGGTGCTGTCGATTTCTTCAAAGGTAAGAACAAGTTTGATTTCTATTCTTTTCTTTTAGATTTGTCGAAATCTAGGGCTAATCCCATTAATGTTCATGGTTGCCGAAACTTGAAGAGATCTTTCGGGATTTACTAAGTGTAGACTACAAGGAAGGAGAAGTTCTTTTCCCGAAGGTACACCATAGGCCGCGTGTTCCCTAGTTATTCGGTGAATTTCGGGATTTAAAATCCACAAGGTAAGTGTCTATAGCATTCGGCCAAGGCTTATTTTAATGTTTGGATCTATCTTTTATTATCTTAAAAGCTGAAAATTAATATGTTAAAGGGATCTAGAGTTGGTCGAATACAAGGAAGGAGCATAGCATAGATTTCGGGATTTATTTAGTATTGAAATCGGCAACAAGGTAAGTTTAAGTGTACTAATCCTACTAGGAATTGGATTTATGGCCAAATGGCTTTTTATTAAATTAGTAAGTGATTAATCAAATGGAGGAATTTGAGATCTAAGGCAGTAGATCAGATTTCGGGATTTCAAGGAATTCGTTAAGCAAATCAGGTGTGTACCCTACCCTAAGTTTTGATAGGTTCATGGCTATGTTTAAATTAAATTTATTATTAAGAATGTGTGTACCCCATACTACTTTGTAATATAAATTATGGTTACATGTATTAAAATATGTGTTAATAGAAATATGAGCATGGCTAAAGTACCATGATATGGTACTAAGTACTCAGGTACGTTTCCTACTTCTACTAGGAATATGAAAAATGTTATTCGTAACATGAGAATATGATAAGAATTTGAACTATGGTATATTATGCATATTAATGGGGCATTTGGTTGTATATTCAAAGGGGAAGTGAAAAGTGGTGATTTAAGACCACAGTAATCTGAAAAGTGGTGATCTAAGACCACAGTAATCTGAAAAGTGGTTTCCTAAAACCACAGATGCGGAGCCTTAAGCCCGCAAATTGGTGTGTAGCGGAAGGAGGGTCGACTTAGTAGTCCCCACGGTGTGACTGGCAGGTACGGGGGTGTGTAGCGGATAGACAATTAGGTTTGGGTTTGGGAATGCATCATAACTTGTATTTTATGTTTTGAATGTGTAACTATTGTATGCCTGATTCTATTATGATTTAGTGTCGTGTACACATTGAGTCTGTTGACTCACCCCGTTGGGGAACATTTTTCAGGTGATGAACAGTGATGGACCGGGACAGCAGTACTTGTGGTGGCCATGCTCAACATGAAGTTTATGTTTTTATGGACTCTTGAATTTATTTTAGTACTTTGAAATATTTTGGAAACTATTTGATGTAATAAGGCCATAAGGCCATGATGAACGATTTTTATTTCTACTTGTTGTTTTATTGTGTTACAAATTTTGATTAAGTTAAAGACTAAGTATTTTATTTTAAAATATACTCGATATGTTTATTACTTAAAATTAAAAAAAGGGTTTTCTAATATAAAAATCCAGTTTGTTTTCAACACAAGCCCAACCCAAACAATATTTTTTTAAAATCACACAAGTTTTTCTCTAAGTAACAAAAGAATTTGGAACCGGTTTACTTGAGGAACATACCAAATCTGGTCAAAGCTCGTGGGCCGGTTTTGGGGTGTTTCAGCATCTAGGTATGGGTTCGGGATTGCATCATTATCTTGAAATATTATGTGAACATGATTTGTATGGTATGCCTAAATCTATTAAATTTTAGTGTTGGTTACACATTGAGTCTGTTTGACTCACCCCGTTGTGGGACTATTTTCAGGTGACGAACAGTAATGGACCGGGCTCGGCAGAAGCTTAGGGATGGCCATGAACAGCAAGAAATTTATGATTTGGACGTTTTCTTAAGTATTTTACGTTTATTTTGGGAATTATTTGATGTAATAAGGCCATAAGGCCAAAGTTGAATTTCTTTATTCCTTTTTTTTACTTTTATTTATTATGATTACAAATTTTTATTAAGTTAAAGATTAAGTAATTTATTTTTGAATATACTCTATATGTTTTATCACTTAAAATTAAAAAGGGTTTTCAATATAAAATCAAATTCGTGTTCAACTCAAGCCCAACCCAAAATAATATTTTTTTAAAATCGCACAAGTTTTTCCTAAGAAGCAAAAGAATTTGAAACGGTTTACACCGAGGAACATACCAGATCCGGTCAAGGCTCGTGGGCCGGGTTTGGGGTGTTTCAGTTTGGTATCAAAGCCCAGTTTTAAAACTCTCGGCCTGTGGGCTAAGGCCCAAAACGTTTTCAAATCGAGAAAATAATAAATGAGATGCAATTTGCTTAACTAATTAAATTCTCCTTTTCAAAAGCAAGTGATTCACATTAATCATTTTGGCAGCCAACTGTTAATTGTGTAATCTTTATCTCCTTTATTTTCCTTTTCATAATTATTCACCCACTCCAATTCCCAACCCATTGATGAACCTTCCTTTCTCTTTTGGTAATCCATCAACTCCAATTGGATGCAAACCCTCATAATTTAATTTCTTAGATTATATCTATGTATTAAAAGAAATTGCTTTTCTAATAAAATTTTCCAAATTAAAAAAAGTTAGCTAATTAGTGCAAAATTTATTATATCATAGGTAAAATGACACACAACTCATTTTTTTAAAAGCCAATTGATGAAGATTTTCCTTTGAGGAAAAAACACAAAAGACATAGGTGACAAGTTGTTTAACCTAGTTCATAACTATATAGCTTACTTTAGTATAAGATCCTAACATTGGCCACTACTTTTTAGACTCTTTTGTTTTAGTTTTAATCAAAAAAGAAATCATATGATGATTAAAATTAAAAATTTGAAAAAGAAATCGAGTGAGCTAGCTGGTTTGGACAAGAATCACAATATTTTGTAATAAATTTAATTATTATAATAATTATTTTTTGTATGACGTGATGATCTAAGTGGTTGAGTTTTTGTGAATACGTGTTGGTCCCAAAAAAAAGTTAGTTTTGACCTGACATAGTCAACCAATGTGACAATGACTTTTAAGCAACACCATTGGTTTAGGCTAATGGAATCTTGTAGTTCACTCAAATAAGCCTCGGCCTATGGAGAGGCGCATAACCGCGTTTGGGTTTGGTGAGTGTATTACAGTGTGTTTTGATTGTGATATGCCTATTATCATTATTGGGGTTTGCCTGTGTCGAACTACCGATCTAATTCTAGACATGTATATCTATCTGCCTGAACTGTAACCAGACATAGAAAGGCGGCACCAAATCCATAAGTTAAACATACATATTGGTACCAAGAAACACCCCTCAGAATTATTAGATTTGGACCCTTCTTTTCACTTTTTTGTTTCCAGCTGTTTACAACTTTGGTTCACTCAATGTCCCGATGGAAACACATGCCACGAAGCTTCCCTCCTTTACTTTGTTTTCGTCCCCCTATATAACCACCTTCTATCACTCCCCCATTTCATAACATCATAATCCAATTAGAATAGAAACACCATACAGACAAATAAAATATGAAGAGGTCATTGCTAGTATCTGTCGTAATCAGCTTGGTATTAGTTGCTTCAGCCGCCAACTTTAACCAAGACATCGACGTTACTTGGGGAGATGGGAGGGGCAAGATTCTTGAAAACGGAAACCTTCTCACTCTCACCCTCGACAAATTCTCCGGCTCTGGTTTTCAAACCAAGAACCAGTATCTCTTTGGGAAGATCGATATGAACATTAAGCTGGTCCCAGGCAACTCTGCTGGCACTGTTACCACTTATTATGTAAGTTTTATCATCATACTTGTCTCTTATTTATGTTAGAACTGTGTTGATATGTGGGGTGACAATTGCAGCTTCGCTCGGAAGGGTCGACATGGGATGAAATCGACTTCGAATTCTTAGGGAACCTAAGCGGAGACCCATACATAGTCCACACCAATGTATATACACAAGGCAAAGGTGACAAAGAACAGCAGTTCTACCTTTGGTTCGATCCTACCAAAGACTTTCATACCTACTCCCTTCTTTGGAACCCTCAACGTATTATGTATGTCTTCTTTTACAATCCCATTTTTCTAAAAACGTTTCAGTTTCGATTATTTTCAATTGTTTAATTGTGATTCTTTTGAATGTTTACAGCTTCTCTGTTGATGGGACACCAATTAGAGAGTTCAAGAACTTGGAATCAAAGGGCGTTGCGTTCCCAAAGAGCCAGCCGATGAGAGTGTATTCGAGTCTTTGGAACGCCGATGATTGGGCCACTCGAGGTGGTCTTGTTAAGACGGATTGGAGCCAAGCTCCTTTCACTGCTTCTTACAGGACTTTCAAAGCTGATGCATGTGTCTGGTCTTCCGGTAAATCATCATGTTCCTCCACCTCACCCTCCCAAAATTCATGGCTGTCGCAAGAACTGGATATAACGAGCCAACAAAGGCTCAAATGGGTTCAGAAAAATTATATGATTTACAATTACTGCACCGACACCAAGCGATTTCCTATGGGACTTCCTAAAGAGTGCACTGCTTCTTAATTTGTTGATTAAAATTTCCTTCGCTAGTCATGCCTAAGGACAGATACTTTGTTCAAAAGCAGCCTCACAGTATTCTTTTGTTTCATTCTATGTTTTGTAACATGTACAACTAAGCTCAATAAATAATACTATTCAATTTCGGAAATTATACTACTTCAATGTTTCTCCGATTGAAGTCAAAACATCTGACCAGGGAAATATATAACTGTGATTAATAATATAAGCTCAATAACCAATAACAAAATCCATCTAAAATTAAAATGATTTTATATTAATATTTTAACAATATAATTATCGATATAATTATAATTATAATACATATAAATTTTTGAATCCATCTAATATTTTTATGATATTAATCTAAATTAATATTTTTCTCATTGAAAATGTATCCAATTTCCACCCTAGACCAATGACAGATTATTTGGTCAACTTACGGAAAGAAAACCACACCTCGGGATATATATTGTGATATTTTGCCAATGATTTGTTCGTGTTTGGTGTGCCAGCCGACTTTGAAGTTGCTGAGAGCCATATATTAACATACATCCATTCCAAACAAGACCTCGTTGGGCCATGCCACAACATTATATATACGCATTTAGTAGCTGACTAGAAGCTCAAAATGATTTAAAATAATATAAAATTCATATAAATTTTGATATATTAATAATAAATATAATATAAATTTAGATAAACTGATAAACGGGGATTAATTATGCTTGCATTCTTGTTTTAGCTATTTCATTTTAAAATTTTATAATTTAGGTATTAACGTTTAAATTAGTTTCTATTTTGGTTATCCGTCGTTAAATTAATAATGAAAAATACTTTTTTTAACTGGTATAATAATACATTTAATCCTCAATACTTATATATTTTATCAATTTAATCTCGATTCCCTAATTTTTTATTAAAATAGTATTTTTGCCTAATTTTGCCAATACTCAAATTCCAAGAAAAAAATACAATTTTGTAACAAAATAGTCAATTCTTAAAAAAAATGTAAAATAATCGTTAATTAAAATTTGCAAAAATCATAAAAAATTTTATTAAAAATTGCATAATAGAATTTAAAATTTACAATTTACAATTTTTTTTACGATTTCTCTAAGAAGTTCTACAAAATATTTAGTTATAAAGTTAGATTTTTTTTTTTTTTGGAGGAGGGGGGGGGGGGGGGAACAAAGTTCATAAATATAATGCCTTGATTTGTGGTGGCTCAGTTTTTCTTTCGTAGAGTAAAAGTATTACTAGCCTAGCCTTTCGAGAATACCGTTTGTACGAAATTGAGATCCTTGTTTGCTTTCTTTGCTCCGTTTCTTCAAGTTTTTGGCTCGCTTTCTTCGCTTCGTATGTTCAAGTTTTTGGTTTTGATGGTTTATGTAATATATGAGACGTTACTTCTATAATATTTATTTTCTTTCATGAAATGAAAATTATTTATAAGGGTGGAGTTATGCCTCGTATTTTTTAGATAATTTGGATTAATATAGGTTATTTTAATATTATTTGACCTACAAATTTAGCATATAAATAGACTATTTTTCCACCCTAGAAAAATAACTCACTACACATTTAGGTATTAGCTCTTTTTGAGGGTTCTTTTTTCGAGTTTCGAGGTTTAGTTTTATCTTCATCTTTTATACTTTTTGTTTTTTTCTGTTAGTAAAATTATCTTTGCCCGTAGTATTTTATTCTCTTCGGAGAGGTTTTTTCATGTAAAATATTTGTGTTTGATTTTTTAATTTCTTCGTAATTTTACTTGTTTGTTGCTTAACCGAGTTTATCCCCAACAATAAGTGTAGAGGGTTCTTTTGACAAAAAGAGGAAGTATTACAAACAAGTGAATGAAAAGTACCGAAAGAATGTGGAGAGGGATATTGAAGCAAATTCAGTACTATTGAGTGCAGTGGTAGATGATGGTTGGTAAGGTGGAGAAAGAGAAATGTAATTTACAATAAAGCTAAGTAAAGAAAAAAAAAATTAAGCAAATTTTAGAGAGAGCTTTGAGAGTCAAAATTTCAAAGTGCTGAAGTCATTTTACTAATTGTGAAGGGCTCATATTTACTTTTAGAAAATGAGAGTTACAAAGCTAGGTATTTAATATGAGTAATGAAATTAATTTTCACTTATAATGCAATTAATGGTTAAGAGAGGATGATGAAAGGTTTTGTTTATGATGGTGATGATGAAAAGTGAAGAAGAGTTCACCATATTTCTAAAATGAGAGTTACAAAGCTAGGTACTTAATATGAGTAATGAAATTAATTTTCAGTTACAATAATATTAACAGTGAATGCAACATTGAAATAATTCAGAACAAACTAAAGGTGCGTCAATTTGATCAAATAGCTAAAACTTTGTATCCTAACCTCAATATCATCAAGTCAACTTGACGATAAACACCACTCAACAAAAAAGAAAAAGAAAACTATCTAAAACCCCAAGAGACCTACTGCATCAATGATGCACAAAAAAACAAGCTTTAGATAGTCTATTATTCTCCTTATCATCTCAAATATATCACCATCACTATAATCTATCATGATAAAACCTTTCGAGAACAGTTCCTAATAAATCTAGCAACACTTATATTAATATATCTCACATACACGCTAGAACATGACTAAAAATTAAATGTAAAAATAAAACCACCACTATTTTCAAAGAAAACATAGTGGACAAAACAAAAACCATGAAAAATATGGACAAAATAAAATCACAAAACTGTAGACAAAACCACAAAAATGTGAATTGAAATTAAAAAATAAAATAAAACTACAAAAATTGTTAAAGAAATTGCGATTGGCTACTAGCTCGAAGGCCAGTGCCACCGCCGACGAAGCAAAGATTTAATTTGAAAAAGTTGAGTAACTAGGCTTTATCTATGAAAAGAATAGGGCAGAATACAATGTTAAATTTTAATTAAATCATGACTAAGACCTTATTTGATAAACCGTTGAAAATATGAATATGCAAGTTTGATAATCCAAAATTAGAGCGATATGATAGAATTTTTTGTACAAAAAAGTGTTGGAAAATAATAAGTAGATAAAAACTACTTATCACTTAATGAAAAATATTTTCAATTATTTCAATTATAGTTTATTTTTTTAATGTTATATTATCTTATAAAAATTTTACCTTTAAAATTTTAATTTTTGTTTAGAATAAAGTTTAAAATGTAGAATATAAATTTTTACAATTTAAAATCTATATTTATCAAATAATTTGATTATATTTCGTAACTAATTTTAAGTAATATATCAAATAAATTTTATAACTTAAACTCGGTACTTAATTTTTGAACATTTAATATTTAATAGATTATTGATTTATTAATTTTAGTTTATTTTAGAGTGTATATTATTACTCGACTTTTTAAGATATTTCAAGAACAATTGAGTTGCTCAAGAGTGAAGTTTTTTGCATTACGGAAATCCTTGAAATAATCAAACACAAAGTAATTCAACAATGGATTTTACTTTTTTGAATTAAGGATTCAAATTTCAGTCTAGATAATAAATGAAAAGAAAATAGTTATGGTCATTAAAAGAATGTTGAAAATGTGAATTTGATTAGGCATTTTTTGTAATGGATTTAATTAATAATTAATAGTTGTTTTGATTGACGTGATGAGCTCAGTGGTTGAGTCTGGTTTGGTCCCCAAAAATTAGTCAGCCAATATGACAGTGACTCACATTAATTGACACCACTGGTTTTATGCTAATGAAATCTTGTGGTTCACTCAAATTGCACAACGTATAAGCCTGCGTATAAACAGTTGGGTTCTGGCCTCCAAACCCCAACCGCGTTTGGGATTGGTGAGTGTATTACAGTGTGTTTTGATTGTGATATGTTTATTACACTGATGGATATAATGAATATTAATTATTTTAAAGTTGAAACTCTGAATCAAAGTTTTACTGCTTCAATTGCCGATTCAATTCCTGACATGCAAATGCACAGTAACCAGACATGGAAAGGCGGCACCAAATCCATAAATTATACATGCATATTGGTACCAACTTCCAAGCAACACCCCTCTGTATTATTTGATTATTGGACCTTTTCTTTTCTTTTTTCTTTCTTTCTCTTTTTGTTTCCAGCTGTTTACAACTTTGATTCACTCAATGTCCCGACGGTAACACATACCATGAAGCTTCCAAACAACTCTGTTCTCATCTTTCTCACCAAATCCTCCTCCCCTATATAACCACCCTCCATCACTCCCCCATTTACTATCATCATAATACAAACCTACCAAAAAAAATGAGGACTTCATTGCTGCTACTATCTGGCTTAATCAGCTTTGTAATGGTTGCTTCAGCCGCCAACTTTAACCAAGACATCGACGTTACTTGGGGTGATGGCAGGGGCAAGATTCTCGAAAACGGCAACCTTCTCACTCTCACCCTCGACAAATTCTCTGGCTCTGGTTTTCAATCCAAGAACCAATATCTGTTTGGGAAGATCGATATGAACATTAAGCTGGTTCCAGGCAACTCTGCTGGCACTGTTACCACTTACTATGTAAGTTGTATCATCGTACTTGTCTCTTATTTATTTTAGAACTCTGTGCTGATATGTGGGGTGACAATTGCAGCTTCGTTCGGAAGGGTCGACATGGGATGAAATCGACTTCGAGTTCTTGGGGAACCTAAGCGGAGACCCATACATAGTCCACACCAATGTATATACACAAGGCAAAGGTGACAAAGAGCAACAGTTCTACCTTTGGTTCGATCCCACCAAAGACTTCCACACCTACTCCCTTCTTTGGAACCCTCAACGTATTATGTATGTCTTCTTTTACACCCCCCCCTCCTTTTCAATTTTACAGTTTCGATTATTTTCATTATGTTTAATTGTGATTCTTTTGAATGTTCACAGCTTCTCTGTTGATGGGACTCCGATCAGAGAGTTCAAGAACTTGGAATCGATGGGGGTTGCGTTCCCAAAGAGCCAGCCGATGAGAGTGTATTCGAGTCTTTGGAACGCCGATGATTGGGCCACTCGAGGTGGTCTTGTTAAGACAGATTGGAGCAAAGCTCCTTTCACTGCTGCTTACAGGAATTACAAGGCTGATGCATGTGTCTGGTCCTCCGGGAAATCATCATGTTCCTCCACCTCGCCCTCTCAAAACTCATGGCTATCGCAAGAACTGGATATAACGAGCCAAGAAAGGCTGAAATGGGTTCAGAAAAATTACATGATTTACAATTACTGCACTGACACCAAGCGATTCCCTCAGGGACTTCCAAAAGAATGCACTGCTCCTTAACAGGGATTTTAATTTAATTTGTTATACCAGAGATTTTATTGATTAAAATTTCCTTAATAGTATTCTTTTGTTTCATTCTACATATATCGTAACATGTAGTATAAGCTCAATAATAATAATATTCTATTTGGAATATTAAATGAAGACGTGTAGACTGCCAGGTCCAACTCCGGTTGTTGAACTTTTCTTTCGTTCTCTTTACGTAAGATACTAAAACGATAAAGTACGAAATTCGTCTTAGATTGACAATAGTGAACTGAATACTATTATCTTATTATCTTCTTATTTATATTTATATAATAAAAAGAATAAATATAATCACATTTGGCCAATTCAAACCTGCATAAAATTATTTTAAACACATGCTAATTCATCTATTTTGCTAACTACAAAACCGTACAAATTATTTCACATGTAATCAACACTTTGGTAAGCTTAATAGTATATATGTATTCATCAATCATTCAAATAAGGCACGCCAAACATCTTAACATATGACATTTAAGCTTCTACCATAAGTTGACAAAAATACCACAACCTATTTACTAATTAAGTTATTCAACTTAACATTTTTGCTCCTATTTACTAATTAAGTTATTCAACTTAACATTTTTGCCTAAACATAGCAATCATAAATCAACAAATTGAGTTAACTTTTAAACCCATCATGTAACATTTCAATATGAAATAAACCTCACCTAAAATCACATTTCAATACCATTCTCAAAATCAATTTAGCATTTAACCATATGAACATCATTCTTATAATATTATATCATTCCATCTATTTATCAATTATATATCCAATTTAAGTTTAATGACAATTACTATTTCATTTCCTTATTCATTGAATTGAATTCATTGATTCATCATATTTTTATATCGGCCCACTAGGCACATATAACTTGTTCGTACGATTTTTTACATGTCATCGATATCCATTAATCACAATATTTATACAAATCATCAAAACATAATATTAACCCAATTCAAATATCATTTATCAAATTTTATTTTATATCCCTATTAATCTGAATTAGATTCGGACAAATACACGATCCAACTAATCACACCAGTTTGGCACCTAGTGCCTCATTGGACAATGTCGAAGTAAATAGTTTGTGCCCAACGCTCATCAATGTGTTTGACACTCAATGCCCCATCGGTATAACCAAAGTAATTTGGCACCCAGTGCCTCATCGACACGTAGTCTAAGTAACCCTGAACTCTTTCTATCCTATGGCATGTCAACTATATCCGACTCTATTCGAATAGTTAATAGGGTAATAGTTTCTCAATTTCATTACATAATTTCATCAACCAATAATCAATTATCAAATATAATAGCACAGCACATAATAATACTGATTCAATTTCACATTTATAATATTATATCATATTTTCACATATTCAATTCGGTACTTATCACTTTCAAGACAAATCAAAATTATCAAATTAATACAAATTGGTGAAAAAAAGCAAATTAAATAAACAATTAAAAAGAGAATAAATAAATTAACTAAAAATAATATCTATATTAGTTTATTCATGTTATTATTTTAAAAAAATGAGATTAGAATGTCAAACTTTACAATTTTTATCGTATGATTATGTCTTCCATAAAGAGCTAAACGTGCATCTCTCAATGGAAACAACTACACTATGAACCTGGGGTTGGCTCACGAACATCAACTCGGTGAACTTTAGAAAGGAACAACTCCGCTAAGACTATGTGAGGGCACGTGGAGGCCAAAAGTAATTAATTGCTAGTCACCCTATAACATCTCATCTTTGGACGTGATCCTAGGACGTAGTATCACTATTATTGCCAAGGAAATCAAATCAAATTTCCATGTCAGTAACCTCAAGACACGTATCCAAGTTTATTCCCCACAATAAAGGGTCATGCAAACAGGTCATATAAATTCACGTATACACTCCTTCCCAATCCCTAACTATCTTCAAAACTGAAACCATTCCCCAACCTTCACTTCATTCTTCCTCATTCAATCATCTTCTTCTTCCTCTTGCTTACCTCATTGGTTAACAATGATTAATTAATTAATTAATTTGATAACTTATTGATTAATTGAGCTTATTAGATTTATAAACGTTATAATTAATAATGTGAAAATAATATAAAATAAAATATGCATAAAAACAATAATACATACACTTGTTATATGTCTTTTAATTTTATTTATTTCATTCCTATTTTCTTTCTTTTTTGAACATAATTCTCACTTTCTTTATTTAATAAAAATTCACAATATAAATTTTATGGTAAGCTTATTATCTCTCTATAACAACATGTTGTTATAAGTGTATAACAACCACCTCTCTATAACAGGTAAGATTTGAACAGTCAAACGACATAAAACCAATCATTCTGGTTCTATATTTGTTCGAATGAAATGCTTAACCAATTCCATGCACCTAATCAAAAAAATCCTTTCTTCTTCCAATTTTTTGTTATTCCCATTCATTACTCATGAGGGATTCTTCTTCTAATTCTTTCCATTCTACCACCAAATAATCTATAAGAATTCACAAATCTAAATCATTTAATTATTCTCGAATAGTATTTGTCTCAATAAAAATTTCACAATTTCAAAATATATCGAAACCTTGAATAGTAAAAAAAAATGGAATCTATATTAAGAAATTTCAAATTTATGGTTTTGTGAAAGTTAATTTAGAAGAAGTATTTAATGAATTAAAAACTCAAATTTTAATTATTTTATTCTAAGGAAATTGTGTTTTAAAGATAAACTTAAGTGAGTAATATATATATATTCAAATAGGAGTATGTATGATAATGGGAACTTTTAAAGTGGACCAATTATATTATTTTACTATATTGTGATATTGTGAATGATTTGTTCGTGTATTGTGTGCCAACCGACTTGAAGTTGGTGGGATATACATACATCCATTCCAAACAAGACCTCCATGGGGCCATGCCACAACATTATTTTATAGGCATTTAGGACCTCAAAATTATTTGAGGGCTTAACATTCATATTATATTAATATAAATTTGGATAAATTAATGTTTTTTAAAATGTTATAACATATTTTAATTATTATTATTCTTATAATAACCCCTTTTTTTCACAATGATTCACACTAATGATTTTGGCAGCCAGCTGTTCATTTGTACTCATATTCTCTCTTTTGTTTGCCTTTTCATAATTATCCACCGACTCGGAAGCGGACTCCAATTCCCAACCCATTCATGAACCTGCTTTCCTATCATATCATATGTCTTTCTCTTATGTAATCCATCAATTCCAATTGGATGCAAATTTTTTCTTCTTTTTTTTTGTGATAAAATAAAGACACAAAGTAGAAACTTTTCAAATAATCTTAAACCTAGTTTCTTAGTAAGACTAAACTTAGCTAAGCTGTCAGTAATTAAGGTTTTTTTTGAAAATATATTGAATTTTTCATTGATCCATCGTCTTCAAAATAAGTAAAAATCGTGATTTTTAGCTATTCAGAGTGTAAATTCGCGTAATCGACACGACCTACCATACGCTTGTATGGTAGCTCATGTGGGTCACATGGTCGTGTGGAATGAGCCAGCTCGTATAGGTCCTATAGCTTGCTTTAATTTTTCGATTTTTACTCGATTTTCGCTCATTTTTCTCCCGAATGCTCTATTAGGCATCAAAACATAAATTTAAAGGATTAAGAGTATAAAATTCACAATTAACATCGAATTATCACCTAAAAACATATTAAAAATGAGATTAAAACATATTACTTTTAACACTTATCAATACTTTAAAAGCTAATCGATGGACATTCTTTTATTTAAAGTAATTTGTATTTGAGTATAGATAATAAATGAAAAGAAAAAGTTATCTATAAATAATAAAACCATCTCCTTTGATAACCATTAGGAGTAAATAGGGGTAGCTTAGGTATTATAAAAAGTTAGTAGAAGTAATTTAGGTATTAAAACTTAATAAAGACAATTTAATTAGTATTTTGGAAAATTTAAGTTTTTTTTTTTTTTTTGCTACTTAATGTTCAAATATATTTTTAACAAATTTTAAATTTTATTTTTCTATTTTAATTATTTGTGATTAATTTCTACTTAATGGTTAAATAATTCATTTATGTTTATTTATCTTTAAAAGTAGAGGGTTTAAATTTTTGAAAACAATAGGAAGATTAAAGTATATTTCAACCTTCAAATTTATACTCCATAATTTAAGATAAACAAATAATCAATCTAACGCAAAGCAAAAGAATGTTAAAAATGTGAATTTAATTAGATATTTTTATAATTAATTTAATTATTATTTTTGTTTGAGATGATGAGCTCGGCGAGTTTTTGTTGGTCCCAAAAATTAGTCAATCAATATGACAATGATAAGGGGTGAAACTAAAAAAGTATTCTTAGGGGTTGAAATTAAATTGTTATTTTTACGATAAAAAAATATTTTATTATTTTAATAGGTTATATCTTTATAATTTTTAAAGGGTTAAATCAAATTTTTATATTTTTAAATTTAACCAAAGAAAATTTTTATTAATTTAAAATTTTAAAAATTTTAAATGAACTATATAAAACTTTTTTTATTTTAGGGGACCGCAACCTGCTGTCCTTCCCTAATTTCACCATTGACAATAACTCATATTAATTAACACCACTAATTTTAAGCTAATGAAAACTTTCAGTTCACTCAAGTTGCACAACAAATCAATCATGTTTATTTAAAGATACATTTCGATATTTTCAAAATTCAAATACATGATTTATTTTTAAAAATATAATGTAATTTACTATTGGATATAAAAACACCTATATTTTTAAAGTTTATTTTAACACTCATTGATATTATCTTAAATAAATTTATTTTTTATTTAAAAGCTCAAATTTTTAAATCCGATTAAATTCCTGACAATCATATCTATCTGCTTTCACCAACCAGACATGGGAAGAAGGCACCAAACCCATTAATTAAACATGCATTTTGGAAGCAAGGAACAGCCATTAGTTATGTATTATCACATTTCGACCCCTTCTTCCTTTCTCTTTTATGGTTCCAGCTGTTTACAACTTCGATTCACTCAATGTCCCGACGGAAACACATTGCACGAAGCTTCCAAACAACCCCTCTCTACTCTGTTTCACCAAATCCTTCCCCCCTATATAACCACCCTCTACCACTCCCCCATGTCAAACATCATAATCTGAATTACAATACAAACCCACCAAAATAATGACCACTTCGTTGCTTCTATCTCTTTTATTCAGCTTTGTAATACTTGCTTCAGCTGCCAACTTTAACCAAGACATCGATGTTACTTGGGGTGATGGCAGGGGCAAGATTCTCGAAAACGGCAACCTTCTCACTCTCACCCTCGACAAATTCTCCGGCTCTGGTTTTCAATCCAAGAACCAATATCTGTTTGGGAAGATTGATATGAACATTAAGCTGGTCCCAGGCAACTCTGCTGGCACTGTTACCACTTACTATGTAAGTTGTATCATCTTACTTGTCTCTTATTTATTTTACAACTCTGTGCTGATATGTGGGGTGACAATTGCAGCTTCGTTCGGAAGGGTCGACATGGGATGAAATCGACTTTGAGTTCTTGGGGAACCTAAGCGGAGACCCATACATAGTCCACACCAATGTATATACACAAGGCAAAGGTGACAAAGAGCAACAATTCTACCTTTGGTTCGATCCCACCAAAGACTTCCACACCTACTCCCTTCTTTGGAACCCTCAACGTATTATGTATGTCTTCTTTTACAACCCCCCCCCCCTCCTTTTTAATTTTACAGTTTCGATTATTTTCATTATGTTTAATTGTGATTCTTTTGAATGTTCACAGCTTCTCTGTTGATGGGACTCCGATCAGAGAGTTCAAGAACTTGGAATCGACGGGGGTTGCGTTCCCAAAGAGCCAGCCGATGAGAGTGTATTCGAGTCTTTGGAACGCCGATGATTGGGCCACTCGAGGTGGTCTTGTTAAGACAGATTGGAGCAAAGCTCCTTTCACTGCTGCTTACAGGAATTACAAGGCTGATGCATGTGTCTGGTCCTCCGGGAAATCATCATGTTCCTCCACCTCGCCCTCTCAAAATTCATGGCTATCGCAAGAACTGGATATAACGAGCCAAGAAAGGCTGAAATGGGTTCAGAAAAATTACATGATGTACAATTACTGCACTGACACCAAGCGATTCCCTCAGGGGCTTCCTAAAGAATGCACTGCTCCTTAACGGGGATTGTAATTTAATTTGTTATACCAGAGATTTTATTGATTAAATTGGGGTTAAAAACGGTTATTTTTCAAAAATGCCTTCGGAGAAAAATTTTCTCCATTTGTAATGTATAATATAAGCTCAATAATAAAGGACACAATTCTATAAAATAGAGACGCTATCTCTTATCAATTATTTAATATTATTTTAATATTTTTTGACACATTATTTTAATAATTTTTTAAAATCTTAGACGGGTAAATTACACCAACAGTCACTCAACTTTGGGGTAGCTGACAAAACAGTCACCTAGGTTTTATTTCAGTCACTCAACTTTCAAAAAGTTACAAAACAGTCCTTTTTGCCGTTTTCTGTCACAGACGTCACGGCAAAGTGACATGACAAGTGACGGCGTGGGTAAATTACACCAACAGTCACCTAACTTTGGGGTAACTGACAAAACAGTCACTTAGGTTTCATTTCAGTCACTCAACTTTCGAAAAGTTACAAAACAGTCACCCACGTTGGTGAAGCAGCTCATCCTCCTTCTTCTTCTTCTTTTTCTTCTTCTTCACCTTCATTTTGGCTAAGGATTCGGAGGGGAAACTAGCACTTTCAGTCGAAGAAATCAAAGCCCAATGCACTGTCAGATGATCTCCAAACACAAATGAACAACTTTCTGTCATGTTTTTTAAACCGGGGTTCTCTTACTTTTAACATTTTGTAATGTGTTTGTTTGTTTATACATGCAGGTGATGATGTTCGCAACATTGGATAATCCATCGAATGCAGCGGAATGGGCAATGGCAGAGATGATAAACCAACCTGAAATCCTCCAGAAAGCAACGGAGGAAATAGAAAGAGTTGTTGGAAACCAGAGGTGGGTTCAAGAGTCTGATATTCCAAGACTCAGCTACGTAAAATCTTGTGCAAAGGAAGCATTTTGGATTCACCCTATTTTACCCTTCAACTTGCCCCATGTCTCAAATGCCGATGCCATCGTTGCTGGCTACTTCATCCCCAAAGGCAGCCATGTTTTGCTTAGTCGGCTAGGCCTAGGCCGGAACCCTAAAGTTTGAGACGAGCCATTGGGGTTCAAACCTGAGCGACATTTGAAGGATGGGTGCATTGAAGAAGTTGATCTGACAGAGAGAGAACTGAGGTTCATATCGTTTAGTACAGGGAGACGTGGGTACATGGGGGTGGCTCTTGGAAGTGCAATGACAGTGATGGTGTTGGCAAGGCTGATTCAAGGATTTTCATGGAGGGTGCCATCAAATGAGGATAACATCGATCTCTCCGTGTCGGAAAATGATCTTTTCATGGCGAAACCTTTGCATGCAATGGCTAAACCTTTTCATGACACCCACGTTGGCAAGTAACGATGAAGAAGAAGAAGAAGAAGGAGGAGGAGGAGGAGGAGGAGGAGCTACTTCACCAACGTGGCAAGTTAACTTGCCACATCAGCTGGTTAACTTGCCACGTTAGCAATTCTGTTAACACCCTAACGGTAACTGTTAATTAGTGACTGTTTTGTAACTTTTCAAAAGTTGAGTGACTGAAATGAAACCTAGGTTACTGTTTTGTCAGTTACCCCAAAGTTGGGTGACTGAAATGAAACCCGATCACCCATCAGCTTTGCCAACGTGGCAAGTTAACTTGCCACATTAGCTAGTTAACTTGCCACGCCAGCAATCCCGTTAACCCCCTAACGGTTACCGTTAATCAGTGACCGTTTTGTAACTTTTTCGTAACGTTGGTGACTGTTTTGTAACTTTTTAAAAGTTGAGTGACTGAAATGAAACCTAGGTGACTGTTTTGTCAGTTACCCCAAAGTTGAGTGACTATTGGTGTAATTTACCCAATCTTAGACCTTGGATATTAAATATTGGATTCTGAATTTTAAACTCTAAAACTTGAACTCTGGACATTGAATCTTGAACTTCAATCTCTGAACTTTAAAACCTTAAACCTTAGATTCTAAACTCTATACCTTAAAATCGTATATCTTAGACTTTGCATTCTGGATCTTGAACCATGAACCTTAGACTCAAAGTTCAAGGTCTCAAAGTTTAATATCCATTATTTATGTCAAAAGAATTACCAAAATGGTGTGTTAATGACATAGAAAAAAAAAACTAAAATGACATTAAATAGTTGATAATAATTACAAGATGATGTGATGTCTATATTTCATATATTTTTTTTGTAAATGTTATATTTTAAATATTATTAGTACTTTTTGGCATAATTTATTATTTTTATTAAAAGTCAACACATCTTACTTACATAGAATACGGAGATCTATATACTGCAATAATATAAGCTCAAAATTTACTTATTTTATACAAAGAAAATCACATTTTAAATGCAAATTTAAGTGAGAAAATATATATATTTATATATTCGAATATATATATATATATATATATATTTCGAATTGGACTGTGTATGATAATGGAAACTTTTAAAGTGGACCAATTACATTATATTACTATATTGTGATATTTTGCCAATGATTTGTTCATGTGTTGTGTGCCAGCCGACTTGATGTTGGTGGGATATACATACATCCATTCCAAACAAGTCCTCGATAGGACATTCCACAACATTATTTCATAGGGATTTAGGTACATCTCCCATCCGTTCAAAAATAGAAAAGGTTTACGTAATATATATATATATATATATATATATATTACGGGTCAAGTCTTTGGTAAGTTTTTCTTAACTCGAGTTTAATTCGAATTTGTAGTAAAAAAAAACTTTTTACCTTTTGTTGTTGTTTTCACTGCTTTTGCTACTGTTTTGGTGTTATAATTGGCCCAATTTGACTGGGTCCAACTACCTAAATTAAAACCAAATAAAATTTACTTAATAAAGTTCAGTCTATTACATACCCAATTGTGGCCTAAACCACTACCCAAATGCCCAAATCCTAGCCCACAACAAATTAAAAAAAGAGAAACCCTAGGAAGCTTCAGCGCCACAACAGCCAAGGCCCCACACGCGCGCCGCACGCTTCCGTACCGCCACGTCCTCCTCCGTACGGTGGTTTCACCTGCAAAAAAAAAAAAAGGGACCAAATAGCAAAGTAGCAAAGAAGAGAGGATTTCTTTTGTATTTTCCTTTTCATTTTTTTAAATCGGCTATAAAAGAGGCCGGTGGATATTTTGTAAAGAATTACATTTTTTTACGAATACACAAAAAATACGGGAATATAAAAAGAACAAATTTAAGGCGAAAAAGGGTTGCATTCTATTTTCATTTTGCCTGAGTCTTTTTTTTTTTTTGCTTTAGTTTTTTTAAGAGAACAAAAAAAAAAAGGAGAGTTGAAATCACCTGGTTATTCGCTTCGTGCCCTATCGGAGGCCTCCTCCGTTCGCAAAAGTCGGCGAGTCCTTCGAGATTCCTTTTGGACTTCGTCAAAAAAGGGAGCGAAGAGTCTAGAATCCAGAAATACAGCGTTTTAAAAGTTTTTTTTTTGGGTATTAGGCTTTAAAATCTAACCTAGGTTTAAAGAAGGAAAGGAATAGGCTGAAAGGGGGGTTCCTTTTAGGGACGGGCCACCGTATATGTTGGCGGACCAGCGACGACGCAATAGTGGGTTTAAAAATCTTAGCAAAAAAATGGGGTTTATTAGTTTTTTTTAAATGGCATAGGCAGAAATGAGGTTTCAAAAGATTTTGGGGCTTAAATGTAGCGTCTAAACGGCGTCGTTCCATCCCCTCCCCCCCGACGCCGAAACGGCGTCGTTTTAGGGGGAAGACTCGAGACCCGACCCGATTGGCGAAGGATCCGAGTGTTTTTAAGGCCCAAATAGGATATTTGCCATTTTAATCCTTCCATTTCTCTTGTATGTTTCAATACAACCCCACGATAGTTTGATATGTTTGATATTTGTCCGCATAATTTATTTTTTATTACATTTGGGTCCTGTATTGAAACGCTACGCACAGGGGTTGGGGAATAATTACCCAGTCAACCCATGTTCCTTCGTGCGTGTTCTATTTCAGGCCTTGTTTCCTTTTTTTTTTTTGTTTTTAGATGTGGCCCATAATTTTTAACCGTTTTCAATTCAATCCTTAATCCTTTAGCATCAAACTGTTTTTTATATTTTACCTATTATAAATATGTTTATATTATTCATTTTAAACAGTATTATATATATCTTGCATATTAGTTCTTTTAAATTGTGTTAGGTATTATTTACTTAAAATTTCTTTATAAATTATTTATTTCAAGCTGTTTTATATTTTATTTATTTTAAATTTTTGTTCTATATTGTTTACTTAAAACTTTTTTCATATATTCTTTACTTTAAATTGTTTTATATATTATTTTATTTCGTTTCTTATTATTAATGTTGACATTAAAATAATGCATGTTGTGTGACTATTGTCATTATGTGTACTATAATTCGTTTATTCATATTTTCATATTATTGTCATTCATTAAGGTAATATTTTACTCATAAATCATTATGACATGTTCAATATTTTCATTCTATCTTGTTTCATTAAAATCATCTTAGAAGTCACGTTTTTTTTTTATCTATTATAGGCCATTGTATTATATCTCAGCTAAATAGCATGCATCGTTTAGGTTTTGTACTCGCTATTATTCAAAAAGAGAAATTTTTTAAATAAGGCGACATTTCACGTTTTGGAGATTCGAGAAATCGTACCCTAACTTACTGGGTTTCTATTTTTCTCATCGAGTCTAAAAGAACCAATTATCCTTTTAAATCAAAGCATATAAGTTAAATAGAAAACTTATTCTCGGGAATTCAAAAATGTTGTGTCCTAACTTACTGGATATGACATTTTGTTATCTCGGGGTAAAGATTTCTAAAAACAAAGGCAATATTCTGTATTTGGAGTTTTGAGAAATTGAGCCCTAACTTACTGGGTTCCGATTTTTCATTTGACCCAAATAACCGGATATCCTTCTTAAATTTAAATGCACAAGTTTTAAAATTCAAAAGACAAGTTTAGTTTCGAGGATTCAAAATGTCGTATCCTAACTCACTGAGCATGACGTTTTACTTCTTTGAAATAAGCGGGTCTCAACATCCAATTTAATTTATCCAAGTTTTTTTTAAAAATAAAGAGGATCGTATTTTAAAATTTTTTCAATTTTTCAACATTAAGATGTTAATCAATCAATTCGGTACCAATTTTGGGCGTTACGAGGGCGCTAATCCTTCCTTGTGCGTAACTGACTCCCGAACCCATTTTCTTGAATTTTGTAGGCCAAAATCATTGTTTTAATAATTCAAAATGTTTTAATGATTAATCTCAAGGTGATCCGATCACACCTCAAAAAGGATCGGTGGTGACTCCATTTTTATTTTTAAAGTCGACCCCGTTTTCCAAACATGAAAAAATGGTTTCGACAGCTTGGCGGCTCCACTAGGGACTCCGAGAGTCAAGCAGTAAAATTGATTAGTTTCTGTCTTGTTGTCGAAAAATTGAAAATCCGATTTGAAAAATTACTATCCTTTTATTGCATTTATTTCGTATCATATTGCATAAGGACCGTTTGGTCTTACCCTTTTAAGTGGGAGTGAGAAGCTACTTCTTCATGAGGTTTTCACATCCGTGCAGGATAGTAGATCGCTTTCGGGATACATCTGTACTTATGTCTTCGTGAGATTTTCATCTCCGAGCAGCCATAGGGAAATGTATTCCCTTGAACTGAACTCGATCCGTATGAGCCTACAATGGGTGAGGATTGAGGAATCTACTGGTCCGGGTACCTCGACTTTAGAACCAAACCGTATGTAGAAAACCCTAGGAGCCCACTCTAGATAGTACTACGAGAAACCCTAGTGGTTACCCAGCTAGGTGCTTGATTTTATTTACTTTGAGTTTTGTTTTCGTATGTTGTATTGACTTATGGTGTTTTTGCTATGTTTACATGTCATTCCATATTCGAAAGAGTGTCGATTCAAGTTTGATTACTAAATTAGAGAGCTTGTCATGGAGAATGAATTTCTTGATAAAGTGGAAGATAACGCGGCTGTCCGTATTTGGTCAGAGAAAACTCAATTAGAGAAATGAGATAGTCTAGCCAAGGTATACACGTCAGAATTATGAGACTTCACTCGTATCAGTGTGACGCAAAATAGCCTTCAGGAATTAAAAGAAATATGGGATCAGTGGAATGATGAGACCAAGCAGTTGTTCTACTATAATTAAAAGGACTTGTCGTATCTACTCAACATCAAGGTAGACGAGCATTTATTCCGGGCCTTCGCTTAGTATTGAAACTCTGCTTACAGTTGCTTCACATTTGGGAGGGTCGATTTAGTGCCCACTGTGGAAGAATATACAGCCCTACTGCGTTGTCCAAAGGCTCAAGTCGATAAAGCCTATTCCAAAGCCGCTTGTGTCCCGACCTTTTTGAAGAAATTGATGAACATTACCGGAATGATCGAATAATGGATCACAACTAGGATCAAGCAAAAAGCGAACATAAGTGCATCCCATAGAAGAACTTGAGATATTTGATTCTAGCGCATCCAGATACGAAGAAGAGAGTCGATGTGTTTGCTTTGAGCATCTACGGACTGATGATCTTCCCTAGGGCATTAGGGTATGTAGATGAGGCGGTCTCAGATCTTTTTTGATCTACTTGATAAAGGGGTCACACCTGTTCCTGCAATCTTAGCTGAGACATTTAGATCTTTGAATGCATGTAAGAGGTCCGGTGAAGGCAGATTTATAGGTTGTGCACAGTTGTTGTTGGCTTGGTTCCATAGTCATTTTTGGAAAATGGATAAGGTTTCTTATTGGGTTTTCTCCGGGAATTACTCCCTATTAAAGGAGATAGTGGCCACACCAAGAAAGGGATGACATATTAGAGGAAAATTGGATAGCGCTCCTCCAAAATCTTCAGGAAGAAGACGTCGAATGGAGAGCTCATTGGTTGATTCCCGATAAAATTCTTTACCAATGTAGGAGTTTTGACTGGGTCCATTTGCTTGGGATTTGGGGAGCTGTTGGGTATGCTCATTTGCTTATATTGATGCAATACAGATTAAGACAGTTCATACCGGCAACACAAGGGCTAGCTCAATGTGAGTTTTCGTACCGGGAAGATAATTACAAGAAAAGGGTAAAAGAGATTTTTAACGTTTGGAACTAGACTCGTCGAATGAAAAGGCTGGCAATAGGTTCAATAACGACTCCTGAGTATAGTAGATGGTAGAGTAAAAGGGTAAATGATAATATCCCCTAGCCGAATTTAGAAGGTGTTCGACCGATGAAATAGTACTTACAAGTGATCCCGCCAGAACTAGAAATCATAAAGCAAGACTTCAAAAGGAGGAATTCGGAACTTGAAAATAAGATAGAATAATTGGAGGAGGAGAAGATGCATTTAAGGCTAGATGCCGACGTTCAAAAGCTAGAGGCCGAGAAATTAAGGAAATGAAAGAATATAGCCGAGGAAGACTTGGATAGTTTGAAGATGGATTACAAGAAATTGTGTCTATCGATGAGAACCGCCAGATTGGGGAAAACGTCTTAGCAACGGTGACAGGAGATCCAAGAAGAAAGAACCAAAGCCGATCGATAGGAGAGAAAATTCTAGGAGGCTCGAGCACAGAAAGACGCTCTAGAAAGGAGTTTGTTAGAAGCCCAAAATGACAAAAGAGAATTAAAGGCGAGAGTAACAGAACTTGAAAAATCACTTTATCAACATAGAAATCATAATTCTGCGGTTGAATTGAGGGCAGGTTTGAAAAAGATTGAAGAAATGAAAAGAAAGATAGAAAAACTAGAGTCTGCATTACACAACTGTGAGCTCCGGATAAAGTTTTTGGAGGTAAGTGAAAAACGTTTGAAAGAACAGCTTCACCATTCTCAGGATCAAGTTAGGAACAGAGATTACATTATGGGCGAGGCTGTGGCTCAGATTCATAGCTGATCATTTATAGACTTTGGCAGTTCAGGCCGACATACTAAGCGTGAAGTATGAACTATAATCAGATAGGGGTCAAGAGTTGCTTCATTGCTTAGGAAAGTTAAAACTTTGAGCATTAGGGTAAAGCCATATTTGTAATCCATTTTATGTAAAGAATTTATTTTCTAGTAAAGTTTTCTAAATAAAATTGAATCAGAATTGACTTTTTTTGCATTCATTTCATGCATTCGCATTACATCATATCATGTGCATTAAATTTCATGGAAAGACCCTAATTGGTTAAAATCAATTTAGAGTTAATCTGGAAACCAACAAAAAAATTATCAACCAAACATCATTACAGTACCCGAGCAAAGACTAAAGAAATAGAACAAAGGTTGGAGAGATTAGAGCAAATGCAAATACAGATGCTAGAGCAATTAGCCACACTTCAACAAGATATAAAGAAACAGATGCTAGAATTTCAAGGAAACATGATGAGCTAGTTAACCCAGATGCTAGCTGGAGGGTTAGAAAAAGGAAAAGGTCCTATGGTTGATTCTAGGAACGATAACGAGGACTCCACTTATCATTGAAGCTTTACCCCAACAAACACCTAAGCATAACCAAACGCGTATCCACAGAGGGAATCTATTAACATCAGACCTCAATACTAGATCGGTACCTCAACACCGGTGAACTTTCTGACAAGTTCAGGTTCTAGTCCAGGGGATAACCCAATTAACCCTGTTGTCCTTGATGTGGAAAATCTAGCAGAAACAAAAAAGGTGGGAATGGAGCTCCAAAAATAATTCGAAGATCGTTACAAAAGGAAAAGACAAGAGAGAAGCTCCCAAATCAATATCTTAAAGGCCCTGAGGAAGAGGGAAAATGAGAGAATAATGCGAGTAGGTATGATAATGGCTATTCAAGGCCGATTACAATAAGCCAACCAAGGACGGCAACTATTAGCCATTAGGTCCCCCCAAGGCAATATCCTAATTCAAGACTGAGCTCAGAAGAACCCTAGTTCACGTTCATCCCATCACATATGGGGAGTTGTACCAAAGTTTGTTTGATGCACATATAATATCTCCTTTCTACCTAAAACCTATACAGCCTCCCTTTCCCAAATGGTACGACGCGAACGCCCAATGCGAGTATCACGTGAGAATCACAAGACACTCGATTGAGAACTGCACTGCTTTCAAAAAGATAATCGAAAGACTCATTAATATGGGTATTGTGAAATTCGACGCAGAAAATTCGTTACCCAACCATTTTGACAATGGGGTAAACGCGACAATCAAGAATACAGGGAAGAGAATCAAGACAGATGTGGCAGAAGTGAAAACCCCGCTTAGGGAGATTTAGAAGAAAATGGTAGAAAGTGGATTAATTACATAGGATTTAGGGGAGAAACCCAGAGAAGCAAGGAACTACTGTGAGTTCCATGATGAAGAGGGGCACGTGATTCAAAAATGCAATGAATTTAGAGCCTTGGTGCAAGGCCTGAAGGATAATAAGGAACTGGAATTCTATGAATATACTGAAGGCCTGAATGGAATGTTCAGAACTGAGAGCATCAATGCCATATCCGAAGAAGAAATGGAAGAGAAAACTTATCGGGCATCCACACTTATGAACCTGGGAGTGTTCTGAACAATTGGACTATGGAAGAGATCTCTGTATTTTTTAGGGCTAATTTAGAGTAATATTTAAAACACACTTGTTGCTTTAAGCCTAGAAGCAATAAGAATCCTTTTGTGGAATAGGCTCATGTCCAATATCTTTATTTCAATAAAAAATGCATTTTTGTGTCTCATTTTGAGCAAATATTCTTTCATTCCTTTATTTCATTCATGTTCATACCACATAAATAATTATTCTTATATTCATTTGTTCTTTGAATATTCCTTCATACCTACAACGAGTCCCTAGATATTAACGACATGAGTGATGCTAATACTGACTCAGATCTACTTTTAAGCAAGATATATGTCTAGAGGGATCTCAGGAATTTGAAGACGACAAAGATGTTAACCTATCTTCTGATTTGTTAAGGATCGTAGAACAAGATGAAAAATAAATTCTACATTACAAAAAGTTATTATGAGCCTAGAAGAAGAGAAAGAGGTGAAGATCGGAGCCTGTATCACCATAGAGACAACGTGAGACGTTATTGAAGTTATCCAAAAAAATTCAAAGATGTTTTTGCATGATCGTATCAAGAGATGTCTGGGCTACTAAGACGTGTGGATTCTGTTAAGGATAAAAAATCTTAAAAGAGGTCCATAAGGGTGTTTGAAGAACACATGATAATAGTTTTACAATGGCCAAGCAAATTATGAGGTTCTGGTACTGCTAGTCCACCATGGAAGGGGATTGCACCAGTTATACCAAGAAATGCCATAAGTGTCAAATTTATGGAGACAAGTTTCTTATTCCTCATTCATCTCCTCATGGCATCTTCGTAAACTTTCTCTATGTGGGGCATGGATGTCAGTGGGCTGATCTCACAAAAGCTTCTAGTGGGCATCGATTCATTTTGTGGCCGTCGATTACTTCACTAAGTGGGTGGAAGTTGTTTTATATGCTAATGTCACAAAGTCGACAGTAAGCAAATTCTTGAAAAAAGAGATCATATGTTAGTATAGAATGCCAAAAGGATCATATCTGATAATGCACTAAATTTGAACAACAGCACGATATCAGAAGTTTGCAGTTTGTTCAAGATTAAAGCACCATATTGCCCCAAAATGAACGGTGCAATAGAGGCAACAAAAAAAAAAGGATCCTGATTGAGACTCATAAAGACTGACATGAAAAGTTACCATTCTCCCTCTATGACCTATCGGACGTCTATCAGGACCTCTACCGGGGCAACGCCTTTCTCATTGGTTTATGGAATGAAGGCGGTTTTACCCATTGAAGTAGAGATACCTTCCCTTCGAGTTTTGTTAGAGTTAAAGTTAAATGAAGCAGAATGGATCCAGTCTCGATATGATTAATTGAACTTGATAAAGGAAAAGAGGCTAAAGGCTATTCGTCAGAGTTAGATATACCAAAAACGAATGATGCGAGCGTATGACAAAAATGTTCGCCCAAGAGAATTTCACAAGGGGGACCTAGTATTGAAAAAGATCCTCCCCATGCAAAAAGATTTCAGAGGGAAATGGATGCCAAATTGGGAATGACCTTATGTGGTAAAAAAGGCTTTCTCTAGAGGAGCACTGATTTTGACCGAAATGGATAGGAAAAGTTTACCTAATCCCGTAAATTCGGATTCAGTCAAGAAGTACTACACTTAAAGAGGAAAAGAGACCAAAGTGAAAACCCGCAAAGGGCGCCTTAAGACCAAAGGGGTTTTAAGTCGAAAACCCGAAAAGGGCGGTTCAAATTGTGATTAAAGGAGGGCATGCGACAGTCTTGCTATAACTAAATTAACAGTGAAGAAGTATGCTACATCTGGGGGCATCGACAAAGCACTCTTGATCTCTTAAACACATGTTGAGATCAAAATGGTCCTCAAGAAGTTCGTGCAGAGAAGCTCAGACTGCTATATCTGGGGCACCTATTTTTTCCCTTCACCATTTTGTATTCCAGCAATGTTTGTTTTCTCTAATTAACCTATTCTTTTTAGATATTGTTCCTGATAAATTTCAGTTTTGTCCATCATTATGATCATTTTCAAGCATTTCGCATTGAAGTAACGATTAATGGACCAATAATACTTTCACAAAAGGAGTTTTGCATATTACTTTGGAAACTTCTAAATAATACGAGAACCTGAAATAGGACTATTATTTAGAACTCACCAAGCTTAAGGGTTGGAAATATTTGAGAAAGAAAATCAAAATATTGACTATCTCTTCAGATTTTCTGTCAATGATATCAGCTGAACAAGAAGATAGGATATTGCGTCAGTAATATAACCTTGATGAATAACGAGCAATGACAACCTAAGCATTAGAAAGGGATCATTCTCGCAAAATGATATTCTACATTTATGCAAATATCATTCATACATATCCAATTAGGAGCGTTTGATTCATTCTGATCATTGCATCCTAATCATTTGGCATAAACATAGGCCCATGAAATCGATTCTGCACGTCATGTCCTCCAGAGGACAGTGTAGTAAGATCGGTGAATCCAAAAATCTCATCTCCCTAAAATAGTAGTGGAGCAGATTGAAATTGTAGATCTTATCTCCTTGAAGTTGCAGTGGAGTAGATCAAAGACGGCGTATCTTATCTTCCTGAAGTTGCAGTGGAGTAGATTGAAGCCACCAGCCTTATCTTCCTGAAGTTGCAGCAGAGCAGACTAAAGACAGGGAATCGTATTTCCCTGGTGTTGTAGTGGAATAGATTAAAGCTACAAATTATGGTAGATCTTATCTTCCTGAAGTTGCAGTGGAGCAGATTGAAGCCACCAGGCTTATCCTCCTGAAGTTGTAGCGGAACAGACTGAAGACAGCGAATCATAATTCCCTTGCGTTGCAGTGGAATAGGTTAAAGCTACAAATTATGGCGGATCTTATCTTCCTGAAGTTGTAGTGGAGTAGATTGAAGCCACTAGCCTTATCTCTCTGAAGTTGCAGTGGAGCAGACTGAAAACAGCAAATCGTATTTCCCTGGCGTTGCAGTGGAATAGATTAAAGCTACAAGTTATGGCGAATCTTATTTTTCTGAAGTTGCAGTGGAGCAGATTGAAGCCACCAACTTTATCTGACTGAAGTTGTAGCGGAGCAGATTGAAGACAATGAATCATATTTCCTTAACATTGTAGTGGAATAGATTAAAGCTACAAATTATGGTGGATCTTATCTTCTTTAAGTTGCAGTGGAGTAGATTGAAGCCACCAGCCTTATCTCCCTGAAGTTACAGCGGAGCAGACTGAAGACAGCAAATCTTATCTTCCTGAAGTTACAATGGAGCAAATCGAAGCCACCAGCTTTATCTCCCTGAAGTTACAGCGGAGCAGACTAAAGACAGCGAATCTTATTCCCTGAAGTTGTAGTGGAGCATATTGAAGCTACAAGTTACAAATTTTATCTCCCTGAACTTGCAGCAGGGTAGACTAAAGATAGCAAATCTTATCTCCCTGAAGTTGCGACGGAGCAGATTGACGCTACAAGTCTAATCTCCTTGAATTGAATCGAAGCGCTAGTTCCTATGTCCTTGAAGATGCAGTGGGATGGAATGAAGCAACTCGAAGAAGAAAAGCACCGAAAGAAGTCAGGATTCAGCAAGACCGGGCAAAATTGGCCCTCTTTAAGTCTTTGCTCTATTTTCGTTATACGACAATGAGCAAAGAGGGGCAGCTATAATTGGCCCAATTTTCCCGGGCCCAACTACTTAAATTAAAACCAAATATAATTTAATTAATAAAGTCCAGTCCATTACAGACCCAATTGTGGCCCAAACGACAACCCAAATGCCCAAACCCTAGCCCAAAACAAATCAAAAAAAGAGAAACCCTAGGAAGCTTCAGCGCTGCAACAGCCAAGCCCCCACGCGCGCTCCGCATGCCTCCGTACCGCTACGCCCTCCTCCGTACTGTGGTTTCACCTACAAAAAAAGAGACCAAATAGCAGCAGTAGCAAAGAAGAGAGGATTTCTTTTGTATTTTCCTTTTTATTTTTTAAAATCGGCTATAAAAGAGGCTAGTGGATATTTTGTAAAGGGTTACATTTTTTTTACGAATACATAAAAAATACGGGAATAAAAAAAGAACAGATTTAAAGCAAAAAAAAGTTGCATTCTATTTTCATTTTGCCTGAGTCTTTTCTTTTCTTTTCTTTTTTTGCTTTAATTTTTTTTAAGAGAACGGAAATAAAAAAGGAGCGTTGAAATCACTTGGTTATTCACTTCGTGCCCTATCGGATGCCTCCTCTATTCGCGAAAGTCGGCGAGTCCTTCGGGGTTCCTTTTGGACTTTATCAAAAAAGGGTGCGAAGAGTCTAGAATCCGGAAATACGGCGTTTTAAAAGTTTTTTTTTGGGTATTAGTCTTTAAAATCTAACCTAGGTTTAAAAAAGGAAAGGAATAGGTGAAAGGGGGGTCCTTTTAGGAATCCTGGCCGTCGTATATGTTGGCGGACCGGCGACGGCACAAGAGTGGGTTTAACAACCCTAGCAAAAAAATGGGGTTTGTTTGTTTCTTTTTAAAATGGCATAGGCAGAGATGAGGTTTCAAAAGATTTTGGGGCTTAAAATGTAGTGTCTAAACGGCGTTGTTCCATCCCCTCCCCCAAGACGCCGAAACGGGGTCGTTTTGGGGGAGGACCCGAGACCCGACCCGATTGGCGAAGGATCCGAGTGTTTTTAAGACCCAAATGGGAGATTTGCCATTTTAATACTTCCATTTCTCTTGTATGTTTCAATACAATCCCACGATAGTTTGATATGTTTGAGATTTGTCCGCATAATTTATTTTTGATTACATTTGGGTCCTGTATTGAAACGCTGCGCACAGGGGTTGGGGAATAATTACCCAGTTAACCCATGTTCCTTCGTGCGTGTTCTATTTCATGCCTTGCTTCTGTTTTTTTTTTGTTTTTAGATGTGGCCCATAATTTTTAACCTTTTTCAATTCAATCCTTAATCCTTTAACATCAAACTGATTTTTATATTTTACCTATTATAAATCTGTTTATATTATTCATTTTAAACAGTATTATATATTATTCATTTTAGATTTCTTGCATATTAGTTCTTTTAAACTGTGTTAGGTATTATTTACTTAAAATTTCTTTATAAAATATTTATTTCAAGTTGTTTTTTGTTTTATTTATTTTAAATTTTTGTAACATCCTAAACTAGGGGTTGTTTGCGATTATTTTATTTTTCATGTGATTGCCTGAAGAAATGCATGTGTTATGATATATTCTAGGGTCTAGTCATGACCCCGGGTTAGGTCGGACTTAGGGCTGAAAACTTCTTTTTAGCACTTGAGAAGAAAAAGGCTAGGTGAGGAAGCCTTATATATTAATTGGGGCGAAGCATGACACAAGGAAGCAGCTGGTAGAATGGCTTGGGGCGCTAAGGTGCAAGGGAGTGCAGGGGGGAAGAGGTTCGAGTAACGCGGGGCGCATCAGGGACTTTTCTTTTTGCGTCAGGAAGGAATTGGGCCAGGGAGGTCTTAAATATTAAATGGGGAGGATCTGGGCATGGAAGTCGGCCTGGAAAAGTGGCTTGGGAGCGTCACTTAAGGGCCTGGGGGCGAAGGGACTCAAGTTCGAGTCACGCTGGGAGCAAAGGGTGTTTTATTTTGTTTTTGGGCGTTTAAGCTAACGGAGGAAGAGCTTAAAAGGAATTACGACGGGTTTATGTCACAAATAGACGCCTTGGCCGAGTGGCTAGGGGCGCTATAGGAGGGCTGCAGCACGAGGTCTCGCGTTCGAGTCCTGATGGAGGCACATGGGTGTTTTATTTTTTTTGCCTTTGGCATTAATGCGTGAAGGAGCCAAGGATTGAGTGCTTAAAAGATATTGTGACGGGTTTATATCACGAATTGAGCAGTAGCAGAGTGGCTGGAGGCGTGGAAAGCTTTCTTCAGGTCTCGGGTTCGAGACTTAGAGGCAGCATTGGGGGTTTAAATTTTTCTTTTGGCCGGCGTGAGTAGTGGCCTGCATGGGCTCTCCAATTTTTTTTTTAAGACAAGTTGTTATTTTAAATTGCTGTTGGAGGTATGGAGCAAACTTTTATTTTATTTATTGTTGGAAGTATGGAATAGTAATTATTATTATTATTATTTTATGTATAGGAAGATGGGGTAGTGATGGGAAGGTGAATAAACAATAATGTTTTGTTTTTGGGTGATGGAATTATCACATTATGGAGCATGGCCGGCCTTGAGTTTGGCAAAAGAGAGCATGGCCGAATGAAGCATGCTTTAGGGGCCTCCACATTCAGTTTTGAGTAGAGCAAGAGGGTGCCGAAATTCTTTGGTTTTGTTCTTCTTTTCTTTTCAATTGTTTCTTGGCCAAATCCTCTCTAGCCACATTACTTAAAATTTCTCAAATCCTTCTCTCCTTTTTGTTCTTTTGTCCGAACCTATCACCCCCATAATACTCAAAATTTCATCTCCCATTTGGTGTTAGCCGAATATCTTCATCAACACTTGGGAGCCATAGCCGAAATCTCTTCACTTTTAGTCTCTTCAAGGAAACAATAGAGGTAAGTGTTTCTTTTAAAAATCGAATTCTTTTCTTTTCCTTTTAATGTGCCGAAAGTTTGAGTTTAGACCTTGGTAAGGTTGGTCGAATATGTATAGGGTCTTAATAGCGTATCTTTTGTGTGTAGCCGTCGCTAAGGGGCTTTGAAGGTGTCTTTCGGGTCTCGCTTCTTCAAGGATCTCGACTACTCAAGGCACAAGGGGCAATTTCAGGATTTCGATAGGCAAGGGGCTAATCGGCTAAGGAAAACAAAGGCTTTTGGGATTTCACATCGCGTTGGTAGGTACTAATAAAGTTTCGGCCTAGGGCCACATGTTGGTTATGGGTGCGATTAATCCTTCGGGATTATTGGTTTAGACGAATGAGACTTTTTAGTACTAACCTATAGTGGCCGAATGTAGGAGCTACGGGAATATGTTTCGGGAGTTTGTGATATCGCATAGATTCGGGATTTCTCTTTAGATCTTCAGTTAAATAGGTGCGTAAACTCTTACACACTTTATTAGTATAGACTGTTATTATGATGATATATATAACCTCTCATGTAGTGACTTTGCCTTGTGGGCATAAGCTTGGGTTTCGGGTAAGTCCCCTATTACTTGACCTACGATGTATGTTGTGTATGCCATCATATGCTGTTAAATGCTATGCTTTATACAAATGCATGATATATGGGATCATGATACTTGTTATGTGAGCATGATGATGGTGGGATTGATGAGAGGAGGGAGATGATCTCTATGGACTGTCACCAGTGGTTTTGACCACACGATGGGTTGGCCCCATCATTTGATATTTGTGACTTCGGTCACCAGTGGTTTTGACCACCAGTGGTTTTGACCACACGATTGATATAATTTGTGACTAAGTCCCAGTGGTTTGGTACCACCAGTGGTTTTGACCACATGTTGATATTGTGACCTATGGTCATCAGTGGTTTTGACCACACGATGGGTTGGCCCCATCACTTGATATATTTGTGACTTCGGTCACCAGTGGTTTTGACCACACGGGGTAGAAAAAGGAGTATGGATGGCTAGCTTGGGTTGCATGTTTGCATGTCTTGCTAATATCTTGTGTATGAGTTGCATTTTCGGGTTGGGGATTTATACACTGAGTCTTGGTGACTCACCCCTTCCCATATCATTTTGCAGGTGAGTAGATCGCGGAGATGGAGCCGGAGAGGACTCGAGACGGCCATGCTTGTTCCTTGGATATGAAACTTTATTTCGCACCGTTAAAGTCTACTTTTATTTACTAAATTTTGGTTTGGTTTGTAATATGGCCGCTAGTTATTATTTTGGATGTTTAAGTAGTTGTTTTTACTTTATTTCTATTATGTTACTAACACACTTATGAACTGTTAAGCAAGTCGGTAAGAAGTAACGTTTTCAAAATAAGTACTCGTACGCATTTTCAAAGATGTTACCATCGGGTAGCAAAATTTACCAAGTTAACAATAACTCTGATGTTTCAAAAAAAATTTGATGATCAAATGTTTTCAAAGTTTTCAACTCAACCATGTTTATAAAATCAATCCCACCTGAGTTTTAATAAACACCATTTTATAATCTCAGCAAATCCTCAGATTTTTATCAGTCAATAAAAATCCTTCAAAACGTTTTTACTCTGTGACATACTAGATCCGGTCAAGGCTCATGGGCCGAGTTTGGGGTGTTACAATTTTTGTTCTATATTGTTTATTTAAAACTTTTTTCATATATTCTTTACTTTAAATTGTTTTATATATTATTTTATTTCGTTTCTTATTATTAATGTTGACATTAAAATAATGCATGTTGTGTGACTATTGCCATTATGTGTACTATAATTCGTTTATTCGTATTTTCATATTATTTCATTCATTAATGTAACATTTTACTCATAAATCATTATGCCATGTTCAATATTTTCATTCTATCTTGTTTCATTAAAATCATCTTAGAAGTCACATTTCTTTTTATCCATTATAGGCCATTGTATTATATCTCAGCTAAATAGCATGCATCGTTTATGTTTTGTACTCGCTATTATTCAAAAAGAGAAAATTTTCAAATAAGGCAACATTTTGCGTTTTGGAGATTCGAAAAATCGTATCCTAACTTACTGAGTTTCGATTTTTCTCATCGAGTCTAAAAGAACCAATTATCCTTTTAAATCAAAGCATATAAGTTAAATAAAAAACTTATTCTCGGAAATTCAAATATTTTGTGTCCTAACTCACTGGATGTGACATTTTGTTATCTCGGGGTAAGGATTTCTAAAAACAAAGGCAATATTCTGTATTTGGAATTTTGAGAAATTGAGCCCTAACTTACTGGGTTCCGATTTTTCATTTGAACCAAATAACCGGATATCCTTCTTCAATTTAAGTACACGAGTTTTAAAAGTCAAAAGACAAGTTTAGTTTCGAGGATTCAAAATGTCGTATCCTAACTCACTGGGCATGACGTTTTACTTCTTTGAAATAAGTGGGTCTCAGCATCCAATTTAATTTATCCTTTTTTAAAACAAAGAGGATCGTATTTTAAAATCTTTTCAAATTTTCGACATTAAGACGTTAATCAATCAATTCGGTACCAATTTTGGGCGTTACGAGGGTGCTAATCCTTCCTCGTGCGTAACTGACTCCTAAACTCGTTTTCTCGAATTTCGTATGCCAAAATCATTGTTTTAATAATTCAAAATGTTTTAATGATTAATCTCAAGGTGATCTGATCACACCTCAAAAAGGATCGGTGGCGACTCCATTTCATTTTAAAGTCGACCCCATTTTCCAAACATGAAAAAAAAAATGGTTTCGAAAGGTGTCATCTTGCTATTATAATGTTACTAGTTTGTTATTATTTGAATATTGTATAACTCTTATTTTATAGTTAATTTTGCTACTATGTTGATGTATTTGCTTGTTAAGTTGCACTTATATTAGTGTTATTTAAGTATAAATAATTTTTTAATCTGTTAGGAAATATTTATTTTAATATTTTTAGTGTATTATATTTTTTAAATTTATTTTTATATAAAATTAATAATATAAAAAATTAATACGGCCGAGTCGGGCTCAGATTTTAAAATTTTAGCTAGACTGAGCTTGGATAAAATATTAGGCCCATTTTTCAGGCCAAACTGAACTCAGGCTTAGAAAACAAACCTAAAATTCTATTGAGACCCGACCAGGCACGATCCATGATCATCTCTACATTTAGAAGCTCAAAATTATTTAAATTAATATAAGCTTGAAATCTATTCTAGAAAGTTACACTACATGACAATAATAAAAAGTATTTGAAGTATGAAAAAATGAAAAAAAATATTGATGTAGTCGTAAATTATGAAAAAATGAAAAAAAATATTGATGTAGTCGTAAATTATTTATGATATTGTTGAAAAGGATAATCATAAAAAAAATCTGGTATTTATAACGTCAAACTATTAACTTGACCCTTAAATAGTATAGGGTTAAGGATACAAAAAACCCTAAAACTTTTTTCAAAAAAAATAATTAAGCCCTTACTCTTTTTTTTGCACTTATTTGGGTACTTGAACTTTCAAAATGCATAAAAAAAGTACCCTCAAACCTTTTCAAAAAAAGCAATTAAGCCCCTACTTCTTTTTTTTTTTTTTGCATTCAATTGGGTACTTGAACTTTCAAAATGCATAAAAAAGACCCTCAAACTTTAAAAAAAAAAAATTAAACCCCTCCTTTTATTAAAAATTAGAAAAAAAATTAAATATTAAAAATTAGAAAAATATAAAAATTTTAAATTTTTATAAAATATATAGAAATATAAAAAAATTATAAAATTTATAAAGTCATAAGAAAATTATAAAAAATATAAAGAAATATAAATTTCGTAAAAAAATTTATAAAAATTATCGTACCAAAAGAAGAATTTTATAATTTTTCTATAACTTTTATTGATTTTTATTTTTAATCATTTTTCGTCACATGTCACGCTGTGTTGTGACACGTGATGACTTTAATTGTAAAAACTAGGGGTCGTTAACTTTAACGATCAACAGTTAATGTTTATTGTTAAAGGGACTTTTTAATGTATTTTATAATTTTTTTTATGATTATTATAAAATTTACAAGTTTTTAAAATTTTTTTACTATTTTTATTAAAATTTAATATTTATTTATTATTATTTTTCTAATTTTTAATAAGAGCATTGGCTTAATTGCTTTTTGAAAAATTTTAAGGGTCATTTTGATGTATTTTGAAAGTTCAAATACCCAATTGAGTGAAAAAAAAGCAGGAGCTTAATTGTTTTTTTTTTAAAGAAATTTGAGGGTTTTTTTTATTCATTTTGAAAGTTCAAGTGCTCAATTGAGTGTAAAAAAAAAGAAATTTAATTGTTTTTTTTTTTAAATTTGAAAGCTTTTCACACCATTAATAGTATATTATAGATTATTGTTATATTATGAACATTGTAGGTAGTGGGAAACACAAAATTCAAACGTGATGCATAATGTAAATGTATGGATTTAAAAATTAAAGTGGGAAAACATGTGTCCTTATCTATTAATTTAGATTGTAGTAGTAGTAGGTAAAGCTGCATGACTCATCTCTAGTCTATCTATGTATATAATATATTATAATATATACTATAAACTTACATTATAAATGAGCTTAATCTCATCTTTTAATAATATTATCATGTGATTTAACAAAGATAGGTTCACTTTCATACAAATTTTTTTATAAGAAAAATTTCTTTGAAAGTAACATAAAGTTGTTATACAAGTTCATACAGAAATTTTTATTTAGTGTAATTATATTGATTACGAGGTTGAAGTTGAAGATAATTATGACTTTGACTGTGATTGGGGTTATTTTTCGGGCCATCATCATCCATAGTGTTTTCACGTGGAAAGTAATTTCTAATTATGAAAGAATTTTCCAGGAAAAAAGGGATCAGCCATTAAAGCTTAGTTAACTTTAGCCTATAAGTCCCCCTCTAACATTGCACCCATTTCCTTCACAATTTCATCGTCAAACCCATTATTACATTTGATACTACTTTCCACCCAAACAAACACAATTTACAGCTTCTTAAGTTATTTAATCACAACGAAGCAATGGTTTCTTCCATTTTCAGAACAAATTATCTTCCTTTGCAGCAATACCAAGATGGATATAATCCCATTTATCGCAAGGTGTGTCTTGTCGGCCAAGTTTTCATTAGTTTTACATTGATGAACACTCAGTGTGTACTGATATTATTGCAGTTTCGATCCAATGGAGTTGCAGTAGCACAGCTGGAAACGGGGAATGCTAATAATGAAAGGAACACCATGGCTAAACGAGGCCAACAAGCAACACAAATCAAAAGGTTACTTAACTTCTCAGGAGAAAAACCATCTACTCCACTTCTTGATACCATAAACCATCCCATTGATACGAAGAATCTTTCCATCCAGGTAAATAATTAATTACTATACTATTAGCTATAATTATGTGGTGTACGAAGCAGAAAACAATGTATTTACTTGTTTAACACTATAGGAGCTTGGGAAGTTAGCTGATGAACTACGAGAAGAGGTGGTTTATACAGTGTCAAACACTGGTGGGCATCTCAGTGCTAGCCTTGGGGTGGCTGAACTAACAGTGGCACTTCACCATGTTTTCGATACTCCCAAGGATAAGATTATTTGGGATGTTGGGCATCAGGTATAACGTTATGTTGTCTATTGTTATATACAGTTAGCTTCATTGATGTATGATGGGTTATTGACATACTGAATTTCGGTGTTTGCAGTCCTATCCGCATAAGATTTTAACTGGTAGAAGATCCAGAATGCATTCGATTCGACAGACATGCGGTTTAGCAGGGTTTCCGAAAAGGGAAGAGAGCATTCATGATGCCTTTGGAACTGGCCATAGTTCCACTAGCATTTCTGCTGGATTAGGTACTTGTTCGAAGCTCTTCGTCATTGTTCAGAATAGTATTCGTTATTACATCTGCAACTACAGTAAATGCAAATTAACGTAAGCTGATAATGGTGGGATGCTTTATTGCCATTTTTGTAGGGATGGCAGTTGGGAGAGATTTGTTAGGGAAGAACAATCATGTAATTGCAGTAATAGGTGATGGAGCAATGACTGCTGGAATGGCTTATGAAGCACTCAACAACGCTGGTTATCTTGACACTAATCTCATCATCATCTTGAATGACAACAAGCAAGTTTCGTTGCCGACTGCCACAATCGACGGTCCAGCTCCACCAGTTGGAGCTCTTAGCAAAGCTTTAACAAAGCTGCAATCAAGCAGGGAGTTTCGTCAACTACGCGAAGCCGCAAAGGTGTCTAAATTTGGCTATGCGAACCTAAATACTTCACTATGATAACTAGGCAAAATGGGCTTAGTTAAGTTGTTTTGACATATTGACAGGGTATCACAAAGCAAATAGGTGGACAGACACATGAAATCGCTGCCAAATTCGATTCCCACATGAGAGGAGTTGTTGGTGGTTCAGGGGCTAGCCTATTTGAAGAGCTAGGACTATACTACATAGGACCAGTGGATGGCCATAATGTAGAAGACCTTGTTTATGTGTTAAATGAAGTTAGCTCAATGCCAGCCCCAGGGCCTGTTCTCATTCATGTCATTACCGAGAAGGGAAAAGGTTATGCCCCTGCTGAGATTGCACCTGATAAAATGCATGGTAATTACAATTCGGCACTACCTAATCAGACTCGAAGTAAATTTCGTCCTAGTAGTTTTTAACACGGGTGTTTTACTTCGTGTAGGGGTTGTGAAATTCGATCCCAAGTCCGGGAAACAAATGAAGAACAAGTCAGCAACACGATCGTATACTCAGTACTTTGCAGAGTCCTTAATAGCTGAAGCAGATGAAGATGATAAAATAGTGGGAATCCATGCCGCCATGGGTGGAGGAACTGGACTTAATTTATTCCAAAAACAATTCCCAGACCGATGTTTCGATGTCGGTATAGCCGAACAACATGCTGTTACTTTTGCTGCTGGTCTAGCTTCTGAAGGGCTCAAACCATTTTGTGCCATTTACTCTTCATTCCTACAAAGAGGATTCGATCAGGTAATTCCAAGTTATACGCTAACTTCAAAGTAATGATGTGATCAGAATCTGATAATAACAAAGAGTTTATTTGTTGCAGGTTGTTCATGATGTTGATCTTCAAAAGCTACCAGTAAGATTTGCGATAGACAGGGCTGGCTTGGTTGGTGCAGATGGACCAACACATTGCGGCGCGTTCGACACTACTTTTTTGGCATGTTTGCCTAATATGGTGGTAATGGCACCTTCGAACGAAACAGAGCTCATGCACATGGTGGCCACGGCAGCCGCCATCGATGATCGTCCTAGCTGCTTTAGGTACCCTAGGGGCAATGGCATGGGCTCCATTCTTCCACCAAACAACAAAGGAACACCATTACAGGTACATCAATTTTATCCTACTACATCTCTTTAGTTGAAAACAGACACTCATACGTTGTTAACTCAAAATTCGAAAATGTTCAGATTGGGAAGGGAAGAGTACTAAGAGAAGGAAGTGGCAGGGTGGCGATTTTAGGGTATGGAACAATCGTACAAAGTTGTATGAAAGCAGCAGAGCAACTACAAATGCTCGGCATCTCCACAACGGTGGCGGATGCTCGTTTTTGTAAGCCAATTGATGGAGATTTATTAAGACAACTAGCTCGAGAACATGAGATATTGATCACAGCGGAAGAAGGATCAATCGGAGGGTTTAGCACCCACGTCTCTCATTTCTTGTGCTTGAACGGACTACTAGATGGCAAGCTTAAGGTAACACTATCATCCATTAATGTACAGTTAGTGATAACATAGGTTAATATCTAAGCTAGTAATGAAAATTGAAGATTTTGTATGATTATAGTTCTAAAATCAATGTTAAAATGGTGCAGTGGAGGCCAATGGTGCTACCAGATAGATACATTGACCATGGATCTCAAAGTGATCAAATTAAAGAGGCAGGGCTGAGCTCAAAGCATATTGCCGCCACAGTTTTATCACTACTAGGACAAACCAGGGTAGACATGTAAAAGAAAATGTATAATGTAAGGCAGTTAGAGTTCGATTCATAGGTACACTGGTATGATAGTTTAGTGTATGTGTGTGGTAGGTTTACCTGTGCGTGTAAGTGAATGTTTGAGATGATTGTATTGCATTAATATATGCACGTGGCTAAAACGTATTTGATAATTATTATAAGTATGATACGATTTTTATGAAATAAATATAATATTATAATAAGATGTAAATTAAAAGTAAATAACAAAATAGGATATAAATTGCTAAAATTTATATGATATAAATTAGGTATTAATACTAGTCCTATACTACATTTAATGGGTAAAAGAAATAAAAATAATATAAAAAATAACTAAGCAATGATTTTTAAAATATATATAATTATCAATAAAACAATAAAATGTAAATAATTTTGTTAATTAGATTGAGATTGCATTAGCATGGTCCAAATTTTAAAATATTATCATAAGTTTAAATGTTTAAGTGAGTAAAATGTTATTTTATTTTATTTTAAAATAAATTTAATTAATTACATAATCTTTTTATTTTAAAAGTTTAATCATTTAGTAATTTCCTAATTGAATTGACTTGTAACAACCTTATCTCCGTAATCAAATTTAATACTTAAGAAGTACGTTTATTGATAAAGACTTTATTTTTTACATTCTCGGTCTAACAGAGATTTATCTCAAATCAAATACAAAAAATTTAGATATATGTAAGTTTATGAAATTAATAAATTTGCTTTTAAAACTTTACGAAATTATAATATATTTATCAACAAGTGTTTAGTGTAATGGTATTGCACTCTTAGGGAGAGAATTAAAGTTTGAACCCTATAGACAACATCATTAGAAGGGGCCAGTCATGCAGGGGCAAAGACAGGAAATTTTTTTAGGGAACGAAATTAAATTGTAATTTTTACAATATTAAAAATGCAATTTCATTATTTTAATAGTCTATATCTTTATAATTTTTTAAGGATTAAATTAAAATTTTATCATTTTAGGGGGGCCAAAGTATAATTTTACATTTACTAATTTAAAATTTAAAAAGTTTTAAAGGGTATAAATGAAAATTTTTCCATTTTAGGGGGGACCAAGAGCTCTGTTAGCCTCCTTAGCTACGCCCCTACAGTCACAACCCCCCTAAAAAAAATTAGTTTTCATGAACCTTACAATTAACATAAAAGATACCTTAATTATACGAGAAAAGAGAGTTGAATTTTTCAAATTTTATTTTTAAATAATTATTTATTCAATTTTTTGCTCATCAGTCATCCATATATTAGGTTTATAAATATTAGATCATGACATATCCTGCTTGTGAGTCAAAATAATTATGTAACAAATCTATTAAAACTTGATACAAAAATCAAATGTGAATTTAGCTGAAATGATAAAGTCGAGACAATTAAAATTATGATACCTTGGGGATAAAATCTCATAGTTGACATTTATATGTATATATATTTTTAGATTTATCAAAATATAAAAAAGATAAAAATATTCTTAAAATAATGTTTGTTATTTTATAAAATGAAGGTGTATTTGGTAATTTTCTAACTAAGTTAAGCTTTAATATATAGTAGGTTAAATTTTGCTATTTGTCCCTATACTTTACAAAAGTTGTGAATTTAATCCTATACTTTAATTTAGTCAATTTTTAGGTTCTCTACTTTTCAAATTTTAAAATATTTTTTCCTCATCAAATAATAACTATTAAATTCATTAAGTTCAGTTTTGCTATTTTCAAATTTTGATGCGACAAACATAGTATCATATGTGTATAATATCATGTCAGTTTATTATATCCACATATTACTTAATAAAAATCTAGTTAATGTATTATAGATGGGCATTTTCATCAAAATTGAAATTTTAAAATTCAAAAAATATAAGGACTTAGAACGGTCCAATTGGAAAATACAAACTAAATCTACAACTACATACTTTGTACATAACTAGAGATTGAATTTAACGAAACGAACTTAATTGCTATTGTTTGAGTCAAGACTTGAAATATGAAACTTACAAGGACTAAAAGTGATCATATTAAAATATAAAGATTAAATCCATAACTTTTATTTCACATTTTAAATTATTTTCTCAAATAAAATGAAAAAAAAAAAGCAAAAATAATATCATTTTCCAAAATTGTCCTTGACCTTAAAGACAAAAACAACGACACGGTTGGCCGACCCATTGCCCGCCCTGTCTGGCACTCTAAATTTCTGACAGTGACTAGTAGATTTTTGTGCCAAAATCTATCTCTTATGGTTCCGAGGGCAAACTTGTCCAAATTAAACCAATATTATTTACCTATGAACCTATGCTGTGTTAGCTAAAATAATAAAAAAATATATCTAGATTTTTGGCTATTTTACCTATGAATCTATGCCCATTTCGTTATTTACAGAAATGTACTAATTTTTTTTTATTATATACTAGAAAGGGTCAAATTCTCCGAAAACGTGTCTATACCAGCGCGATCTCAGGTGCTGTGTCAGCAAAACGCGTCCCTGGGAGAGCGTTTTGTCCACATCAGCACAAAGCGCTCCTTCAAGGAAGCGCTTTGCTGATGTGGCAAAAAAACTCTCCCAGGGACGTGTTTTAGCCCGTGTTTTTTTTTCCCCAAAAAAAATTTATTCTCAAATTAAATTTTCAAAAAATGTCATTTTTTAAATATTATAAAAATAGACCAATTTTTTTAAAAAATTTCGATAATAAACATTTATAAATGCTCAAAGTGACAACACCATTTTTTTTAAAGTGTCACCAATTAATATGGAAATATAACTTACAAAGTAAATCTTTATAGAGACTTAAAGTCTCATTTCCCTTATTTTCTTAAGCAATGTGAGATATGAGGTTTATGTATATATAGACTCATGAATAAGTTTGTAGCTTGTTCCTAAACAATGTGGGATTCCTTCCTCTTTTAACTAACAACGTGAGATTAAATGCTACACTATATTTTATATTTTTTTACAAAATAATTTCTTTTTTTTATATTTTGTTAACATTTTCTCGTATTATAAAATTATCTTTTGAGATTTTTAATCTTATTATATTTTAGAATTGTTAACATATACAAAAGAATTATTAAAAAAAGAGAATAAATTGCACATATGAAACTTGTACATGCAATAATCTTCTATTCAATTTTAAATATTTGAAGTTAATATCAATGCAATTCTAATTTTTAAAATAATTTTTCATTATTTAAATTTAGAAGTTATACTTTTAATTTTTTATTATTTATTTTATTTTATATTATTAATGTTTAATTAATAAATAAATGGTGAGTATTTGGTACTCAAATAGTATTTTTTTATAATTTTAAAAAATTGATATATCTATTTAAATATTGATTTATTTTTAATATTTTACTATACTCATTATTTTTTTTAATTCTAAATATTTTCATCACCTAATGAATGCCGATAAATTTATTTCAGATATATTTTGACTAGATAGATAATCTATTTAAACATAGTATATAATTATGTTAAATAAGTTTATAGAAATATATAATATATATAAATATAATAATATTTTTTAAATTTTATATCTAGATTAAATTACATTAGTAGTCACTTAACTATATTTTTTAGCTATCGAATTATAAAAACTTACAAAATGATCACTCAACTATTAGTAATTTTTTAAATATTGATTTTTTTAATATTTGACTATACTCATTTTATGTTTTATATTATTTTTTTACTTATAGAGTTTAAAAGTTTTATTTATAATGTAACAAATGTTAACTTTTTGTAAAAAAATTTAAACTCTAAGTAAAAAATATAAAATATAGTGTAGCATTTAATCTCATGTTATTAGTTAAAAGAGGAAGAAATCCCATATTATTTAGGAACAAACTGCAAAACTATTCATGAGTCTATATATACACATATATCATATCTCACATTGCTTAAGAAAACAATGGGAAATGAGACTTTGGGTCTATATAAAGATCTGTTTTGTAAATTTTATTTCCATATTAATTGGTGACACCTTAAAAAAATAGTATTGTCACTTTGAACCTTTAAAAAGGTTTATTCTCGTAAATTTTTAAAAAAAAAATTGGTCTATTTTTATAATATTTAAAAAATGACATTTTTTTTGAAAATTTAATTCGAGAATAGGTTTTTTTGGGGAAAAAAACACGGGCTAAAATGCGTCACTGGGGGAGCGTTTTGCTAACACAACACCTGACATCGCGCTGACGTGGACGTGATTTCGCGGAATTTGGTCCTTTTCGGTAAATAATTAAAAAGTTGGCCCATTTTTGTAAATGATTTTAGAAATGGGCGTCTTTGGGTAAAATAGCCTAAATTTTTTTATTTTAATTAATAAATATTTATACTTTTATCATATTCAACTAAGTAAATAATTTTATACAACATTAACATATATTTCGTACTTATATAAGTTTTTAATATTTAATTTATATAAAAATAACTTTAATTTTAAAACATATAAATGTTTTTTTGTTTTAACATTCAATATTCAATAATTACAATTAACCCCGAATAAATAAGAAATCGAGTAAGATCAAATTCTTAAATAGGAAAAAAAAACTCTCAATAATTTTTCTCTTATTCACAATTAATTCAATTATTTTAGTTTTTAATAATTTTTATAAAAAATATATTTAATATTAAATAGTGTCGGGTTTTTTTTTTTAACAATTTCATTATAAGTTCTGATCATATATGTTTTTTAACACAATATTTAGAAATACTCATAGCCCCTCCTCAATCCATATATAGGAGGATAATGAACTTCCGTGCACTTGAACTCACGTCCTCCTGTATTGGCAACATGTCCATGTTAATCGAGTTAAGACTTAATCGGCTAAATAAATAGATATATATTAATCAATACATTGAATTAAAAGTTAATTATAAACTTCAAATAAATAATAAAAAATTTTACCAGTTTTTTTTCATATTCTTTTTTAATTATTTGTTCTTTTTCATTTTAATGTTTGGATCCGAAGGTATTTTTATAATTTTTAATTCTTCAAAAGAAAAATAATATTAATAATGGAAAAGACAATTATAACCTTTTCCTTAACTGAAGAGGCAACAAATTAAAAGATGGTCCCAAGGAAAGATAGCAGAAATTGTCATTTTCCAACTTTTAACAAAACAATAATTTATTATGGTAATGCCACCTTTCTTTAGCGATGTCTGAAATATCTAATCCTAAACCTCAATAATATTGGTGATGGATTTAAATAATTTGATTAATTGTGGATTGAGTCTTAATTCGATTGGTATGGATATTATCGTTAATGCAGAAGGATATAGGTTTGAATGTGCTGAAGCGTATTATCCTCCTATTTATGGGTTGGAGAGCGGCTATAGGTAGTTCTAAGCATTGTGTCAAAAAGATCAAATATGATCAGAAAATATAATAAAATTATTAAAAAAAACTAATTTGATCAATTAAATTGGTATATTGTATGAAAGTAGTTGATGTATTAAAGTTTGTAATTTTATTACGTATGATAAATTAAAATTTTTAAAATGTTTCACAACCGTTTTTTAGAATTAATTACATCGGATATCCTCAAATGATGATCTTCTTTTAAAATTAGGTTTCAAATTTTAAAATTCTAATGACATCTTTAAACTATTAAAATTATATCAATAAAGTCCTTTCGTTAGTAAAATTGTTAATTTAATTGTTAAATTAGACGTCATACCTCATGTGACATAATTTAAAATGAAAATTTTAAAGAAAAATGAATATTGTGAGATTGGATGATGTAGAAATTTTGGTTTTGAGATTTTCATAGCTTTTATAGCAGTTTTATTGTTCACTCTATCTTTTTTTTTCGGTTTTACTTCATTTTTAGTTTTAACTTCTAAAAGTTGTGTGACAACATTTTACTCTTATTTAAAATTTTCATTTTAAATTATGTCATAAGATTTTTCATTTAACAATTAAATTAATGATTTTAATAATGAAAGGACTTGATATAACATTGGTAATTTGAAGATGTAATTAGAATGCTTTGAAGTTTAAGGACCGATTTAGAATGAGAGACATAGTTTAGGGATGCCTGGTGCAACTAGCTCTTATGTGTATGAGGAATTTCCAATTTTATAAAGTGTATTTAATTAAAACAAAGTAAATTGGTGAGAGATAATTCAATCTATGATTTAATTGAAAAAGAAAATGAAACTTTTAACCTGAGTAAAAAAAAATTAAGTTATACAAAGTGTTGGGCAGGAGATGGCGGTAGTTCACAATGTCTCTAGTGTAGAGAGACACTAAGAATGATAATTTTAAAGGGTTAGAGGTGGTATTTGAGGTGAGTGTTGGTTGTAAAATTGATCTTGTTCCTCTCTTGCCTTGGTGTTGAGATGAAGTATTTATAGAGAAATGACAACTTGATGTGTATCCCAACCATCAAACATTCTATTTTATAAGAATAAAGGGTAGAGTGGCAAATGCCAAGTAGAAGCACCATTGGAGTTGAAGTGAAGGGATTATGTAATATGATTGGATGAAGCCTCGTTAGGCTTGAAGAGGTGATAGATTGGCAAATACCAAAAGGGACTCTTTCCTATATTGTTTTTAGGAATTTTTGCCCCCCTCCCCCCGGTTATGTGACGTGGGCTTTGGAGAAGCAAAGGTAAGAATATGCTCTTGGTGAGTTCACAAGATCTAGCTTTGTTAAATTTTATTTTTAAGAGTTGGCGTTGGTTGGTTTGGCGAAAGCTGATATGATGAGGGTATAACAATTGCCCTTTAGATGAAAGATGGATTATAAGTGACTTAGGTTGAGTCAGATTTCTAGCGATGCTCTTGGAAGTTTTGGTAAGACCCAAAAAGATTTTAAAGCGTCATAATTATTTCCCTAATCATTGTACTCTTGTATTAAATGCTCCTGAATATGTGTTTATCTTTAATTGAGGCTTTTTTGCGTTGTTCCTCTTAGGATGCCGCTTTAGTTTCTCATCTAGGTATATAAACAAGGCTTTTTTTTGATTTTAGGATCCTTATTTTTCTTTTTTCTTTTCCCTTTTTCTACACCTATTCTTATTTTGTTATTTTTGTTGAGAAATTATTTATTCTTATTTTTTATCATTTTGTTTTTGACATATTATGATGCGAAAACTTAAGATCTAGACAAATAAGCAAACAAATTAGAATTTAAGTGATTAAATAAATATCGAAAAAGAAAGCAAAAAAACCAACACTTGTGGGTTTATTGGGAAGATTAAAATCAAAATTTTCAAGATTTCAAAATTTTGATGGATTCAAGTACACTTTCGCATTTATTCTTATTCTTGATTTATTCTTTATGATCTGACATGACAAATTTAATTTGTTAAGCTTTATATCAAATTTTGTTTTACATGCTAACATTTTGGACATTCTTTTCTCCTTTAGACCCTGAGTGGGAGAAATAACGTAGATGGATGCATGTTGCTACTCCAAGGTAAAAGGTAGCTGGTAAGCCATCTGCCCCCAAAGAGTGTGGCACGTCTGAAGAAGATCTAACACAATTTACCATTGTAGTGGATGGCACTTGTTAGCATTAATGAAATGCTCCCTTCATTCGTGTGGCAACTTTCTACATTTTTATTATAAAGTGGGTACGCATCCCACTACCTATTCAAACTCATAAATAAAAGGATAATACACTTCAATACACTTGAACCTACGTTTATATATTGACAACAATATCAATGCCAATTGAGTTAATACTCAATCGACTTGACTTTGCCATTTTAAATATTTTTTTATTATTTACAACATTTATCACATTTATAAATACAAATACTAATTTTACTAAAATATTTGTTTAAATAAATTTATTTGATAACAAATTATCATACTTATAAATTAGAGTTATGATCCTATTAGAAAACTTTTATTAAATGAATTTATATAACAAATAAAATATTAAATTACTTTATATTTAAATTACTTTTTTTTGAGCAAATATTTAAATTACTTTTACTTTTATTAAATAGGGAACTATGAACACTATCACAATTTTGAGATAAAGCAAGGCAAACTTTTATTTATACACATGCTTTCAGTTGGTGATGTCCAATGAATTTCTATTGCCACAAGAATCACCTTAAAAAGAAAGCTGGAAAAAAATTTAAAAAAAAAAAGTTGAAAAAAAAAACAAAGTAGGAAAAAAATTGAGGTTGAAAAAGAAAAAAGCAAAGAAAATTTTGGAAGAGATTGAGATGTGCTTAAACCCAAGGAAGTTATAATGCGATAGCCCAAAAAAAAAAAAAGTTGTAATAAAGGATCTAATTGTAATTGTTAAAAGCATAAATTTGAATATGCACTCTAAAAATATTATATTACTTTATCAAATATCGAAGTTATTCTATAATTAGGTATTTGAATTTGATTTTTTTTTCTAATATGGTATCTATGTTATTTTTTAGTCCAATTTGACGAAAATTATATATTTTGGTACTCAAAAGTAACAATATTAACTATTTAGTATTTAATTCGAGTTTTAGAGTTGATTTGATAAAAATTAATTGCTAATGCAATATGTGATTTTAATTCATGTTTTAAAATCCAAATTAAATACTAAAAAATTAAAGTCGTTATCTTTGGGTACTAGAATATATAACTTCTGTCAGATACAAGTACCAAATTGGACCTGAAAATAACACGGGTACCATATTAGAAAAAATGTCAAACTTAGATAATTAGTGATTTAATTAATAATATTTTTATATAAACTAATTTACCGAATAATTTGAAACTTGTATTAGTTTTATATTTTTTTATATTCTTGGTTCCGAATCATCTCATGAAAATCAAGATTATTAAAATCGAATTGAATTGATCGATTAAATTGAAAATTGATTAGTATATCAATTTGGAATAGACCTGTTCATAGATTGGATTACCTATCCAAGCTCGAAGGTTCGCCTGAAATTCGGGAGTGTTTGGTCAAAAATATTATGCCTGAAAAATAGGCTTGGACAAAAAAGTTAGGCCTGTTTAAAATATGGGCTGAACTCAAGCCTGACCCGACCCATTTTAAATTTATAATATTTTATATTATGTTTATATATTATTAAATTTAGAACACATTACAAAAATAAATATGTACTAAATATATAATGCTACTCTAACGTAAACATTAAAATAATGTTAAGATGACTGTATAAAAAATTTCAATAAATAAAAAAATATAAAATTATTAATATTAAATAATATAATATAAATATCTTTTAAAAAATAATATGGGCGAGCATAAAAATGAATTTGGGTTAGTCTTTTACAAATATGGGAGAATTTGGGCAAAATTTTAAGCATAAATTTCAAGACGAGTTGGACTTAAATAAATATAAAATATATTAATATCATGCTTAGATCCGATCCGAATTCGGACTGACCCTGAGCTCCTAATTTTATTTTTAAAAAATTAATTGAAATTGATGAGAGCAAAAATGGGTGGTCCGGTTGAGAAAGGATGAAAACTGGCGGTCGCTATCGTCTTTCCAGTTGGGCCCATGTCGGCACAGACAAACGACAGCAACTTGACCCAAACATTATTAAAATCCCCCAAATATTTTCGTCCTAACTTTATTTCATGGCCTATATAATTCCACGTGTCCCTCCTTCAGTAGAATAGATACCCAAAAATCCCATCTCCAACCCCAAAATCAATAACAAACACTTCAAACCCTCCACGTTTGATCCAAACATAATATTTTTTTATTTCCATTGCTTTGATTTGATTCGCGATTATGGGAATCGAAATAAGCGGCGGCACGATCCTTCCAGGAGGTTGGGGCGCCGCCGCCATGGCTGTCGCGGCTAAGACATGCGACGCATGTAAATCATCGGCGGCAGCTATCTTTTGTCGTACTGATTGGGTCTTTTTATGCTTGAATTGTGATTCCAATTTCCATTCCGGTCACGCAAGGGTGTCTATGTGTGAAGTTTGCGAACAAGCTCCGGCGGCTGTCACTTGTAAAGCCGACGCGGCGGCTCTTTGTGTCACTTGCGACGCCGATATCCATTCAGCGAACCCACTGGCTCGCCGTCACGAACGTGTACCCATCGAACCTTTCTACGACTCCGCTGATTCCATCGTCAAATCTTCCCCTTTTAGCTTCCTTGTGCCGACGACGGATCATAATGGTACTAATTGTAAACAAGAAATTGAATCTAACAAAGGGGATTTGTTTTTCACAGAAATGGATCCGTTTATCGATTTCGGGTACCCGAATTCATCTCAACATCTTCATGATGCCGCCATGGATAGCGTTGTTCCTGTTCAAACTCCAAAACCAATCATTCCACTGATTAACGATGGAAATTGTTTCGATACTTTCAGCTATCAAACTCAATCATCTCTCAGTCATAGCGTAAATACTTCAAAATTCAAATCCATTTTCTTCAATTACTGCAAAATTTTCATAAATTAAACGAAAATTAAAAAATAAAAAATTTCAGGTTTCATCATCGTCGCTTGAAGTAGGAACAGTTCCAGATGGGAATTACCACGCAACACAAGTGGGTGGTTCAATCGATCGAGAAGCTAGGGTTTTAAGGTACAAAGAGAAGAGAAAGAACAGGAAATTCGAGAAGACAATACGATACGCTTCAAGAAAGGCTTACGCTGAATCAAGACCAAGAATCAAAGGTCGATTCGCTAAAAGAACAGAAACCCACAACGATGATGTTGATCACATGTTCAATAACTCGTCTTCTTTTGCTGTTGGTCCTGCTGGTTTCATGGCAGAAACAGAGTATGGTGTCGTTCCATCGTTTTGAATGTTGATGTTTTATGTTTGGTTTAATTCTGTAATGTATTAAATTATTTAATCCAATTTCCAGCAAAGTAGAAATAACCTTATGGCCATTGAAAATCAAGGAAGATAGATGCTTAGTTCTTTGATTAATCATTAAAGTTTCTGATGTAAAAAAAACAGTTTATCGGTGGAGTTCTTCGTTTGTTTGCCATGGCTGATTTGCAGGATTCCTGCAAGGGAGATATATTAGTTTTCATAAAAATGTTTATTTCAATCTCTAAATAAAACCAGATTATGGTAAGTAAATGCTTCAATTTAGTTCAATAATTTATATGGATTTGATTTCTAAAATTTTGATAAATCCTTAGAAATATTGAGAAATTTTTTTTAGAGACCGGGTCAAAAGATAAAAATTTTATTAAATTTTTTAAAATTAAATTATTAATATTTTAAAAGAATTAAAATTATGAATTTCCGTTAAATCAAAGTTATAAAATACTAAATTAAATATTATATATTTGGAAAGGGACTATAAAATAATTTTCTCAACTTGGTCAAGATTCTTGCCTGCCTCCTTTGACTACGCCCTTGATTTTGAGAAGATAATTTAATTGTTCGTGAACACATTAACTTAACAATTTTACGATAAAATTTAATAAATATTTTTTGATTGGAGTGAAATTTACAAATAAATCTTTTAATATTTTTAGAGTTAAACACGTAAAGTTTCTCTAATTAGATTCGTAAACTTTAAATTATTTAAATTGAATCTTTAAAATAAATTAGCATTTCAATCATGACTTAATTTTGATTAGTGATTATTGACTTAGGCTTAGTTTGGATGGGCGGTGTGTTTACCTCCGGTGAGGTTAAAAATAGCGGTGGCGGTGAGATTAGTTACTGTAGCAGTGAGATTGGATACTGTAGCGGTGAGATTAGAAACAATGGTGGAGTGTGTGTTTGGATTTAAACGCAACTGTAGCGGTGAGGTGAGAATATAAAATGACTATTAAGGACATCAGATTAGAAATGATATGTAATAGAAGTTTTTAAAACTATTTAACAATTATAAAATTAATAAATGATTAAAAACTATTACAATTATATTTATTTTAATAATAATTTTAATAATACATAATTAAAAATAAATAAATCTCGAGAAAAATTTAAAAAATTATTTTATTTAATATTTCAAAAATTAATCATATATTTAATTATAGGGGCTCACTTTATTACTGAAATTATTAAACCTTTAAAAAAGTAAAATATTATTGAAAGATAAAATAATGAAGCAATTGTAGAATAAGAAAGAAAAGAAATAATATATGGGTAAAAAAGAAAAGAAATAATATATGGGTAAAAGAGGGAAAAAAAAGCAACTGAAGTTGCTAATTTTTTACTGGACCAAAAAGCTCCTGTCTGAATTTGAGCCTCCAGTGAGGTGCAATACATTGTCAACGCACTGAAAATTGCTTTCCAAACAGCCTTGCTTTTACTAACGTTTCAGTTGCAAATTTTTTTAGCCTAAAAAAGCCACTGCACTGAAATCCGTCTGCATCCAAAGGAAGCCTTAGTTAACTTACTATTGATACTTTAAAACTATTTTAAATTTTATAAAAAAATATATGATATAATTTATATTAAATCAACCAAACCCAATAAAATTGAAAAAATATAACCCAATTATTTTTGGGTTAATATGTAAATTTACCACTCCTTTTTAGTTTTGTTGATATTTGTCCTTATATTTTTAAATTAAAGGTAAATTTACCACTCTGCTTCAATTCTATATTGAATTTCACCACTTCAATTTTATTTGATTGAATTTTGACATTAAAGTTTGATTTTTTTATTAAATTTTACTATTCAAATATAATTTAAATTAATTTAAGTTAAATTTAATAAAAAAATTAAAATATTTTATTTAATAATTAATTAACATAATATCAAATATTAATAAAAATTGTATTTATAAAAATAAAATAAAGTAATATTTTAAATTTTTAAAAATCAAGAATTCCTTCCATTAAATAAAAATTTGAAGTTAATTTGTAATTTTTAATAATTTTATAAATTAACTTAATGTTGACCATTAAAATAAAATATTTGAAATAATTTTTTCCATTATATTTGTTTTCAAATAATTAGAATCAAGAGAAATTTTTATTTAAAAAATATGGAAAATTTAATTAAAATTTAAAGTTTAACCGCTAATTCTAAACAAAGAGTAGTAAATTTATTCATATTCTTATATTACGATAATAATTTACACTATAAGCCTTTTTAAAAAAAACTAAACCCAAATAAAAAGATATTAATTTTATCGAATAACATAATCCAATAAAAATTAAAAAAATATTTAAAAAAAGAGAAGGGTAATTACACCCAATTTTACGAAGTGTTAATGAGTTTGTGTTTTATTAACTCAATTTTAAAAAAAATATAAAAGGGTAGCTGAATTATTTAAAAATTTTCATTTAAATCACTGCATTGTTTATAATATTTTATTTTAAGTCCGTGGGTTGTTAAGTTTCTTTTTTAAAAAGTCTGGCTAGCGAGCTTCAAGCGATAATTTAAGGTGTATTAATGCTCATCAATGAGTAGAATAATATAGCTTAGACCCAAGATGATCGGACAATCAATGTTGAAGATCAAAAAAAGAAGTTGTTTGGATTTTAGTTAAGAATCGAAATAAATTATTTGAGGAGAGTTTTCATTTTTCATTTTTCAACTCGTGAAACAGTAAAAAGTGGTATAGTAAAAACAATTAACTTCAGTATTAATACAAAAGCCTTCTAATACAACGTCTCTTTTTCCTAAGATATTAATTTTATCGAATAACATAATCCAATAAAAATTAAAAAAATATTTAAAAAAAGAGAAGGGTAATTACACCCAATTTTACGAAGTGTTAATGAGTTTGTGTTTTATTAACTCAATTTTAAAAAAATTATAAAAGGGTAGCTGAATTATTTAAAAATTTTCATTTAAATCACTGCATTGTTTATAATATTTTATTTTAAGTCCGTGGGTTGTTAAGTTTCTTTTTTAAAAAGTCTGGCTAGCGAGCTTCAAGCGATAATTTAAGGTGTATTAATGCTCATCAATGAGTAGAATAATATAACTTAGACCCAAGATGATCGGACAATCAATGGTGAAGATCAAAAAAAGAAGTTGTTTGGATTTTAGTTAAAAATCGAAATAAATTATTTGAGGAGAGTTTTCATTTTTCATTTTTCATTTTTCAACTCGTGAAACAGTAAAAAGTGGTATAGTAAAAACAATTAACTTCAGTATTAATACAAAAACCTTCTAATACAACGTCTCTTTTTCCTCCCACTCTCCGCAAAAATGTTTCGATCCGTAGCTCGATCGGCCGCCGGAAAGCACCTCATACGCCGAGGATATGCCACTGAATCCGTTCCCGCCCGGAAATTCGCCGTCTTAGTCGCAGCCGGAGGGATCGGTCAGCCCTTAGCTCTCCTCATGAAGCTTAACCCCCTTGTTTCTCAACTTGCTCTCTATGATATCGCTAACACCCCTGGCGTTGCCGCTGATGTCAGCCACGTCAATTCCAGAGCTGAGGTCCAAAACAGAAACTCATTTCTTATTTGAAAATGTGATTTTTTAGATTGAATTTCAAATGTGAAATCACTGTTTTAAGCTTGTTCCGAGAAAGTTTTTCTTCATTACTTTTTTTTTTATCTGATTCTTATGATGTAATTGTTTTGGTACAGAAAATAATTGCTGATAAATGCGATCATTTTTGTAATTTGTTTCAAGGAAAGTTTTGAAATGATCTAATATTTCGGAGATGGCGGTTTATATTCATTGATTTAATTTTTTTTCTATTGAAATTTGGCTTTGCTATTATGCTTTTGTACATGTTATATGTAATGCATTAATCACCGGATTGAAATTGAGTGATTTTCTATTTTGAAAAGTAACTTTTCTTTATTTTTTGCATAATGTGTATTTGTATGTCTTTTGGTTTGGCTCGGTTACTAGATTTTGCTTTTTTTCTTATTAGGATTTAAGGAGTTAAGAGTTTCAAATTCACAGTTCTGGATTGAATTCCCTGTTTATCAGAAAATTGACTGCAATGTGATTATATGTTTGTTTTAATCTCTTCAGAAATTTATATGACTGTGCTAAGAATATCAGCTTGGTATAGCTTAGTTTCATTTAATTAGTCTATACATATATTCAAATGTTTTATATATATATGGATTACTGATTACTTTTTAATCGTTTCTCAAATTGGTAATGGCTTCCATCTTTTTACTAATTTGTCTTTAATCTCAGCTCATTCACCAATTAATTTGATTTAATTTATCTGCTCTGTTTTCCTGCTGGTCACTCTTTCTTCTGGATTTTAATCTGCATTCACACTGTGATTCCTATTTATTTCAACGAGCCTTGTATACATTATATTTTTCTTGGCTTTACTTCAGGTTGCCGGATATGTTGGTGAAGAGCAATTGGAGAAAGCCTTGGAGGGATGTGATCTGGTCATCATTCCTGCCGGGGTGCCAAGAGAGCCTGGTATGAGTTGTGATGATCTTTTCAACATCAATGCAGGAATTGTCAAGGGTCTATGTGCTGCTATTGCTAGGTATTGCCCCACTGTGAGTGTCTATCCTTTTTCTGTTAATCGGAGAAAAATAAAACATATTATTATGGATCCTTGATGCTTCTAAGTGTTTAATAAGTTTTGCTCTATTTCTTTTATACAACTATCAAAATTTACCTTACCAAAATGTTATAACTGTGGAAGTGATGGGAGAAGTTTCATAAGTTAAACTGATTATCATACAATTCCAACAATCGACAGATGTTGTTTAACTTCAAAGAATTGTTTTTATTCTGATGTGACCTTTTTCTAAGTATAATGTTTTCTTTTTCGCCAAGTTTTTCTTTGATGAACTGAATTTATGGCACAGGCACTTGTCAATATGATTAGCAACCCTGTCAATACAACCATTCCAATTGCAGCTGAGGTTTCCAAGAAGGCAGGGACATATGATGAAAAAAAGCTGTTTGGTGTAACTACCCTTGATGTAGTTAGGGCTAAGACTTTCTAAGCTGAGAAGGCAGAAATAAACGTTGCAGGTTTGTTCAATTCTATGCTTATCAAAGGTCTCTTATAACAACCTCATTGCCTGGAATATACTGCTATAAAGGGGGAGAACAAAGGAAATAACTAGTTCACCTCTCTTCCATCACACTTTTTTTTAGAACTGTTGTTTCTGAAGAATAAGTGAAATTCTTAGTTGAGATGGCCCAGAAATCAAGTGTTTTAAGTAGATTTCTTTTCTCCTTTATGATTTTTTTTTTTTGTCCAAAGTGCGTCATAGCATAAAAAACTTTGGATTATAGGAGGAACTTTCTGTTGAGTAAGTTTTTTCATTTGCGTGCAGATGTCAATGTCCCGGTTGTTGGTGATCATGCCGGAATAACCATTCTCCCACTACTTTCTCAAGTGCTTCCTTCTTCTCATTACCCTTCTTATCATTGATTTTGTTTAACATCAAAATGTATCTAATGCATAACACTATTGTACTCCTTCCATTTTTTACTTACCGTAGTCTTCTAATTTCTAGTTGCATTTTACTATTATTACTTTTTAGGCCACACCAAAAGCAAATTTGGCTGAGGGGGATATCAAGGTTCTCACAAAACGAACGCAAGGTGGAGGCACTGAAGTTGTGGAAGCTAAGGCTGGAAAGGGTTCAGCAACATTGTCAATGGTGTAGGTATTAGGTTTTCCTTTCAATTGTATGGTCATAAAATGGAAGAACTAAGATTTTAGTTGCTTCATTTTAGCTAGACTAGGTGGTCTTGTTTTCTTTATGCAGATATGCTGGAGCCATTTTTGCTGATGCTTGCCTTAAGGGACTTAATGGTGTTCCTGATGTCGTCGAATGTTCATTCGTGCAGTCAACGGTCACCAACCTTCCTTTCTTTGCATCTAAGGTAAACTTTCCAAAGGCATAACTTTTTTAATTTCTTCTTCATCCCGGAATTGAGCAATGGTACTTGCAATGGTCATTTTTCATCACATCACTCCGAAATCTCATTTATATATGATTGTTGCAGGTAAGGCTCGGAAAGAACGACGTGGAGGAAGTTTTGGGATTAAGTTCTCTCTCGGAGTATGAGAAGAACGGACTGGAAAGCCTTAAACTGGAACTCAAAGCATCTATCGACAAGGGAATCAACTTTGCCAACCAGAGTTAGTTTAAAATTTATTTACAAATTTCTTCCCAAATTTTTGCAAGACTGCATTGGCGTTGTTGCTCTTCTTCATAGGATAGGCCCTCTATACCAAAGTTTCCAGTAATAAGAGTGCTTTGGTAATCGGAGTTGAGTGATCGATTTTTTGAATCTTTAGATTTAGTTCAGTCAATTAAACCGATTTATTTAATTAAAATAATTTTGTAATATGTAACTAAAAATAAAGATTTATTTAATAGATGCTCTTCATAACTCGCGTGACTATGTTTCTGAATTTGGTTTGATCCTGCATGATTGTTTGATGTTGAAATCTTTTCTTTGGATCCTTATTCTTTCATTGGATTCCTCAAAGGTGGCTCATGCTCTTGCTCATGCTCGGGTAGTTTTATTACATGCAAATCATTCTAAGTATGATATTCTTCCCACAAATATTCCATCTATTGTTATTTTTAATATTGTTTCTACTTCGAATCATGAGGATGATGATCTTATGACAGGGTGTATGGGGTGAGCCTATTGGTTCGGATTTAGATTTTGCCCTTTTATGGTTCAATTTTTCTTGTTTTTTCGGTTAATGAATTTGATTCGGTTTTCGCTAAAAATATTTCGTGTTGTGTTATATTTTATATAATTGATGGAAAGTAGAATATTTAAGTGAAGAATGGAACTAAAATCTATTAATTTTTTCGATAATTAAAAAAAAATATTAATTATGAGGTTTGATTCTTGGATAACTTTTTCTTACCTTTTATAAAAAAGAGTAAAATTTACTCAGAAATGAAAATAAAAAAAATAAAATCATAAGTAAAGTTGAGCTGAAAATATATTGTAATTCATTCATTTTGTAAGTTTTAATTTTATATAATTTAAATAATAATGGAAATATAATTCGACATTAATACAAGTCATCGTGTAATTTTAATTGTATTAGACATCTCCAAATTATGACTCTTATTTTAACTTGGCTCCCAAATTTTAAAATATTTTAATTACATCCTTAAACTATCAATGTTATATAAATCAAATCCTTCAATTATTAAAATCGATAATTTAACCATTAGATAACATGTCAAATCTTATATTACATAATTTAAAATAATTTTTTTTATTTAAAAAAAGACATCACCACATAACTTTTACAAGTAAAAAACTAAAAATAAAGTAAAATCGAGAAAGAGAGAAACTGAACGATAAAGTTTTTGTAAAAACTTCGAAAACTTCCAAAATCAAGATTTTTACAATATTTATTTTAAATTATGCCACATAAGATTTAACGGTTAAATTAATAATTTTAGTAATGGAATAACCTTACTGATATGATGGGAATAGTTTGATGGTGTAATTAGAATGTTTTAAAGTTTAGAGACCAATTTAGAATGAAGATTGTAACTTAGGGATGTATGGTGAAATTAACTATTCTAATTTTAATTAAAAAATTAATATTTAAAATATAATAATAAAAAAAAATATTATTACCATTTTAATTTAGTCATATAATCAACCTTCTTTTTCTACATGTCATATCAAACTAAATAAAAATTTTGTTCTTTTTGGATAAATTATAAGAGAAATGTAAAGCTCTAACATCAAAGAAACGAGTGTGATTTTGTAACACCCCTTACCCGAGACCGTTGCCGGAGTCGAGCACGAGGTATTACTAGACTTAACTTACTAGTTCTGGGTATAAAAATTGAAACTGTCCGTCTGCGTCATGTTCACTAAATTAATTATAACTTGAGCTATGAAACTCGAAATCTAGATCCGTAAATTTTCCTTGAAACTAGACTCATATACCTTCTTACTGTAATTTTTCCATAATTTTTGGTATGGCCAATCAATACCAGATTTTTTCTTAAAGTTTCCCCTATTTTACTATTTGACTATTCTGACCTCTCTTCACTACGAATCAAATTACTCTTAGTACAGAATTCATATGACCTTCTTATTTATTTCATTTGAAAATAGACTCATTCAGGATTCTAAACATATAAAGTTAAACCCCTAATTATTTTTCTCCATTTTTTTATGATTTTTCCAAGTCAAAACAGGGGAACCTGAATTTATTCTGAACCAGTCTTACAAAAATATAAATATCTCAAATTACAGAATTCCTTTGCTTTCCTTGTTTGTTTCATATGAAAATAGACTCAATAAGCTTTAATTATATATCTCATGCACAACCTAATTCAATTTCTACTATTTTTGGTGATTTTTCAAAATCACGTCACTGCTGCTGTCCAACTATTTCCCTGCATATAATTACATAATTTCTTTAAAATAACTATCAACTAGGCATTTCATAACCTCCAAAGCATGTTCTTAATTAACCATTTTAATGGCTAATTATTACCAAACATTTACAAGTCCATAATAAACCATATCATAAGGTCACACACATAAAATGGCTAAGTCTCTATACATGCCATAACTTAAAACGTTCAAGTCACAAAATACCAATATAATCCTTTGATAGTGTGTAACGATCTCCGACGTCCTTTCGATCCCCAAGTTGGCTTGTAATACTAAAAAAATAAAGAATAGGTGTAAGCATAAAGCTTAGTAAGTTTACATGTAAATAGATAACAACATTCTTAGTGAATTATCTTATATTTTTCTTGTCAAGATCACTTAAGCTTTTAACTCAATATACTTAAAACTTGTATACTTGCCTTACCTTTTAACATGAATTTATCTTACCTTATCTTTTTAGCTTGAACTTGCCTTACCTTTACTTTAGAATACTCTTTGAATTTTCCCGTTGAACCACTTGGAATACTAAGGATACGCGGGTACCTTTCCTTATGAAACTTAACCATTGCCATGTCTTGACATGGTCTTACGTGGTATCCTTGCCTTATGAACTCACCAATGCCATGCCTTGGCATGGTCTTACATGGGACCTTTGCCTTATAGTAACATATCAATGCAATGTCTTGACATGGTCTTACATGATTTCCTTAAACCCTAATGTCATGACATTTGTATCCTACACATTCCTAAGGTTCAACCGGAACTTTCTGAGATAGTTTTTCCGTCAATTCATACTTGAGTCTTTAAATAATAAATTTACAGAATAAATATGTAAATGCTGGAATTTAACAATATTAAATGTAAAATAATAGAATATTGCATTTATTTACTGCAAACTTACCTCGAAACGAAATACGATCAACTATATTGATTTAATCCTCTATCTTTTTCTTTCCTCGATCTAACTCTGGATTTCGTTCTTCTTGATTATGGAGCTTGGAAGCTTGAAACAAACCCTAGCTATGGTGAACACTTGAAAATTCGGCCTAATGAAGAAGATGAGCATATTTTGCCATCTTTTTCCCTTTTAATTCATTTTTATTACCAAATGACTAAATTACCCTTCATTAAAAACTTTGGTTCTTTCTTCCTATATATGTCCATTTTTGTCCATGAAAATATAATGGTCTAATTTCCATTTAAGGACTCCTACTTCAAACCCCCATTTTAATCAAGTACTCTATAAATTAGAACCCCTATTTAGCAACTTTTGCAAACAAGTCCTAATAAGCAATTTAAGCATGAAATTAATAAAATTTCTTATCAATACTCTAACACATGTATTTAATCACTCAATAAATCATAATAATTAATCATAATAAACTTTTATAGCAATTAGATACCTCTAGCTTCTAGAACTCAAGTTTTGCACTTTTTATAATTTAGTCCTTTTGACTAAATTGAGTGCTCAAACACCAAAATTTTCGAACGAAATTTTTACGAAACCATTTCATAAAGTTGTAGATCATAAAAATATAAAAATATTAATTTAATTTTTTTTATCGGATTTGTGGTCCCGAAACCACTATTCCGACTAGGCTCAAAATCGGGCTGCTACAACTCTCCCCCCCTTTAGGGATTTTCGTCCCCGAAAATCTTACCAGAAAAGAGGTTTGGGTACTGTTTTCTCATGGCTTCCTCTAGTTCCCACGTAGCCTCTTCTACTCCATGTCTTTGCCACAACACTTTCACTAAAGCTATACTTTTATTTCTTAACTGTTTAACCTCTCGAGCTAAAATCTTAATCGGTTCCTCATCATATGTCATATCCGGTTGAATCTCAATCTCTGTCGGAGAAATCACATGTGAAGGATCAGAGCGATAGCGTCGCAACATTGACACATGAAACACATTATGAATTCTTTCTAACTCTGCTGGTAAAGCTAGCCGATATGCCACTGGTCCAATCCTTTCGATAACCTCATACGGCCCAATGAAACGAGGACCTAATTTGCCTTTCTTGCCAAATCTGAGAACTTTCTTCCAAGGGGATACTTTCAAGAATACCCTGTCACCAACTTAAAATTCAATTTCTTTTCTTTTCAAATCTGCATAGGATTTCTGTCTATCTGAAGCTGCTTTCAAGCAATCTCTGATGACTTTTACTTTCTCTTCTGTTTCTTTGACTAGATCAACCCCGTAAATCTGATTTTCCTTAAGCTCTGTCCAATACAAAGGTGTGCGACATTTACGTCCATACAAAGCTTCATAAGGTGCCATCTTCAGACTCGATTGATAACTATTATTGTAGGCAAACTCTATTAACGACAAATATTTCTCCCAACTACCTTGAAATTCCAATACGCAACATCTAAGCATATCTTCGAGTACCTGAATAACTCTTTCTGATTGACCATCGGTCTGAGGATGGAAAGCTGTACTAAAACTCAACTTTGTACCTAAAGCTTCCTGTAATTTCTTCCAAAACCGTGAAGTAAATCTCGAATCTCTATCTGAGATAATCGATAATGGTACTCCATGTAGTCTAACTATCTCTGAAATATACAACTCAGCCAACTTGTCAAGTGAATAATCCATACGAACTGGAATAAAATGAGCTGACTTCGTTAGCTTATCAATCACAACCCATATTGCATCTTTCTTTCTCAGTGTCAAAGGCAATCCCGTCACAAAATCCATAGTAACTCGGTCCCATTTCCACTCGGGAACTAATATAGGCTGCAATAAACCTAAAGGTACCTGATGTTCAGCTTTTACCTGTTGACAGATCAAGCATCTAGAAACAAATTCTGAAATATCTCTTTTCATTCCTCTCCACCAATACATTTTCTTCAAATCATTATACATCTTTGTACTACCTGGGTGAATAGACAAGGAACTGCTATGTGCTTCCTGTAAGATATTCCGAATAAGCTCATCATCCTTTGGTACACATACTCTGTCTCTGAACATCAAACAACCGTCAGAACCGATTTGAAAATCAGACTCTACACCTGACTCGCACTGAACTCTTTTGGCTTGCAACTCACTGTCATCCTTCTGAGCTTCACAAATTTCTTTAAGAAACGTCGGTTTAGCTCTCAACTCAGCTAAAATAGAACCATCATCTGATAAGTCCAAACTAGTGTGCAAAGCTCTCAATGCAAATAACGATTTTCTGCTCAAAGCATCAGCAACAATGTTTGCCTTACCCGGGTGATAATCGATCACTAGCTCATAATCTTTAATCAACTCTAGCCATCTTCTTTGCCTTAAGTTCAAATCTTTCTGAGTCATCAAGTATTTCAAACTTTTATGATCAGTGAATATTCGACATTTCTCACCATACAAGTGATGTCTCCAAATTTTTAATGCAAATACAATAGCAGCTAACTCTAAATCATGTGTCGGATAATTTTTCTCATGTGGTTTTAACTGTCTAGAGGCATAAGCAATTACCCTTCCTTCTTGCATAAGTACACAGCCTAGTCCATTTAAGGATGCATCACTGTAAATCACAAACTCTTTACCTGGTTCTGGTTGTACTAAGACAGGAGCTTTAGTCAACAATACCTTTAACTTGTCGAAACTCTGCTGACACTTCTCAGTCCATTCAAACTTAACATCTTTCTGTAGCAATCTTGTCAACGGAGTAGCTATCATGGAAAATCCCTCTACAAATCGTCTATAATAACCGGCAAGACCAAGAAAACTTCTGACCTCTGATACATTCCTGGGAGGTTTCCAATCAACAATGGCTGAAATCTTATTCGGATCAACTTTAATACCTTCACCTGAGACAACATGTCCAAGAAAACAAACTTCCCGTAACCAGAACTCACTTTTGCTAAATTTGGCATAAAGCTGATTATCTCTCAAAATCTGTAAAACTGTTCTCAAATGCTCTGCATGCTCAGTCTCATCATGAGAATAAATCAAGATGTCATCGATGAACACAACTACAAACTTGTCCAAGTAAGGTCTGAAAATTCGGTTCATTAAATCCATGAAAATGGCAGGAGCATTAGTTAAGCCAAATGGCATCACAAGAAACTCATAGTGACCATATCTAGTTCGAAAAGCAGTTTTTGGAACATCTGACTCTTTAACTCGCAACTGATAGTATCCGGATCTCAAATCTATCTTAGAAAACACAGTGGCTCCTTTCAATTGATCAAACAAGTCATCTATTCTAGGCAATGGATATTTATTCTTTATGGTAACCTTGTTAAGCTGCCGATAGTCTATGCACAATCTCATTGAACCGTCCTTCTTTTTTACAAATAATACTGGTGCACCCCATGGTGAATAACTAGGTCTTACAAAGCCTTTATCAGTTAATTCCTGTAGCTGAGCTTTCAATTCTTTTAATTCTATTGAAGCCATTCTATAAGGAGCAATAGAAATAGGTGTGGTACCTGGAATCAATTCAATACCAAACTCAACTTCTCTGATAGGAGGCAAACCTAGTAGTTCTTCCGGGAACACATCAGAAAACTCATTTACCACAGGCACTGATTCAATTTTCAACTCTGGATCTTTAGTATTCAACACAAAAGCAAGATAAGCTTCACATCCTTTCCTCAAACATTTCTGAGCAGACATAACTGAAATCATGGTAATTGCACTATCTGACTCATTTGAATTAACTCGAAGGATTTCACCATTTTCACATTTCAACTCAATGAATTTCTTTCCACAATTCACTATCGCATCATGTGCAGTTAACCAATCCATACCAAGAATCACATCAAACTCATCAAATGGCAATAGCATGAGATCAGCTGGAAAACAGTAACCTCTAATCATCAAAGGGCATTTTTTACATACTTTGTTTACTAACACATGCTGACCAAATGGATTTGATACTTTAATCACAAATTTCGCATGTTCATACTAGGCATTAATTTCATGCAAACATAGGAATGGGTTGAACCCGGATCAATCAAAGCAATAACATTAACATCATGAAGAGAAAATGTACCCGTAATTACATCGGGGGAGGATGCCTCTTCACGATTACGGAGAGCATAAGTCCTTGCAGGTGCTTTAACATCTGATCTCGTTGCTGTATCTCTAAATGCAGCTCTACCTGCCCCTACTCCAGGGTTTCTCTGATATCTGCCTCTAACGGGGGCATTACCTGATCTTGCACTCGGTATTACTTCCCTTTTAACCATTTCGGGACACTCCCGAATGAAATGATTCGGTGCACCACATTGGAAACAACCAATCTCAGTTGCTCGACATTGACCTGGATGACGTCGACCACATTGAGGACACTCGGGTCTATCAGGTTGAATACTGCCAACACTCGCAATCGAAGTGGTTTGAGCTTTTGAATCCATAAATCTTCCACCTCTGCTCCGGCTAGAATACCCAGCTGAAAAATTAGATCTCGTAGAAAACTCTCTAGGCCTCTTGGATGTAGACTGAAATGACTTGCTCATCTGTCTTTTCTTCGAGTCTTGCATCTCAATTTCAGATTTACCCTTTCTTTTTAATAACTCTTCTGCCTTACAGGCTCGTTCAACTAAAGCAACAAACTCTTTTATCTCTAGAACACCAACTGACAGTCGGATATCATCATTGAGCCCATCTTCAAATCTTTTGCACATGATAGCCACTGTAGACACACACTCTCGAGCATAATTGCTGAGTCGAACAAATTCACGTTCATAGTCGGTTACAGTCATCTTACCTTGTTTTAACTCAAGAAACTCTTTTCTTTTCTGGTCAATAAACCTCTGACTGATATACTTTTTACGGAACTCCTCCTGAAAGAAATCCCAAGTAACTCTTTCTTTCGGTACTACTGATACAAGTGTCTTCCACCACTGGTAGGCTGAATCTCTAAGAAGTGACACTACACATTTAATACACTCTTCCGGTGTGCAGGATAACTCGTCAAAAACTCTAATAGTATTTTCGAGCCAAAATTCAGCTTTTTCTGCATCGTCATCTTTGGTAGCCCGAAACTCTTCAGCCCCTTGTTTTCTGATCTTGTCAACGGGTGGCTTCTCTCTTCTGACTGTATCTGTGACTGGGGAAGCTACATGGTTGGTCTGTGGATCATGAGGGGGTGGAGGTCTAACGGCCGGGTTCGTACGAACGAACTCAGCAAACCATTCATTCAAAGCTTGGAAGAAGGCTTCTCGAGCCCCTCCTCCCTGACTAACTGTAACGGGCCTTTCACGACTATCTTGTGGCACCGTCCCTTCAGCGGGAGTGGGTGCACTACTCTCTACATCATTTGCACCAGCTCGTTCAGGATCCATAACTAAAAAAAATTTAAATCGTCAAGAGTCGTCACACTAGCAAAATATAAGTATGGCATGTATAGATAGACTCTTACTCATACTAAATATTCCGAGAACCGACTAAGCCTTGCTCTGATACCAATAAATGTAACACCCCTTACCCGAGACCGTTGCCGGAGTCGAGCACGAAGTATTACTAGACTTAACTTACTAGTTCTGGGTATAAAAATTGAAACTGTCCGTCTGCGTCATGTTCACTAAATTAATTATAACTTGAGCTATGAAACTCGAAATCTAGATCCGTAAATTTTCCTTGAAACTAGACTCATATACCTTCTTACTGTAATTTTTCCATAATTTTTGGTATGGCCAATCAATACCAGATTTTTTCTTAAAGTTTCCCCTATTTTACTATTTGACTATTCTGACCTCTCTTCACTACGAATCAAATTACTCTTAGTACAGAATTCATATGACCTTCTTATTTATTTCATTTGAAAATAGACTCATTCAGGATTCTAAACATATAAAGTTAAACCCCTAATTATTTTTCTCCATTTTTTTATGATTTTTCCAAGTCAAAACAGGGGAACCTGAATTTATTCTGAACCAGTCTTACAAAAATATAAATATCTCAAATTACAGAATTCCTTTGCTTTCCTTGTTTGTTTCATATGAAAATAGACTCAATAAGCTTTAATTATATATCTCATGCACAACCTAATTCAATTTCTACTATTTTTGGTGATTTTTCAAAATCACGTCACTGCTGCTGTCCAACTATTTCCCTGCATATAATTACATAATTTCTTTAAAATAACTATCAACTAGGCATTTCATAACCTCCAAAGCATGTTCTTAATTAACCATTTTAATGGCTAATTATTACCAAACATTTACAAGTCCATAATAAACCATATCATAAGGTCACACACATAAAATGGCTAAGTCTCTATACATGCCATAACTTAAAACGTTCAAGTCACAAATACCAATATAATCCTTTGATAGTGTGTAACGATCTCCGACGTCCTTTCGATCCCCAAGTTGGCTTGTAATACTAAAAAAATAAAGAATAGGTGTAAGCATAAAGCTTAGTAAGTTTACATGTAAATAGATAACAACATTCTTAGTGAATTATCTTATATTTTTCTTGTCAAGATCACTTAAGCTTTTAACTCAATATACTTAAAACTTGTATACTTGCCTTACCTTTTAACATGAATTTATCTTACCTTACCTTTTTAGCTTGAACTTGCCTTACCTTTACTTTAGAATACTCTTTGAATTTTCCCGTTGAACCACTTGGAATACTAAGGATACGCGGGTACCTTTCCTTATGAAACTTAACCATTGCCATGTCTTGACATGGTCTTACGTGGTATCCTTGCCTTATGAACTCACCAATGCCATGCCTTGGCATGGTCTTACATGGGACCTTTGCCTTATAGTAACATATCAATGCAATGTCTTGACATGGTCTTACATGATTTCCTTAAACCCTAATGTCATGACATTTGTATCCTACACATTCCTAAGGTTCAACCGGAACTTTCTGAGATAGTTTTTCCGTCAATTCATACTTGAGTCTTTAAATAATAAATTTACAGAATAAATATGTAAATGCTGGAATTTAACAATATTAAATGTAAAATAATAGAATATTGCATTTATTTACTGCAAACTTACCTCGAAACGAAATACGATCAACTATATTGATTTAATCCTCTATCTTTTTCTTTCCTCGATCTAACTCTGGATTTCGTTCTTCTTGATTATGGAGCTTGGAAGCTTGAAACAAACCCTAGCTATGGTGAACACTTGAAAATTCGGCCTAATGAAGAAGATGAGCATATTTTGCCATCTTTTTCCCTTTTAATTCATTTTTATTACCAAATGACTAAATTACCCTTCATTAAAAACTTTGGTTCTTTCTTCCTATATATGTCCATTTTTGTCCATGAAAATATAATGGTCTAATTTCCATTTAAGGACTCCTACTTCAAACCCCCATTTTAATCAAGTACTCTATAAATTAGAACCCCTATTTAGCAACTTTTGCAAACAAGTCCTAATAGGCAATTTAAGCATGAAATTAATAAAATTTCTTATCAATACTCTAACACATGTATTTAATCACTCAATAAATCATAATAATTAATCATAATAAACTTTTATAGCAATTAGATACCTCTAGCTTCTAGAACTCAAGTTTTGCACTTTTTATAATTTAGTCCTTTTGACTAAATTGAGTGCTCAAACACCAAAATTTTCGAACGAAATTTTTACGAAACCATTTCATAAAGTTGTAGATCATAAAAATATAAAAATATTAATTTAATTTTTTTTATCGGATTTGTGGTCCCGAAACCACTATTCCGACTAGGCTCAAAATCGGGCTGCTACAGATTTGATCTTAAACCACACCTGAAACAGACCTGAAACAGTGAACATCCCAACTATTAGACCATCACACGAGTTCAACTTTTGATTTTTTATTACACTCATAAATCAACTAGTCGGTTGATTCCTTTAAAAGTTTTCAGTTTAACTAATTTTGGATTCGAATCCTTTGTTTTGGGATTCCAATTTTCGGTATCTAATTCTTCCAATAGAATAAACTGTGTAAAAGGAATCCATTTGATATACTAAGATTCACATAATATGCGTATTAAATTACACGTGTAAAAATTACGTATTTAAAATATATATGTTTATAAATAATATAAAATTAATAATGAAATATATGGTTTGAAACTAATTAATAATAATATATGAAATATGTATGATATATTTCTAAAACGAAATTTAAACACATGAATACATCTGATTAAGAATACTAAATGAATACATCAATCCTAAGCTAGTGTCGAGTTAATTACTGACATAAACTCAATTAACTACATTATTAATATATACAATTGATTGAGGAAATAACGTGTGTATAATAAAATTAAAATGTATAAAAAGATTAAAATAAATATTTAGTTTAGTGGTAAATCAAAGGTTTTATTAATATAATTGATGTGGGTTCAAATCTAATTTTTTTTATTTTTTTTTAAATAAAATATTATAGTGTCCTGAAATAATATAACTTATTTTAAATACGAAATGATATTTTTGTAATTTTACTAACCGAGTTAGTACCCGATTGACTCATGACACCAACTCAGTTATGGGCTTAAATAATAATATAGATTAACCTACTATTTCAGAATCGAACCTACCAATTAGACATGTTGGGTTTAGAACCGATCAAGATATCGGTTCAGAATAATGAATTGGACCTATTGACTCGTGAACTGGTATGAACTGGTTAAATCAATTGTCTCTGTTTTCATATTTTTTTAATATTTTATGATTTTTATTTAAAAACCATTATTCAATCAAACCAAACAACCGAATCAATCAAGTACCAATAATCTGCCCAATTCCACCAACGAATTAGATTTTGAAGACCAACAATTTTTAATTTCTAATTTTGTGTAATGTGTGATGTTTTTATATGAAGGGGGAAAATGAAATTTTTTCTTCCAAGGAGGTTAGAATTAAGTTTAAAGTTTTTGGAGGACTAAACTATACTTTCACCATTGTATTACGTTATAATTTCATAATTATTGAAAGGGTTTAAGTATCATTTTATCATTTTTGAGTCAAAACCCTTATTTCCCCTTGAACTTTCTAGAGGTCAGAATTAAATTAAAAGATTTTGAAAGGTGAAAAGGCAATTTAACCATTGTATTGCATTGCAATTTCATGATTAAAAAAATAGTACAATTTGTGATTTTTGTGAGCAAAGCCCTTCAAGTGGTAATGCAATATTTCGGGAATGTGATTATCATATTTGGATTTCAAACAAGCGACTAATCTTACATAATGTCCAAGTTTCGAAATATACAGAATAATTTCAATACAATCTCTTCCTTAAATAATCTTACATTCTAACCAAATTTTACCTTTTACTTTTATTATTTCAATCAATTTCGTCCTTTTTTATGTAAATAAAATATAAAACTAATTAGAATAATATTTTTTAATGGGGTTCTACTTTTATACATTGTTTTACCAATCTATTTATTACTAATTATCATATTATTTAAAATGATTATTTTGTGTTTCTAGCTATTTTAAGAGTCATGATGCAATTAATTTTTATTAATTATTATAATTATAATTTATAACTTTATTTCAACATTATACATTTACCTATTAATAAATAAATTGTAATAAAAACAAAAATATCATAATTTAATGGAAATTGAGACTAAAAAATATTAAAGAAACTAAACTTGTTTTAAAATTTCTATAACAAAGACAATTTAGGGAAAATATTATTTTAAATAACCTTACATTCCGTCAACTAGACACCAAAATCTTACATATCAGCCAAATAAATCGAACATGAGTACATGACAAATGTAACATACCCAAAAAACTAGCAGCAGCAACAACAATAGGAACCTCATGGCAACAATAGGATCTTCATAAGACAAGCTCATGATAGCCATGAAAACACCATTCCATAAAAACTGAACCCAATCAAGCCTATAGCAGCAAAGGCCACTTCCGACCCGTATCTTGATTCGCACCAACCCCAGCAAAAGTCGAACATAGAACCAATCCCACACCACAACAACAATCAGCCACCATACATCAATGATAGCTTTAAATGATACGATAATTAAAATGCAGATTAAAGTGGTTGAGGTTTGTTGATTCTAGTTTTTGCTAATTTGTTTGCCTCCACATTTGGCAGTCGAGAGATCTAGGAGATGTACCATACATCAAGAGGAATCAAATTTTCCAACATCAAGGCTGGGACTGTATTAGGCAGTTGCACCCACTTAACAACATTTGAGCTGCGATTGAAACCATGATAAAGCTTTAAATATTTTACTATTCAACTTTCAACTTACACTACCGGTAAGGTGGGGGCTAGCAGAGGCCCCGAACTCTTAAATTGAAAAATCTTACTTTTTGCCTTTTAAATTTTATAAAATTTTATGTTTGTATATAGTAAAATTATACTTTAATCCCAAAAATAATAAAGTTTTGATTTAATCTTTAACAATATAAACTATTAAGATGGCGAAATTACATTTTAACTCACTTAAAAATATACGACTTAATTTTATTTTTCTCAAAAATAAATTTTTAGCTTCACCCCTTACTATCGAGTATGTACTTAGCACATACAATCATCTTTACCCATGATCTAATATATATATATATATATATATATGAAAATTTATATTTTATGCTTGATACTATTATTTTTATAAAAAAAATGAAAAGTTGGAATATTATAAGTAAAAATTACAAATATATGTAACTGGTTGATTAAATTGGTGTTACCTATTAATCTTATCTCAGTTTAGTTAGAATATTATCATATATCCAATCGTATTATAAAATAACAAATATATTTATGAGATTTTTTTATCATTTTATATTTTTAAATAAAATTTAAAAAAACAAATAACGAAGATTAAACCCACCTTTTTAAACTTTATATATATATATATTTGCTACAGACTCATCATCTATTACATAATAATATTAAAGGGTTTTTCTTATTTTTTCACTTTTGATCTTCCCTACGATAAAAAAGTACGTAGCAAGCACATATATACATTAAAAAAAAGAAGAAAAAACCACGTGATCTTTTCTTCTAGCGTAAATGCAAGATAATCATCAATGGTGATGAGGATCAGGACCACCTGGACTTTGGCGTTTCGATTCCAAAGGATTCCCAGCGTTCCTTTTCAAGCTAGCTTTAATGGCTTCCCTACCTTCCATTATCAATGCACGTTTGATAGTGCTTCCATATTGCTGAGATTCACCATTTGTCTCACGTACTTGTTGTTTTTCAACCGGTTTTATGGTGGAAGTCACGGAAGTTATCACGGCCGATTGCGGTAAATATCGACCACGAAAAGAGCTGAATTCATCGGAAACCGAGAATGGAAGAAGCAAACGAGTAGCTGAACACGAAATCAATAATAAAGCATATAAGGAAAGGATGAAGAAACTATTGAAGCTAGCCATTTTTGAAAGTTAGAACAAACTAGGGTTTTTTGATAGTTTGTGTATAGCATTGGTTGCATGGATAGCTATATATAGAGATAGATAGATCTCGTTAGTTACCATCCTTTTTAAAGAATCCGATAAATCTTCTTTTTCTACGTATCATATCAAACAGAACGAAGCTTCTGATTTTTTTCTTTATTACACTCATAATTCAACTAGTCGGTTGCAGTGCAGCCAGAAAATTTTTGTGCAGAAAACTCTCGTTATAGTAAAAATGTAATTTCAATGTAATTTCAGTATTTTATTAGTATTTATTTTTATCATTTTAAGGGTCAAAGTATAATTTTACTATTATTAATTTAAAATTTTATAAATTATAAAGGATAAAAATAGAAAAATTTGTTAGAGGCACCTCCGCCACTGGTCGGTTGGTTCCTTTAAATGGAGTGAGATGCAAAGTAAGGGATGGCAAAAAGATAAGAGATAAGCACAGCTTTATATTTTACGTATTCAACAATGGGGACGAATAAAACTTTTAACAGAAGTAATATTCTTATATGCTTAGATTTCCCTTTTTTTCTAAATTATTCTCTATTTTTACATATTAATAAAAGTAGGGTAAAGTCTTAACCACAACGCGATTAACACGACTTGAACCTAGACCACACTTAAGACAATAAACACATTGATCATCAGACCGATACACGAGGTTGATATATTAATATCTTTAATAGAATAAAATGAACAGCTCCAACATTAGAATGGTCTTGAATTAGTTAAGTTAATTATTTAATTTCGTGATGATAACGATGGATTCCGATAAAACTGTTGTAAAAAAAAAAAAAAAAACATAGTTAGGAGGATTTGTGAGAATTATAGAATGACCCCAAAGTAATAAACAACTGAAAGATATGGATAAAAAGAAAAAAAAGGAAGATCAACGAGAGCCAACCTCAAAAGTTTTCAGTTTAACTAATTTTGGATTCGAATATTTTCAAATCCGGTATCTAATTCTTTGAATACACACACTGTGTAAAAGGAATACATTAACACAATAAGATTCAGACATGCATAATAAATTAATTAATTATTAACCCCAATCCATTCAGATCAGCTGAACCAAAATTCAATTTAGATATCGGTCTAGAATAAGGAGTTAGACAGATTAACTTGTAAATCGGGTTAAAAACCAATTAAACTGAATTTTTTTATGATTTTTTAAATAATTTTTACAATTGAACCAGACAAACCAGTTGAATTAGTAACAGATGATTTGATTGATTTGACCACGGTTCTGTTTCTGAAAATCTTGCATTTCAATTTTATTTTTTTTTGGTACGATCAAAGTTTACATTACAATTTAGGAGAAAGGGGTGTTAACATAGGTACTGAGAGAGAGTTTTAATCGCTTACTCCTTTTAAGTTGTTAACTAATCAAATAATTTATAATTTTTTATAATGTATAGTTGTGCTTATGTTTTTATGTCGTAATTATATTAAGAGATGAAGCTAAAAAAAATTTTTAGGAGGAGTTAGAATTAAATTAAAAAAATTTAAAGGACCAACATACACTTTTACTATTGTATTACTATAAATAATTTTTGAATGGGTTAAGTACGGTTTTACTATTTTGGGGTGACCCTGCTTGCTCTTGGATCTTTTACGAGTCATAATTAAATTAAAAGATTTTTCAAGGTCAAATTACAAATCATTGTATTACAAACATAATTTTATCATTTTTAAAAGAGTTAAAAGAATACTTTTTCATTACTTATGAGAGGATTGAACTGGCAATTTTCCATTCTCGGGGGGCCAAGGCCCTTGCCTTGCCCCCTTAAATTTGCTCTTATAAATATTATGCAACATCATCACCTAAAACATTTTTTTTTTATAAAAATAAATAGCTAAGACCAAAACTAAGAAAAGTTGCCGAATTCTAAGACTAATGTGGATAAAAAAATAAGTTCAAAGACTAAATTGAAAATATTTCCAAATTTAGTGACTAAATATTGGGCTGTCCCAAATTGAAATTGAATAGCAAGAAACTTCGTTATTAGCAGCACAACAACCTATACTATAAGCTTTTGATCAAGTTGGTATCACCCATTGATTGAGTCCCAACTTAGTTGGAAAATTACCAAAATAATCATTCTTTACAAAATAAATTATATTATTTTAAGGGTGTTTTTATCTTTTTAAATCTTTTATATATAAAAATAAAAAATGCATATATAATGATAATTAAACTTTACACTATAATTTTCAACATAATTACTTTACCACTTAAATCAAAGTCTCATTTAATTTATTTTTATATATATTTAAAAGATTATATTTATATTGATACTAATATTTTTATAAAAATTAAAAAAGCTTTGCGCTTAGTATTTTTCATATTTGTTTTACGGTCCATATTCGAAGTTCTTGACGACCCTTCCCAACAATGTCGTTTCCAAGGTTCAAACATGTGTTTCCCATTGGGAATATAATTTGCACCAAACACTTGTTGGTTAATTTATATCTATACTATTTATTAAGTGTTTTACTGAGTTGGTGTCACCCTCAACCAGGTCATCAACTCAGTTAAAAAAATTACAGAAATACCCTTTCATAATTAAAATAAGTTATATTATTCAAAGGTAATTTAGTCTTTTTTTTTAATTTTAAAAACCAATACATATGGTGGGATTTGAACCGGAGTTAATTGAGTCATAAAATCTTTGATTTACAACTCAGTTAAAGCTTTCTTTTGATATTTTTATTTATTTCAATTTTTATTATGCACATCTTATTACATCCATCAATTATATATATATATATATATATATATTAATGTATTCGATTAAGTTGGTGTCACAAGTTTACTCAACACCTACTCAAGATTGTTGACATCAGATTGATAAACAATTTTAATTCATTTTAACACCGTACATATTTCATATGTTATTATTAATTAGTTTCAAACCATATATTTTATTATTTATTTTATATTATTTTTAAACTCATATTTATATTCTAAATTTGTGATTTCTACACGCATGCGCGTGTAATAGAAACTCTAGTCTATATTATATATTATGTGACTAATTAAGTTGGTGTCCTCCCAATCAGGCCCAACACAAAAAAATAACAAATACCCAACCATTTTACAAAATAACAAATATATAATAATTTTTTATCTTTTTATATTTTTATATAAAATTCAAAAAACATATATTCTATTTAAACCCAACACCTATTTTAATATTACCATCTAATTTTTACATAATATTTTTTTATAAATATATTTATTACATAATTTCTTTTACCACCTTTGTATTGTACGTGAGCCATGATCTATTATTTAATAGTATTTTTCACTATTTATCTCCCCCACGATAAAAAGAAGTACGTAGCAAATCAACGGCTGTCATAATAGGTAAGATCATCAATGGTGATGAGGATCAGGACCACCTGGACTTCGTCTCTTCGACTCCAAAGGATTCCCAGCGTTCCTTTTCAAGCTAGCTTGAATGGCTTCCCTGCCTTCCTCTATCAATGCACGTACGTTTGTTAGTGCCTCCGAATATCTCCATTTTACCATTTGTCTCACTTACTTCTTGTTTATCAACCGGTTTTATAGCCATCGTGGCCGATGTAACGGAAGCTATGGCGGCCGATTGCGGTAAAATATCGATGATGAAAAGAGTTGAATTCGTGGGAAACCGAAAATGGAAGAAGCAAACGAGTTGCTGAACTCCAAATCAACAATAAAGCATACAAGGAAAGGATGAAGGAAACATTGAAGGTAGCCATTTGAAAGATACAAATTAGGGTTTGTTGATAGTTTGTGTAGCATTGGTTGCATGGATAGCTATATATATATAGGTCTCCTTACCATTCTTTTTCCAAAGAATATTTTTAAAGTGTGATCTCATGGGATATGATTTTTAAGGATTACATTTTTAATTTTCATTCCCCTACTCATCACTTTCATTGTTTATATTCTTATCGTAATCATGTTTTGATTTTTCTTTTATATCGTATTTATATTTTGGGTAAATTATCAAAATAATCACTTTTGTGTACCGCAGGTTACATCTTGTCACTTATGTTTGAAATGTTACATTTTAATCACTTATGTTATCGTATTGTAATATTTTAGTCACTAAACCGTTAATTATCGTTAACAGTGTAACGGTAAGTTGACGTAGCACGTTAAATAATCATTTCAAACGAAAATTTTAGGTTAAATTCTACAATCGGTCTCTATATTTTTTTCATTTTGAGCAATTTAATTTTTTTATTTTTAATTCTCTTTTTCTTTTTCCCTCTATTTTCCTCCTCTCTTCTTCGTTTCTTTTAACACAATTTTCTTATTTTTCTATTTGTTAAAACTAGTCCACAAGCTAGCCTCACTCGAAAAAAATTAAATTGTTCAAAAAAATAAAAGTATAGGGACTAGTTTAACAAATAGAAAACATAGAAAAACTATGTTAAAAGTAATGGAGAAGGGAGGAAAACAGAGGGAGAAGCAAAAAAGAATGGAAAATAAAGAAAAAAAAAAGGAAAGTTAAAAGAACATAAAATAAAAAATTAAATTGCTTAAAACAAAAAATTGTGGGGACCAATTGTATAAATTAACCTAAAATTTTTGTTTGAAATGATGATTTAACGTGCCACGCCAGCCTACCGTTACACTGTTAACGGTAATTAACGGCTCAGTGACTAAAATGTTACAACGCCGTTACGTAAATGACTAAAACATAACATTTCAAACATAAATGACTAAAATATAACTTTGAGTTAAACAAAAGTGACTATTTTAGTTGTTTACCCTTATTTTTTTATATAATTAATTCATATTTAATATTATATTAATTCAAATATCCAAGTAAGATGAGGAATAAGGCTGTCTATTACTTAAGCTTGGCTCGAAATAGAACATTTTTTTTTCTTTAATTAAGGGAGTGATTGATCATGGGTCTAAGTTGGGGGGTTAACTAAAATTTTCAAAAATTTTAGGAGTTTAATGAGAATTTTTTTCAAAAAAATTGAGGTCTAATTAAAATTTAAAAGAATCTGTAAGATTATTGAGAATTTCCGGAAAAAATTAGAAGACTTTAATTAAAATTTTCAAAAATTAAAAGGCATAATGAAATCTTTCTAAAAAATTGGAGGCCAAATTAAAATTTTTAACAATTTTAAAGGGAAAATGAAAATTTTCGAAACTTTTGGGAGGGGGCAAGGCCTACGGTCCATCCCGAAATTAATGTGTCTTTCATATCCGTTTTATGATCCATGAACACTTTTTCAAAGTTCATGCATGATTGCTCCTCCCAATAATATCACTTTCATGATTCAAACTTGAAATTTTTTTCTCAAGTATAATGTGTCTTACTATTGCACTTAACACCTATTGGTTTGAAAAAAGGACATTATATATATACATCATAAATTCTATCACACGCGTATGCCTGTGAAAACTACATATTTAGAACACAAGGGTGGTAAAGTTAAATTTTTATTAATGCAAATGTTCATGGGTTCAAACTTTAGAATAATATAACTTTTTTTTAAATACGAAAGAATATTTTTGTAATTTCTCTAATCAAGACTCAGTTAAAGGTTTAAATAATAGTATAGATATATATATCTATAATCTATATAGAAGCATGAGTTTGAAAAACTTTTGAACAAGACGCAAATAGTGCGACTCGAACTCAAGTCACACTTAGAGTGATGAATACTCTACTTATTAGAACAACACACGGGATTCGAATGGATGATGATTTAAAGTTTGAACGTGTGAACTAATAAACTAATGGCAGATAAAGAGTTTCCTATTCGGCTAATATCATTCACCGTCTCCATCTTAAAGATTAAGCAAAGAATATACTTTTTTGTTTTCATCCTCTTGCCATAAAGTTGCGTTCGGATTTTTACATTTTAACGTCTTATTTATTTTAGGGTTTTGGTTTCGATTTCATACTTTTTTTTTTATTTTAAATATATTAAATTTTCGAGAATTGAATATTAGTTCAATTAACATTAAATTTATTTGTAATATAGATCGAGTCAAGTCACAATTTGATTAGAAAAATCCAAGCACCAATTCTGCCTATATCGATTCAACACCTTGTTTTATTATTTTTATATTAACAAAATATTAAAAAGGTTTTTTTATTGATCTTATATTTTTTTTATAATTAATTTTGACTTTTTATTGTTTAAATTGAATTGATCTAGTCCAAAATAATAATAATAATAATAACTCTTGCTTGAGCTCAGCCTAGGTCGAGTTGCACATACATAGGTTGAGAGGGCCACCTAATCGTGGATTGGTTTAATTGGCACTGATATTGTTGCATACTATTAGAAGTTGTATAATTTCTAGGGTTGGTAGAATCCGAACAATCTGATGGATTCAAATAATGGCGAAGTTAGAAAACTTTTTGAGAGGGTCAGAATTAAGTTATATATTTTTATGATAGCAAAAATAAAATTCACTACTTCAATAACTTTTTAAATGATTAAATTAAAATTCTCTTTTTGAGGGGCCAAACAACTATTTTACTATATACTAATTTAAAATTTATAAATTATAAAGGGACTAAAGCTAAAATTTTCCATTTTAAGGGACCCTTGCCAGCCCCTAGCTCTACCCTTGAATTCAAAGTAGATTTTTAAAAAAGTGGATGTTGGGTGCGATACCGGGGCAGGAAAATCTTTTGGATAGTGGGTATATATAGAGCGACAATGGCAAAACATGAAAATTTTTCAAATGGGTCAAAATTAAATTGTACATGTTTATGAGAGCTAAAATGCAATTTTACCATTTTAATAGCTTGTATCTTTTTATTTTTTTAAAGAATTAAATCAAAATTTTATTATTTTAGGGGAATGCAACTTTACTATGTACTAACTTATAAACTTTAAAGGGCCAAAAATGGTATTTTTCGTTTTAAGGGAGGTGAGAGCCCCTACCAACCCGTCTGGTGCAGCATCCGTGGAGGGATTATAATAAATTTTTTTGCCTTGACCCACCCTGCACACCATATGAAATTATTATTCTATCATTGTATATCTATAACTATTAAAAGGGCACGAATATAATGACGTGTTATAAAAAAAAAACCAATATGTTTTATTATTAAATATTTTTTTGAAGAATAATGTTGAAATATTATTACTTGTCTTTAAAAATATTAAAGATAAATAGTAAAAATTAAACTGAAGTAGAGTGGAAGTGGGGTGGGGTGAGACAGGATGGAGATAGATGCACAAACATTCACAGAGTTGATACTGATTTTCAACATTATACATCCACAATAAAGAAGAGCAACCGGTGAAATAGAACATACCAATTTTGGTCCGTCCAACCCGCTTTATTGCCATTTCTAATAACTTCAAATAGATTTTAAATATCTGAAGTTTAATTAGATCTCTATAATACATGTAAAATTTCTTATAGATTTGGTTTCTTATATAATTAAAAGGGTAAATTACATCTAAGGTCACTAAACTATTAGTAAGTTTACATATTGGTCACTCAATTTAAAAAAGTCACAAAATGATCACTGAACTATTCAAAACTTTTCATTTAAGTCATTGAGTTATTAAAATCACCGTTGCATGGCCTTATTTGTTCGCACAGTCTGCACCAATCGAAAGCTCTCATTCACCTTCTCTTCTACAATTCAGTTTTTTTTCATTAAACAATCTGAACGTCACAGATATGCGAATCAAAATCCAAACAAATTTCTTATTCGATCTCCGACACTGACCGTCAATGTCATTCAAAGTACTGATGACTAAATCATCGCGTAGAGCTTACTAACCAAACTTTAAAAAAAAAATAACTGTCCAGTAACTTAAATAAAAACTTTCGAGTTCAGTGACTTAAATGAAAATACTCAAATAGTTCAGTGACCATTTTGTAACTTTTAATAGTTTACTGAACTTATTAATAGTTTAATGAGATCGGGTGTAATTTACCCTAATTAGTTAGAAAGAGAGAGAATTGGATAGAGTTTTGAAAAAGAGAAAAATAAAAGAAAGAAAGGTGAAAGAGAAGGTATAGGAGAGACAGAGGAGTGAAAAGAGGAAGAGTGGACCGAGGATTTGGGCAATAAACCAGTTACTAAATTATATATTTATAGTAACCTAAAGATTTGCATGGTTTTGAAATTTAATTTCAACAAAATTAATCTCAGACAAACTAGGCTTTTGCTAGAGAGAAATTCTGAAATCTCAGATATAGTGATCATCTTCTCTTTTTTCTCTACCTTAAAACTCGACTCCTTTTAAGGGTTTGTTTGTTCTCTTTGACTTCCATTATCTACGAGATTTTCGCCATCTTTTTTCTCCAACTTTGTTGCTTTCTTCTTTGTATATTTTCTCTAGATTTTCCCACCTTTTGTTAATTATTTTTATTAGTTAACAAGTTTTTAAGATCTGGGTGTATCTCTAAAAGCTTCATATATTGTAGTGATAACGATAATGGCACAAGAAGATCAAATGACTCAAAGGTATAGCGATAGTAATAGTAATAGTGGTAGTGGAATTGGGATTGGGATTGGAAGCAATAATAATGGTAGATATTCAAAGAAACAAAGGCCTAAAAAAGTCCCACAAAGAGGGCTTGGTGTAGCACAGCTTGAGAAGATTAGAATTGAAGAACAACAGAAGAAACATGCTGCATTTTTGCCTTCTCAATCACCTGTTGTTAATGTTAATCCTCATCATCATCATAAACCATCAGCATCATCATCATCAACATCACCATCATGTTTCCCTTTGCCAATCCCAACTTTCCTTCCTTCAAATCAATCATGTTCATCTTTAGCTTCTGCTGATATTTCACCACCGAATTCAATGTTTAGACCACCAAATGGTGATATTGTCAGCACTGCAAACACTGTTCCATTGACCTGCAATAATGATCAAAATAAAATCTGGGGTTCTTGGGATTATGAGTACAACAACATTGAAAAAGAGTGTTGTGGGTTGGATCCTGGATTGGCTTTTAGGACAAATTTGAGTTTGCCTTATGAATCTGAACCTGTTTGGCCTTTACCTTGTTTGATGCAAAGGGCACAACAACAACAGCCATTTCAGCAACCTTCTTCTTCATTGGTAAGAATATTGATTTTGTGTTTGTTTATAACTTGTGTATTTTATTTATGTCTTTTAATTAATTAATGCAGGTGAATTTGTCATCAAGAACTTCATCAACATCTATATTGAATTTTCATATGGAGCCTCCTTCGAACCAAAGCTATTATGGAAATTGTACACCTTTATTCCCTGAAGATGATAAGGTATATCTCAATTTCCATAGCTTTTTTATAGATTGCATGAATCAACTGATATGAATTTTGATATAATAAATTGTAGGTAGTTGGCATGAAGAGATCATATCCCTTCTCCCTAGACAATGCTCCAGGCCCTCCTATATATACTAAATATCCTCCCATTGTTCATTCCATTAATGGACAAGTTGAAGCAGCTTCAAGTAGCAATGGTAGCACATTCAATTTCGAGCCTGGTACCCCGAATTTCAGGTTTGTTTTTAATCTTTCATCTTTCAAGCATAAAGAACATCGAGGTTTAAGATTCAAATCTTGATTTCCCTTTCATCGTAAACTCAATATTTATCATAATTGATACCGAGTTTTTCTCATGCATCGTTTTCAGGGAAGGACCTTCATGTTCAACTTCAAATATGGAATCAAAATCCAAGAAAAGCATCAAACAAAATGGGGTCTATGATGGAGATTTTCTCACATTAGCCCCTCCAACAACTACAATGTGTTCAAGCTCAAAATTCAAGCACCCTTCATCCATTTTAACCTGTTACAATTGTGAATTGCCTGACCTTGAATCATTAGCATATCAAGTGAGCTTAAACAACAAATTATACCATGTCCATTTCCATTAGTTTTATCAATTTGCTCATATATTTATGTGAATGTGTTAAAAGGCAAGCTTCGATGATTTAATCGTCCGGCAAGGAGGAGCTAGCGGATTTAACCAGTCGTATCGACCTTACTATAGCTTCTTACCGCCGGCAATGGTGCAAATTGACCAAGCAACTACGATATCGATAACCAATTGTAAAGGTGGAGAAGTAGAACATGTTGATCTTGATTTGAAGCTATAAATATTTCTTTTTCGGTACAGAGTTGCAAATATTGAGATTCAAATTTCAAAAATTATTAAATGTTATGCCTTGATTGTATGATCCAATGAAGCTGTATCTCAGGTATCAAGTTATAAGATGTCTATAACAAATGCATCAACCTCTAACATGGCCCAGACACTGTATTTATATGGTGTATTAGCATTAGGTTAAACTCTGTTATTAGTTCATGTAGTTTAAGTAAGTTGTAGATTTAATCATTGTATTTTAGTTTGATCATTTTTAGTCTTTTTACTTTTTAAAATCTGTTAAACTTATTAAGTTTTGCTATTTTCAAAATCTAATGCGGGAAATTATTATCATATCTATAATATCACTCACTAAAAAATCAGTTGACAGATTAATGTTCGAAGACTGGAGTTTCAAATTTTGAAAAGTGTAAATACTTAGAATGATCCAATTGAAGAATATGAACTAAATTTACAATTATATACATAATATAATACTAGTAATTGAATTTAAGTAGCATTGTTTGACTCAGGACTAAAATTTAAAATATGAAAAACATAGGGACTAAAATTGATCAATTCAAAAAGTACAAAAGCTAAAATCAATCGAGTACAAAGATTAAATCCATGATTTTCACAAAGAATAGGGACTAATAGCAGAATTTAACCTTAATATTATTTGCACTCAGCCCACTACTACATGTGAGCAGTCAATTTATCAAACCCAAAAGGAAAGTAACTAAAAAAAGGAAAACACAGCAACGCTCAATGGCCCATTGAACCTAACCCCAAAAGAAACAAACAAAAGATTTGCTAAAGACAAAACATATATTTTTCCTCATCTCTCTCCTTTCATTTTCATAAATTTCATCATTTCAATGTCACATGCTTTCTTCTCTCTCTCTTCCATTAATCCTCCTCGTACATGTAAATCTTTACAACCCCATCACTTCACCATCAATCAAACAAAAAACCCTTTTTTTTTCTCATGTTATTTCATTGGCTATCAATCAAAAAAAAGAAAGATAGGATCTTTTTCCTTGTGAAATGATGATGTCATAGTGAAACCCCCAAAAACAGATGGATCCAGAGAGATCCCTTGGAGGTTCTAGCAGTAGCAGCAGTATGAGTGACCTTTTCATTTGTTTCACTTCAGGTCCTTCTTCTTCTTCTTCTTCTTTTGGTAGGAGATTGATGAGAAGCAATGGTAGCATGAAAGGTGGTCAAGCTTCACCAATGTTCTCTAATGGTAAAAAGAAAAGCTCTGGTTTTGAAAACCCTGAGCCATCTTCCCCTAAGGTAACTTGTATAGGTCAAGTCAGAGTGAAGAGTAAGAAACAAGGCAAAAAGTTTAGAGCTTGTAGATCTAAAAGAACAGGAATGGATCATAACAATGGAAGCAATAATAATAGTCAAGAATGCAAGAAATGGGTGCATTTGCCATTGACTATTTGTGAAGCATTGAGAGCATTTGGGGCTGAATATTTTTACTGCTTTTTGCCTTCTTGTATGACCAACCAAAGGGAAGATAAACAAGACAAAACAGAAGCAAGATCTGGTGATAATGATGATGATGATGATGAAAAGAGGAAAAGTAGTGAGAGACATGCTTTTGAGGATATTGAAATGAATGATGATGAAGATGAAGAAGATGAAGCTAGGTTGAGTATTTCATGTATTCCACCAAAGGATGCATTGTTGTTAACGAGATGCAGATCTGATCCTATAAAAATGGCTGCTTTTGCCAACAAGTTTTTGGATTTAGACCCTAAAAATGAAGAACAAAACCCAGAAGCTGAAACAAATGCAGGTGAAAGCAAAGAAGAACAAGGAAATGATGAAGATGCTGACCAGCAAGAATCAACCATAAAGGAACAAACTTTGAATCTACATGGTGAAGAAAATGTACAAGAAAAGGGCTCAACTTCAATGGTGGAGGAAGAAGAGAAAACCCAAGAAAGATCCGAACTTGAATGCACAGAAGCCATGAAAACTGATCAAGAAGGTGATGAGTCAAAGGAGAGTGAAAGTCAACAGAGTTTATTGCCTGATTGTTTGCTGTTAATGATGTGTGAGCCAAAGTTGTCAATGGAGGTATCAAAGGAGACATGGGTGTGTAGTAAGGACTTCATCAGGGAGAAGGAAAAGCAACCATTGGTCAAACAAAAGGTCATTGACTTTAATAACCCTGTTCCAGTTTCGTTACAGCCACCGTCGTCTTCTTGTTCTTTCTCGGCTGCTCCTCCAACGGCGGCGGCGGCGATTACTACTACAGTTGATGAGAAGGTTGTTGGGAGTAAAGGGTGTGAGCCGTTTGTGCTTACGCGCTGCATGTCAGAGCCGATGATGAGATCATCAGCTAAGCTTGCTTCAAATGGTTGTAAATGGAAGAATGGGCCAACTAAGCTTGGAGTTGGTTTTTGATGAGCCGAGCATGGTACATGTTTCTGTGTTTTTTCCTTTGGATTTTGTTCATCAGTATTTTTGAATTATTCTTTACAATTTTATTACTAGCATTTAGAATAATAATACATACCATATTAAAAAAATAAATTAAATTGTTTGAATTAGTTCAGATAATAAAATATACATAATAAATTTAAAATGTATAAAATATGTCGAAAATAAAATTTTGATTAAACAGTAAAATTAATATTTTTAGGTTAAAGTGTAAAAACCTCCTCAAATTTAAAAAAAAAAGTATTTAAGTTCCTGCATTTTATTTTAATTTTTTACACTGGTACTTAAATTGTCAAAATGTATCAAAAAAAACCCTTTAACCGTTAACCATTAATTAACTACCACTAAATTTTTTTGAGTTAAAATCACCCTGTGTCACAATCACAACATGACGTGTGACAAAAAAAATTATAAAAATTATAAAATTTTATAAAAATCATAAAAAATTAATTATAAAATGATTCTTTTAGTATGATAGAATTTTACATTCTTTTACGATTTTATAACTTTTTTTCTAACTTCTAATAAATTTTAAATATTTTTATATTTTTATTAAATTTAATAATTTTTATAACTTTATTGATTTTTATTTTTTTATAATTTTTTTACCATATCTCATGCCGCTTTAATTGAAAAAAGTTAAAAAAAAGTTAACTTTAACAATCAACTATTAAAATTAACTATCAAAAAGCCTTTTTGATGAATTTTAATAATTCAAATATCAATTGAGTACAAAAAAATATAGAAAATTAATTATTTTTTTGAAAATATTTGAGGACCTTTATAATACATTTTAAAAGTTCAAGTATCCAATTAAATGAAAAAAAATAAATTTAATTATTTTATAAAAAATTTAAATACATTTTACACCCTCAAATCATATATTACAAATATCATGAATTTAAATCCCATTCATCTCCATACTATAACCCTTATATCCTTATTCTATATATGTAGAAAAGAAGATTTTTTAAATTTTTAAAAAGATATAAATCTAGTAAAAATCTATATTTTAATATTTTTTGCCGCTGTTTTCTTCAGTTTTATTTTATTTTTATTTTATATTAAATCATATATATTTAACTATTAACTTAACACCTAATTGATATGTAATTAAAATGTTGTGAAGTTTGAAAATCAATTTAGAATAAAGGGCATAGTTTTAGGATGTCTAATGCAATTATCATGTTGTAATAACAAAGGGTTTTGATGCAATTGTAACAAGAGTTTCATCCCATGGCAAATGGAACCTAAATATTATGAACATTTGAAGATATAATGTCTACAATATTGGAAGATTATCTCAAAACTTAACCCTGAAATTTTGCATCACTTAAATTGAAAATATCAAAGAATAATTCCCAGAAAGCAAAAAGAATGCAGTAAGATAACAAACTCAGCAAATGGCAAACCTCCATATGAATATATATATATTATCATGTGGTGGCCATAAGAGAAACATACTTACAGTACTACCCAGAGCTGCAGAAGAAACCTTGGATGATATTTACATGATATATAGGTTATAGCTTCTTCCCAGGAGAAACAAAAATTGGGGAAGCTATTTGAGTAGGAAACTAAGTAACGACCCTTCGAGTCAAGTATGCCTCTCAGAAGAAGATATGATACGCTGTAAAAACCCGAAATCAATCAGCAGGTTGCTTTGTCATTGATATAGACTCTATAAGAGGGCAAAGGCACAACGTTTCGAATTTACAGTGAAAAGAAACTTCTTGACTAGAATCTATAGGAACCATCATTCCATTTCTGTAAACAAATTTCGGATCGAATTCGACTTGTATGTTCGGAGAACTGGTGCCAACAGAGTGACAGCTACATTCCATGGGAATAACTAAACAATTTGCTGAGCTTTTGCATCGGCATCGACTCCTTTCGGGACAGTTCAATAACTTCCTGTTATTTTCATTACTCGGGTTTTCGTCAAATGCCTTAGTGACAGTTGAAAGATGATCCGCAGACAATAACGCAACTGTTTCATAAACATCATCAACTGTCCAATGGCTCTCATCTGATTTCCATTCCTTAAGCAGAACCTTTTGCATCAAACTAAGGAGGTCATGTAGGCAGCCAGAGCAGCATTGATAAAAGCATGTAACTTCTGATTCAGCTGGAAGAACAGTTCCACTTGAAGAGAAATTGGGATCCTTTTTGTGTTCATGATCTTCATGCTCACCATCTTCAGATGTGACACTGATTCTTGTTTCAGAAGCATTAATCTGGTTGCAAGATTTCCCAGAACCAGCAAACTTTTCACCGTTCAGTACATCTGAACTACAGTACCCATTCTTAGAAGGAACAGATTCACTGGGTGCAAACCCATTACATTGTTTAGAAGACCGAGGATCTCCCACAAGGGTAGGGTTTATAGTAGTTACCGACTCACTTGGAGCAGGTATTGTCCTGTTTTGCTTGCCTACACAAACCAGCTCATCGACCACAAAATAGTTACGATGCTCCATTGAAATAGTATTACCACTGAGACCTACATTCATTACCGCACCTTCCACTGCAGCAACTTTACCCTCATCACTAGGAGTACAATCATCATCCATCATGTTCGTGTCAATGGAATCTATATTTTGAGCATTTTGTTCTCCATCAACCATAGGATTTCTAGTACTTCCCGACACACACAAACTAGGGTTTGTGGCAGTCTGCTCATCTACATGTGCAACCGGTATGTCGGCCAGAGTACAATTAAGATGTTCTTTGGAATTAGTATTACCGCTGAGGCCTATCCCCTGTATGGCTTCTTCAAAAAGTTTCGCTTTTCCATCATTATCATCCTTCTCTTTCAAGTCAATGAAATCGCTATTTTGCACAATGGATTCGTTAATTTTTGCACCTGAACCTTCAGATTCAGGGAAACTTTTCAGTCCATATTCCTTAATTCTATCTGTATCATTCACATGTATAGAATAATTACCTTGAGATCCCAAAGCATATGGATTGGGGCTTGACGCTTTTATTTGAAGATCCTGATCCAAACTGCAAATGAATCAAATCTCTTGTTAGATTATAATCCGTACACATATATGAACCAAGACAAATACATGTAATGAGAAAAGTGTACCTCTGCAGTGAATAAACCCAGCTGTTAACCATATCTTCCACATAAGCAACTTGAGACAGGATATGAACATACTGATATCTGTCTTTTCCAGTATTAACTTTTGCATTAATCCACCCAACTAGTAGTTCAAGAACCTTCCGCACCTCAGAGGAAACTTCTCTGAGTGACGTATATAAGCCTCTGTATGCTGATAAACCAACGGCAATCAGACCTCTGACCAAACCAAATTTCTCTTCGCTTTTAATGTTGCTGGACCCACAAGTTGCCTTGCCTGATGAGTTGGTGGGACGAATGATACAAGAGTTGAAAGGCCAGCCCTTCCGAGGACCACCTATTTCTGCAGAAGGACCTTCTTTAAGTTTCGATGTCACCCAGCAAAGCTCTGCAAAATGAGGGCATCGCAAAATCTGATACCCAAATGAAGTTATTGCCAGCATCAAGCTTGATTTGCCCTTCAATTTTTTACTGTTGGTTGGTGGTGTCGGCACCTTAACAGACAAATCACCACGAGGTTGTGATCCAACTTCACAAGCCAAACCATGAGATGTATTATCATTTTCTGTAGCTGCACTAGTTTGGACAGAATTTTTTCTTTTGGGACCTTCATGGACATGACATCTTTGATGAATCAAGTGAACGAAAGATTGAAGGAGATCTCTTGATAACTCTGCAGCAGATAGTTTAACAACCATATCATGGTCGAAATCCCTGCCAAGATGCACAGTAAATCTGGGTACCGCATGCCCTAATGTAGTTTTCCGATTGCAATTTGGTAGATCACTCCTAAAAAATTCCCTTATTCTATCAGGGAGTTCCAGAGAGGGAGTTTCAGAAGTAGCCTGTTTGGAGATAAGAAGCGCTAAGCCTTAGACATGCTTGCAAAGAAATCTACGATTAAACAAGGACCAGCTCAAAATACTAACAAGTTCATAACAATTGGCTTCATAATATCCTAAACCAAGTAAAAGGACCAAGCATGAAGTTTCAAGCACCATGTTTCAAGTTTGTATTTTAGTTTGATAAGTCAATCTATTCATGTCAAGTTCGCAGAGAATGAGCTCTACCTAATACCTTTCTCCAATGCAGTTACGTCAACTCTCCAATTTTATCTGAATCAATCAGCTTAAAAATTGAGAAGCAGTAACTATCAAATTAACCTCTACTGTAAAATGGAAGAAGTTCTACTAGATAGCAAGTAGAAAAGTGCTAATATGTCCCATCGACACTAGACGAATCAAAGCAACCAAGGAATTGTTGAAGAAAATAGAAATAAGAAAATCAGATATCCAGAGCAAAGCAAAAACTACTTTCATTACAAAGCTCCACAAGTAGAGCCTAGATACTCAAGCAACCAAAAAAAAAAAAAAAAAGAGTATTACATCTTGCAAATAAGTAAAATGAAAATAACTCGTACCAGAATTATCAAGGATGTAGACACACAAATAGATTCCACTTGCTCAACAAATGAGCTCCAGGCACATGAGACGCTTTGAACAGCAGCTGTATCCTCTCCTGTTTCTGCCAGCTCAGATTGTTGCTGAGAGGATCCATTTTCCTTTTCAACAAGTTGAGGATCTTCCTCCATTGGTGCTTGATGTAATGTTGAAGAGGAATTGCTCTCCTCAGCAACTTGGTAAATGGTCTCCACAGCCCACAAATCTATTCTTGGCATAAACACTACACTTGATCCCAGGCTTGCACATTTCACTGCCAATGAATTTGTAGTTTGTAAGGATTTCCCAATGAACAAGATCAACTAAACCTTTAGTCAAACATCACAAAAGAAATTGCTTTTGAGTTTAAAACACGTGGTGTGAAAGGATAGAATAAAAGCAGAAAACATGACACAAGAAGCTGAGTAGTTGCCATACATGCTCTTGAAACCCCTTAGACACCACTAAGCTACCAACTAGAAGAGAGAAAAGAATGATAAAGAAATATTCCTAGATTACAGAATCACTAAGCAGCCTGAACCATGACCCAAGAAGCATAGATGGCGAAAAGGTGCATCAAAATAGTATATCTCATGTTAATTAAAGAACAAACAGGAATTACTGAAGAAATAATTCTGCCAAGAACATAAAGATAAAGTATGAGGAACATACTCAAAACTTGAGTTACTCCTTGAATTAAGTCACCATGCCCTTCTTGTGCAATTGTAGCCAAATCAACTTTATGTATTTCAACATTCCCAACAAAACAGTGAAGAAGACAGGAAACAAGATGCTTTTGACCAGACCCTGGACAACCAGCAATTAATATTCGAAACCCTCTTTTCCTGGTTGAAGTCAAATAGGTACTTCGTGACAAACTGGAGAGTGTGCTGCCATTATGCACTATTGAATGTTCAAACTTGCCAACATCATCACTAATATCACCTAGTGATGCATCATAATCAGCAAAGCTAGTCTTTCCTATTAGCATTCCAGCACATGATAGCCTACTCACTATCTGCTTAACAACCTGTCCTTCTTGAAGAAGATCACGAACATGGGACCACCAATGATCCTTGGGCAGTCCCCTTTCATGTAATGTGGAAACAATCACACTCTCAATCACAGCACCACTTTCAGAAAGAAGGGGTGGCAACCAGAGTTGCTCATCCAAACGTAGAGAAAGAAGCAAATCGGATAATGGTTCTACCAGACAAGGAATGAGATGAGCAGGAAGAGGAGAGGCTACTAAATCTTGAGCAGCCATTCCTGCTTCTCTGCGTGAGCAAGGAGGTGGAGAACATGACAACGCTTCCAACCAATCCCTTTCCTCAACTTTGAAAGTGGGAAGAGGAAAACGTTTAGCACCCAGAACTTTCTGTTCAGCAGCAGACAACATTTCCTGCAAAGGAAAATTCCTCTTCAGAGCAATAACAGCTGCTTGAGTACAAAGGGCCTGCAAATCTGCACCAGCAAACCCTACAGTCTTTCTTGCAACCCATTTCAGCAAAGAGCCAGTAACTGGTTTTGGCCACTTTTGAGTATGAAGTTCAAGGATTGCAGCCCTGTCCTCCATTGATGGCAGTGGAAAATAAATTTCTCGATCAAATCTCCCTGGCCTCCTCAATGCAGGATCAACAGCATCAGGGCGATTTGTTGCACCTATCACCACCACCGAGCCTCGGGACTTTAAACCATCCATCAGAGAAAGCAATGTGGACACAACTGAACTATGTGTCTGATCTTGCTGCCTTGTCCGTCTAGGTGCTAAGCCATCTATCTCATCAAAGAATATGATTGAAGGTTGACATTTCTCGGCGACCTGGAACAAGAGCCTCAGCTGACGTTCAGCATCACCAACATATTTCCCTAAGCAGTCAGCACCTTTGCGGGCAAAATATGCAATTCGTTTATCCCCACGAGCACAAGAACCAATCAATGCTCGCACTACAAGAGTTTTACCTGTTCCAGGATAGCCATGCAAAAGAACACCTCTGGGTGGTGTAAGCCCCAGATTATCAAAGAACTCAGGATACAACAACGGTAAGATGACAACTTCCTTCATGCAACGGATAACATCCTGCAAGCCAGCAACAGATTCCCAACCCTCAAAAGATTTTCCACTGTCAGACTCTGAACCTCCAATATAGACAGGTGCTATTCTTAACAAATCCCGATGAAGTCTCTTGCCCTCACGTTTCAAGAACTCTTCATCCTCACCACAATTCTCCAACCATTTTTCTTCCGCTTCAATATCCTTTCGCCACGCATCATTTGATTCTTTCCTCATTTCCAACTTCATTTTCATAGCTTTCATTTTCTTTATCTTAGCTAAATATTGAATACCATGAGGTTGAAAAAGATGTCGATGATCAGTGCAGGCTATGAGAAACTTGCGATGATCAAATATACAGCCATTAGCCCTTGCACAAGGCTGCAAAAAATAGAATGCTATTGATAAGAAAGTAATATGGACATCTTCATTTGTCTCTAATGAATACTAAAGCAAGTGGAGGCTGTACTGAGGGAGATTCTTTGGACAAAAGATATCAAGAAACATACCAAATGGTATGTTTTTGGACATCGATCAACACGACATCCAATTGTTGCTCCAGGCCTCCCACATCTGGTGCATTTTAATGCTCTTCCTCTACAAAGTGCTGCCCTAACATTTTTTAAGTGACCCAAGCCAGCAAAATAAACCTACAAAAACGAACTTTAGAAAAAAGAGGATATATATGCATACAGAGAGAGTAAATATTGTTAAAAGGGGAAGTTTCACAATGGAATGGACAACAAGCTATGGTACAAGACCATGGTGTATCAAAAGCCCAAAGAAGCTACAGTAACAATAGTGGACGTCCAAAATACCTATAAAATCCTAGAGCTTATTGTGGAGGAAACAATAGTTGATAAAATCAGCATAATATGTGTAAATGCATATATGTGCATACTCAAAAATATCACGAAAAGGCAATTAATAAGCTCAAAAAAGAGGTGGAAAATAAAGCTCACCTCGGGACTCCATACAGCACACTGTTGATGAACCCAGATTCGAGCAATACCATAACGATCATTTGTAGGACCCAGGAGACGACCAAGCCACCCAGAGTCATCACCAAACCCATCCCAAATGTCATAGTTAGGTTCCTCAGAAGCTGAAGAGCTGTATGCTTCATTTTCACTATCACCAGCATCATGAACCAGCTTCTTTGGTGGTTTGCCATCAGTTGCACCACCACACAAACCACACCTCCTCCCTTGTTTGATTCGTGGCTTGCTAATTGTCTCAGCAGCTGTTTGATTTGACTCTTCTACCTTCATATCACTTTTATGCTCCAAAGTTTTTTCAGGAACCTTAAACAATCCATTATCTTTTGCATCATGAACACAACAATCTTCAACTTCCTCTGCAACATTATGTACTTCTATAACATCCTCTCCACTTGCTCCTTCATCCTGACATTTGAACTGTTGAACTTGTTCTTCCCTCTGCTCCATTCTTTCAATTAATTCAATTACCTTAGCATTTTCATGGTCAATGTAGCCCTCATCCAGTTTTATACAATTTGATACTTCTCTATTTTCTTTGTTAATCACCTCAACCAGATTGTCATCCAACCTCTCCTCATTTCTCTGACTTATTTCATTCTCTACAACAGCTGTACCCTCCACAAACTCATCCTCATTATTTTCACTCATTTCACTTTCGAAAGCAGACACACCCTCCACTACTCCATCATCTCTAATTCCTCCTTTTTCCACCTCTCTTTCTTCTTCCTCGCAACAAATATCATCCTTCACTTCACTCCCTGAACCACTAGCCGCCTTAACCCTCCCCAGCCTCTTGGATTTAACAACCATCATTTCCCTATCATTCATTTGACCCTCCTCTTCCATTTCGTCGTCCTCCTCATCATCATCATTTTCATCCTCCTCCCCCTCCTCCTCGTCCTCTTCATTCCCACCTACATCCTCAAAAAGCTTCCTGCTACTAGACAGAACTCTGTCCTCCATCTTCACTTTGACACTCGCATTCCTTCTCCTTGTTCTCAACCTTGAGGTCCAACTCCCCAGAGTCAATACCTCCCTCATCTGTTCCTGCTCCTCCTCCTTCACACTTCCTAACCTTCTCTTCCCCCGACCAGACCTCCCACTCTTTCCAACCTTTTGCCTTTTCTTCGGAGGCCTAGGTGACACATCCAAAATAACAGGCGCTCTCCTGACCCGTGAGCTCCTACGGAGTTCCAAATCCACACTCTCCGGCCCTTCAACATCATCCCCTTTATTTCCTTCTCTATGGTTCCTATTATACTCTTCTTCACATATTGCATCTAATCTCTTACGCTTCGTTTGAAGCCTAATACCCGTTTTCTTCCCACAACCCCTCTGTTTCGATGAAGAAAACGAGGTCGGTGTTAATTGCATGACCACCAACCCCCCCACAAATTAATATGTAAAACCTCTAATTTATATATCAAAATATTCCTAAACTTCCATAAAACATTGCATATAATATTAATCGAAAAGATTTAGGCAAATGAGTATTCAACTAATGATCCATATTTCAGTTTTCCCAATTGGGTGCTTCTATAAACCGATGATATTTGAAGACAGATACAAATCGTTGGAACTCGGTACTTAACTCACCAGGGTGTACGCTGAATTGGATCATTCCGTACTGAAAATCGAAAATAAAGCGAAACCCATTAACTACAATCGCTTAGAAACCAATTTAGTGGAAAATTATTTGCAGTTTGAGGGGTTTCAAGTTTTGGGTTTCTTTTTCAGGTGAAGGATGAGACTTAGGGCATAAGGCTGTAGAGAAGGGAAAATACTAAGGCATTTTATACTAGTGAAATTTTTTGTTCTATCTTCACGCGCCTGAAAAGGGAGTGAATTAAATCAAATTAAATTTTAATTATTATATAAAATTAATAATATTCAATTATTAATTTAAATTCTATACATTAAAAAATTAATATAAATCTTAAATATTTGAATATATCAAATTTTATATACAAAAATGTTATATGTGAATTTTATAAACATATAACACTTTTTAAAATGAATATATATTTTACTCAATTGAATTAAAATTACGAGTAAATCCAACATTAACTTAATTGGTTAATAATAAAAAATCTGATTATTTTATAAAACATACAAGTAATAAAATTTGAACCCAATATTTATAATTTTCACCATTTATATTTTGCTATTCAACTAAAACCTCATTTATTATTTATATTAATTTCTATAAAAAATCTCGAGATCTTTAAAAAAATAAAAAAAATCTATTTTGTTAAATTGTTACATTATTTTAGCCTATAAAGAAATTCACATTTTTCCTTAAAAAATCCAAAAAAAAAAAGAAAGTAAATTTGATTATTTTATAATAAAAATATTTGAAAATTATATGAAATTAAAATTTATAAAATCACATTTTATATATATTTATTTATTTATTATTTTATCAAAGAGGCCATTTTGGATTGTTAATTAAATAGGAGTGGGAACGTACGCGTTTGATTGATGAGTGGGGATATCTGTAAAATCAGTTATTTTTCTTTTCTATTTTTTTTAAATTTTTGCTACCAGAAAGGAAGAATTGCCGCCAAAAATATTAGATTTGTTTTTGATAGAAAATACCAAAAAGTAGGGGAAATATGTAGGTCAAAATATGATATTAGTCCATGTATTTCTATAGATTTTGAGATTTAGTTCGTATATTTTAAAAGTTAAAAAGTTAATCCTTTTATTTTCTCGGTTTAAAAATCGCAATCTAAATATTATTGTTAATGCTAATTTCTATTAAAAACTCAACATGTTCATTCTTCGTCAATTATATTTCAGATCATATGAGAGCAGTTTATTCAACATGTCAATTTGAATTTTTTTCATGAAAAATACTTATGATTTTAATGATTGATTTGAGATTTGTAAATATAAAAAAAGTTGAAAAACTTAATTTTAACTTTTTAAGTGTAAGGACTAAATTTCATAGTTTATCAGATTTAATTATCCAAATTTATCACCTGAAAAAGATCTACCAATTATGAATTCTGATTGATTGAATTATAAAACAAAATCATTGCAGGTGATATCCTTCCAAGAGACAACGGTCTCGTGTTAAAGCTCTAGTAAATGTGATTTATAAAAAACTTTAAATATTAAAAATTCTAAAAAAAAATTGTAATTTTTTAAGAGTTTTTGGATGATGATGTCTTGATAACATTATCGTATAACATGTGGCAGCATATGATTGGTTGAATATCCCAATAAACTAACGTTTAAAGGACTAGACTATGAAACATCTTATAACAAGACCAAAATGGGCTAAAAACTCTTTAAAGACCAATGTGGGAAAAGAAGTATGCTTTAGGGACTAAAGTGTGCATTAAACCTAGAAAAACAAATTCGTGGAGTTCATTGGGAATACGGTTTTAAGGTACAACGGCTCCTTGGAAGAGAATCACTAATTTTAAAAAATACCTTTAAAATAGTATAAATACAATTTTAGTTTTCATCATGTGAGACGCACATGTTCATTGTGTTTTATCCAAAATATGTATTTCTTTTATAAATCTATAATTTATAATATATATAAAACTTGAGTTTTAAAAAATAAATTGGCGGTGTTAGCCTTCGAACTGGCTATTGCCTGCCTTTTTCCTCTCCCATCAACCGTTTCTTTCTTTCTTCTTCTTATTCACTACAAACGTCTTGTCTCTTTTCAATTTGCATATCTATTTGGGGAATATCTTTATTGTCTTCATAAGTTGTGATTTCCTTGTGTTAAGTGCTTGCAATCACTCCAGATTTGTCGTGCTTGAATTGTGACAAAGTCAATTGTCAACGTGTCATGATGATGCTAAAGCTAAAGCCTTTGTTGTGTTGATGGAACTTGTCCTTCATCATATATGACGAGTGTTTGTTATTATTTTCTCTCTGATTTGTATGGTTACATTCATTAACTAAATTAATAAATTTACCTTTCAAAATAAAAATTCTTTTCATAATTCATATTTAAAAATAGTTATAATATTTAATTTAAAAAATAATTGTAAAAATTATACATTTAAAATAATTACAACGATAATTACATATTTAAAAATAATTAAAATTTAAGTTAATACCCCTTATTCAAAATATGATTTTTTTAATAAATCTATAATCTATAATATATATAAAAGCCGTTTGATTGCTGTTTAAAAATTTTGGTGTGATTCATGCCACGTGTTACTTCATTACAGGTCCACGTGTTAAACGCGTCATAAATTAACGTGGTTAGGATGGGTTAGAAATTACATGTACTAAAATGAACAAATTAAAATTGACAATTTCATTAAAAGTAAAGGGGTAAAACTTGGTATTATCCCAATCCTTAGTTGCCCCTCATGTTCCCGGTTTCTCTGTTTATGTAAGATAAACCCACCACGATTTATGTGATAAAGTATTGTATAAGCAGAAAATTAGCAGAAAATTTAAAATGTTATGAATAATATTGATATAATCTAATAAATTATTTTCTGTGTATAAAAACATTTAAAAATTATTTGTGAAAAGATAAAATGTCGAATTTAGATATGATGTTGTAAAGTATAAAATTTAATGGGAGGATAAAAAAATAACTTCATTGAAAATTAATTTTCCGAAAACCAAAAGCTAAATATTTTAATTTTTTGGTTTGAGTTAAAATTCCAAATTAAAATCAATGTTTGATTAGGAAAGCTCCTTGTTGATTAAAATTTTTATTTAAAATGAAAAATATATAAATTGTTGGGTTACTCAAAGTCCAACTTAGTTCGAAATGTGTGATTATTTTTTTGCTTAAATCTGACCCAATTTAAGAAAAGTAAATCAGGTCCGACCTTGTCTATCCATATTTGATTTTTTTTAGATTAAGTTTCAAATTGTATTTTACCTCTTCTATTAAGAAACTAATAACTTAGTCATTGCACATTGGATCAAAGAGCAAACCATTTTTTTTTTTTTGTGAAAAAATCATTCATTTTTACTATTAAAAACTAACATGACTGACATAATAACCATACAGTAACACGTTATGTGTAGGGACCAGTTTTTAACATTAGAATATTCCACGTAATAATTTACTTTTTTTAACAATTTCATTATAGGTTTTAATCATATTTGTTATTTTTGACACAATGCCTGGAATTACCCATAGTCCCTCTTCGACCCATAAATAGGAAGATAATGCGCTTCAACACACTCAAACCCACGTCATCCTTTATTAACAACAATACCCATGCTAATCGAACAAGACTCAATCCACAATTTATTTTTAAATTTTGAGAAGTTTGATTTAATTATATATTGTTTTCTCGATTATATATAGATGATATTTCCTTCATCGGTTTAATGTTTCTTACTAATAAAGTAGGCAACATATTTTATTTTGAACAAGTTCCAAAACAACTAGAGCTTGCCATTATCTTATATAAGGAGGTATCGTACGTGAGTTTGGAGTTCCACTATACGGTTTAGGTTTACACCTATTGATGGGTCGGATTTAAATCGAATTTTGGTAAGATATTGATATATTTTATGTTTGTTTAATTTAATTTGGTTCGAAATATTGTTTAAAGTTTTGTCGAAACTTACTTATATTTGTAAATAGTTAACTCAACTTCATTTTAAACTCATATTTTTAAAAAAAATTAAAAAATATAATTATATTAATTCAATATTTAATTAAATTCTATTTAAATTTTTATATGCAGTCATTTTAACATTTTTATGTGTTATAAATTATATAATATAAAATATTACAAACTTAAAAAACGGGCCAAGTTGGGATTTATTTGAGTCTTGAATATTCAAGCCTGAACTTGATCCATATCTTAAATGAGCTTAATTTTTTTCCTAAGCATCTTTCGAATTTAGTATTTTTATCTAAAGTTTTTCTAATTTTAAGAAAACATTCGAGTTTAAGCGATTAGTCTAACCCTAACCCATAAAATAGTCCAACAAATATATTTTTGGACTGCAAATTGATACACAATCATTATTTTTTAATTAATCATTGATTTTAGTTATTTTCTTTCATTTTCTAGCCACATGACCTATTTTTTCCTTGTCCGAAATAATCATGTTGAAATGTGAAACTCTACATCACAATTCATGGAGGTTCCATTGGGAACTAACTTTGATGTCAAAAAATGGAGTAAACTGTGTAATACAAAACATGTAATTTATTGATAAACTTGAATTAATTAGGGATATTTGTGAATTTGAAAATTATGTTTCATAATTTTTAATATAATACTATTTTGAATTTTAATAGTTTATTTTAATAATTAATAATAAATTAATTAAATATTTATATTTGGTATATGATTGTAGTTTTTTTTATTATTGTTTCACAAGCAACATCATATCTTTTTCTTTTAAATATTTATTTTTTTAAATATGTCAACCCTCGATCTCGCTTGTGGAGTCTAAAAACTCTACTGACAATGCACTAAATATTTTCCCATTAATTAATAGTTAAAATGTGATATTTTGTTTTAAAAGTCATCAAAATTAGTATCAAACAGTAAATTTTAATTTAAAAAATCAAAATTGATGGTAAATTTTAATAAAATTAAATTTAATATCAAATCACATAAAAGTTGATGATAAATCTATTCATATTCTTTAAAGTATAATGGTAAATATCAATTAAAATAAATATAGTAGCAAATTTCAATACATACTCAATAAGATGGCGGATTTAAATTCTAATAATACAAAAATCTATTAAAATATATATATACATATAATTTTCATAAATGGAATGTGTGACTAGACTTGTCCATGGGTCGGACCGGCCGCTCGAAAAGTGAGAGGGTTTGAACAAAAAATAAGGTCCGTTTAGAAAACGGGTCAAGTCTTGAGTAAGATTTTTTTTGTCTGGGTTCGGCCCAACCCAAAATTGCAAAAAAAAAATGTTGTTTTCCCACTATTTTACTGTTGTTTTCTCACTGTTTTGCTATCATTTTACTTTTTTGTTATCATTGTTTGGAGATTTTATAACTCTTATTTTCTATTAATTTTGTTATTACTTTAGAGGTATTTACTTATTAAGCTGCACTTATTTTAGTGTTATTTAATTATAAAGATTTTTTAAATTTATTTTTGAATTATTAGAAAATATTTATTTTAATGATTTTAGTGTATTATATATATTTTAAAATTTATATAAACAAATTTAATATAAATAAATTAAATAGAGCTCAAATTTTAATATTTTTATACAAAATTTTAAACTCTTTTTTCGTGTGGTAGGCTAAGTAACAGTGGCGTATGGTGTGAAAGATTTCCACGTATACAACAACAAGCCACAGGAAGTCAAAAGAAGATGAAAAGTGAGGATTTCTCGAGATTTGCTTCAAAAACACATGCATGGTCGGCTGTTTTATTTGAAAACATTTTTGTAAAATATTTTTTTTATTATAACCGATATATATTTTTTAAAACAAAATGGTAAATATACAAAACTCGAATTTGATTTAAATATTCATGAATGAATAATAATTTAAATAATTTATCATTTTTTTAAGAATCTGATTATATGTTATTTTTGACATAATTTTTAGAATTACTAATAGTCCGTAGACCTATTCATGAGTCAGGTTACCCGCCTAAGCCTGAATGCCTGCACAAAATTTGAGAGTTGGGCAAAAAAATTAGGCACGTTAAAATATGGGTCGGACTCAGGCTTTAACATTCAAAGTCAGAGCTCGACTTGGCCCATTTTAAATTTATAATATTTTATATTATGTTATTTTTATATATTATATAATTTAGAACATATTAAAAAATAAACCTATACTAAATATAATACTACTCTAATATAACATTAAAATAATATTAAGGTGACTATATCAAAACTTTGAATAAACAAAATAAAATAATTAAATATTAATATAATATAATATAATATTTAAAAAAATTTTAAAAATAATATGGGTGGATCTAAAATGAGATTGAGTTAGTCTTTTGTAAATATATATGGGTTTAGGTAAACTTTTAAGCTCATATTTCGAGTAGGGTCAGGTTTGAGCAAGAATAAAGTATGTTAATATTATACTTAGGCTCAACCCATGAGCACTTCTAATAACTTCTCTCAACCTTTAAATAGAAGGACAATACGCTTTAGCGCACTCGAACCCACGTTCTCTTACATTGACAACAATACTTATGTCAATCAAGTTAAGACTCAATAAATGTATAAAAATTAAAAATAAATCACTAATATTTCAACAATAATCCTAAAATCAAAACCATATGTGAAAACAATAAAATAATAACAATATTTTAACTTTCAATCGTAATATTTAATTTAATATACTGTAAATTACAATTATAAATATAAAATAAATTACTTAAAGTTGTGGAAGTTGAGAAAACTCAATTACAAAAATAGTCACTTTTGTTTGACTCAGATTATATTTTAGTCACTTATGTTTGAAATGTTACATTTTAGTCACTTACGTTATTGTTTTGTTATGAAGTGGTCAGTCTACCGTTAAACTTTGTTAACTCCCTAGCAACAGTCTTACATGGTAGTCCAAATGGTTTTTAAATGCAAACTTGGATGTCCAGTTGTTGGGATGAAAATAGGTTTTTAATTAAATAAATTTAATTTGGATTGTAACGTAGGACATCCAAGTTGACATTTAAAATCTATTTGGACTGGCACATAGGACCGTCGTTAGGGATGTAACAGTAGAGTGACCACTTTGTAACAAAACCATAATGTAAGTGACTAAAATGTAACATTTCAAACATAAAAGACTAAAATGTAATCTGAAACAAACAAAAATAATTATTTTTGTAATTTACCTTATGATAATAATGGAAAGAAGAAAATAAGAAAATATTGTATGTTATATTTTTGTTTTTATCTCCATGTAATTAATGTGTTATAAATATATAAATTTATATTTTAATAATTTATTTTGTGAATAACTTTAGGAGGATGCCATACGCTTTATTATTATTATTTTGGGGATTTTTTATTAGGTTAAATTTTGTCATTAGTCCCTATACTTTATAAAAATTGTGAATTTTATTATTGTACTTTAACTTGGTCACTTTTAGTTTTTATTCAATCATCACTAAATGATAACTGATAAATTTATAAAGTTTTGCTATTTCTAAAATATGGTACATCAAATATATTATTTTATGTTTAATATCATGCCCTTAAAAATTTAGCACCCAATGGAGCCCTTAAAAATGAAAAATTAATATTTCAAGCTCCTCCGTTAACATTGATCAAGTTTAATCGTTAAATTTTGCTGATGTGGTTAACAACCAATCTAATGGTGACACATGGCGACCACTTGTACATTAAATGCCACATCAACAACTATTTTTTAAAAGTAACAAAAAAAATTCCACAAAAGATATTTTAAATTTGAATTTCTTTTGACTCAAATTATTGTTTAATAAATAAATATACATTTTAAAAATAATTTTTAATAAGTTTTCTATAATTTTTAAAATAATTATTAAAAAATTACAACTAGGATGAACCTGGACAACTATTTTTCCCGGTTCAATATGTGATTTCTAAAATAGTTATTTTAAAAAAAATATATTTACTTTTAGGATTTTTTATTTTTAAAATATATTTGCTGATGTGGTATCGTAACCACAACATGTCATTGTTCGATTGGTCTGTCAACCGTCAGTAAAACTTAACAACTAAACTTAGTCAACGTTGACGAAGGGGTTTGATTGATTAATTTTTTATCTTTAAGGGCTCAATTGGGTGCTAAATTTGATGAGAGCTTAATTGATTTTTTTTATTTTTCGGGATTTTTTTTACTAATAAATCTTATTTCTATATATTACTCATTAAAAGTCCATTTAATGGATTAATAGCTACTATCATTTGCGTCAAAATTAAAATTTCAAATTTTGAAAAGTATAGGGACTTAGAATAATGTAATTGAAGAATATGAACCAAACCTACAATTGTAGCATAATGCAAGATAAGTTGTCCATGGTTCGGGCCCTAACAAAATTTTAGGCTCGAGCTCAACCAGTATTAGTTCTTTTTTAATTTTAATTTTTATATATATATATAAATATATATAATACACGCAATACGCTAAAAATATTAAAATAAATGTTTCCCAACGAATTAAAAATAAATTAAAAATAATATTTATACTTAAATAATACTAAGACAAGTGTAACTTAACAAGCAAATGCCTCTAAAATAGTAGCAAAATTAACTATAAAACAAATATTATACAATATCCAAACATTAACAAACAAAATAATAGCAACATAATAGTGAATGTAACACCCCTTACCCGAGACCGTTGCCGGAGTCGAGCACGAGGCATTACTAAACTTTACTACTAATTCGGCATAAAATTTAAAACTGCCCATCTGCGTCATAGTCACTAAAATATTTATATCTGGAGCTACAGGACTCCAAATTAAGATCCGTTAATTTTCCCTAAAACTAGACTTATATATCTTTTTACTATAATTTTCCAGAATTTTTGGTATGGGCAATCAATACCAGATTTTTCTTAAAGTTTCCCCTGTTTTACTGTTTAACTGTTCTGACCTCTCTTCACTACGAATCAAATTACTCTTTGTACAGAACTTAGATGGCCTCATTGTTTAGCTCATTTGAAACTAGACTCATTCAGGATTTCATACATATAAATTTTAAACCACAATTATTTTTGTGCAATTTCTAATGATTTTTCAAAAGTAGAACAGGGGATCACGAATTCATTCAGAACCAGTTTCACTAAAATTTAAATATCTCATTATTTCCATTTCTTTTGCTTACTATATTTCTTTCATATGAAAATAGACTCAAAGAGCTTTCAATTCATATCTCCTTCACTTTCTAATTCCATTTCTTCTATTTTTGGTGATTTTTCAAAATCACGTCACTGCTGGAATTCAAAAACTGTTTCATTGCAAAATATTGCTAACTAATTTATAACATCTTTACTCCATCTCATTTAAACTCTATACATGCCATATAAATCTTCAAACATAAAACAAAAGCTACCGGAATTGATCTGGATAGTGAGCTTTGCTGTGATGATCCGATCTATCTCTTCTCTTTAACTCAATCTACATAAAAATATCAAACAAACACAAGTAAGCTTGATGAAGCTTAGTAAGTTCATAGGTTCAAAGTAATGCTTACCACACATAATATTTCCAAACAATAACAAAACATTTTCTAAAGTTCCCTGCCATTCACAACCATTGTTAAAATACTTCTCATAGTTGAGACATTTGATTCACTCATATTATATTACTTTTTATCAAATTAGGAAACGTCTTACGAATTTGAGTACGTCGTTGCTCAGTGCCACGTTTCACAACTCAGTATGGTTAATACCATACCTACATTTCACAACTCAGTATGGTTGATACCATACCTACATTTCATATCTCAGTATGGATGATACCATACCTACATTTCATAACTCAGTATGGTTGATACCATACCTACATTTCATATCTCAGTATGGATGATACCATACCTACATTTCACAACTCAGTATGGATGATACCATACCTACATTTCACATTTGCCATGGATTAACCATGGTCTTATCCGTCAATTCATCACATGTCACGACACGAACGTACTCAATTCTGCGTTTTTCCTAATTTGAATTACCGCCATTTATTCTTTCATTTTATCATATTTTCCACATTTCCACAGCAAATTCACATTTACAGCACATTATATCATTCAATCTTTCACAAATAAACATATAAATTCAACCATATGAACTTACCCGGCTGATTTGTAGAAGATTTTGAAATTTAGGGACTACTCTGCAACTTTTTCTTTTCCTCTTTCTTCTTTGATTTCTTGATCTATAATGTAAAATATTTTCACTCATCAGCATATATTTCATTTCCATTTCACTTCACAAATTATGCTCTTTAAATTTCGAATTTGCACTTTTACCCCAAAATTTACAGTTTTTACAATTTAGTCCCTGCTCAATTCAGCCATCAATTGAACTAATTTTTCTCAATTAACACTTTATTCTATCATTACAAACTATTTCACAACCTTTTATATTCTGAATTTCAACAGCAACCTCTAATCACAACTTTTTCACAATTAGGTCCTAAATATCATTTCCTATCAAAATCACTTAATAAAACCACCTTAATAAGAAATTATAATTTAATTTTCATAATAATTCACCATAAACTTCCATTTCTCAGCAAGGGTAACTTTTAATTTTACCCACCAAATCAAAAACTAATGAATTCTATAAGTGGATCTAGTTGTAAAAGTCATAAAAACATAAAAATTATCAAGAAAAAGCAAGAATCAAACTCACATGGTGTAAAAATATGAAAACCAGCTTTCTCCAGACTTTTTATGGCGTTTTGGCTGAGAAAATATGAAGATATCTCTAGGTTTTTCAATTTTATCTTTATTATACATATTAAAATCACAAAAATTCCAATTTTGCCCCCATTTCCCTTATCTCCTGCTGATTCCCTTGCCTTAGCCGTCCAACCTTCTCACTTTTAGGTTTAATTGCTCTTTAAATCCTTTTTCTTTTAACACTTGAGCTATTTAATTCTTGTAGCAATTTTGTATTTGTTACAATTTAGTCCTTTTTATTTAATTGACTACCCAAACATTTAAATTTCTCAACCAAACTTTAATATTAACTTAATAACACTCCATAAATATTTCTAAAAATATTTATGGCTCGATTTTCAAATTCGAGGTCTCGATACCTCGTTTTTGACCCATTTGACTTAGTAAATTCTTTTAATTCACCAAATTCACCAATCCACAAATTCTTCTAAATTCTCATTTGACTCATAAATATTAAATTACTATCTTACTCAATTTTACCTGTCGGATTTAGTGAACTCATATCACCGTTTCCGACACCACTGAAAATTAGGCCGTTACAGTGAAATAGTAGCAAAACAGTAGCAAAAAGTGGGAAAACATTAGCAAAAATAACAATTTTTTTTAATGTGGGTCGAGATGGGCTTGAGCCAAAATAACTTACCCAAACTCGACCCGTTTTCTAAACGAGCCTTTTTTTTTTTACCCAGGCCCATTTTCCGAGCTTATATTTTTGCTCAAACTCTTCCATTTTCAAGCGGCTCGACCCATGGACAACTCTAGTGTAGGATAAGTGATTAAATTTAACCAAACGAATTTAATTACTACTATTTGGGTCAAGATTAAAATTTTAAAATTCAAAAAGTACAAAGATTAAATCAACAACTTTCACAAAGTACATGGACTAATAGCAAATTTAACCTTACTATTATTATTATTATTATTTTATTTTGGATAAACTACCAAAATAGTCACTTTTGTTTACCTCAGGTTACATTCTAGTCAATTATGTTTAAAATATTACATTTTCGTCACTTACGTTAATGTGATGTAACATTTTAGTCATTAAGCCATTAATTGTCATTAACAGTGTAACGATAAGCTGACGTGATACGTTAAATCATAATTTCAAACAAAAAAATTAGGTTAAATTATACATTTGGTCTCCATTTTTTTTTCATTTGGAGCTAAAATTTAACTTAAAATTTTCATTTGAAATGATGATTTAACGTGCCACATCAGTTTACAGTTATATTGTTAATGGCAATTAACGCTCAGTGGCTAAAATGTTACAACACGATAGCGTAAGTGACTAAAACATAACGTTTCAAACATAAGTGACTAAAATGTAATCCGAGACAAATAAAAGTGACTATTTTGACAGTTTACCATTTTATTTTTATAAAAAAATATGACAATATATTAGCTGTGTCAAGTATTGTACAAAAATAGTAATAATATAAATTGTGGATAAGGCAGTCCCTCTATATTTAGCTTCCCAAAACTCTGTCAAAGAAAAAAAAGAGGAAACAGTTGAGAGCTTTCCAGGATCTTATCGTTTACAGACCAGAAAACCAGTTTTGATGGCAACAAATGATTATGAAAGTGTGTTGAAGATGTTGGAGGAAATAACAACAAATGCTCGACAAATCCAAGAGCAGTTATTGGGTGAAATACTGAGTAAAAATGCTGAAACTGAGTATTTACAGGGATTCCTCCATGGCCAAACCGACAAGCAACTCTTCAAAAAAAATGTACCCATTGTTACTTACGACCATATCAAGCCTTATATTGATCGTATTGCTAATGGGAAGGCATCATCTGATATACTTTTAGTTGAACCCCTCATTGGGTTCTCATTAAGGTATGGATTTTCTGTGATTTCCGTCTCTGTTTTTCCATTGTGTTTTACCTTTTTTTTTTCTTTCTTTTTTTTTTCTGTTATGTGTTTGATTAAATGCAGCTCCGGGACTTCGGGTGGGCAGCCAAAGCTGATACCTATCACGGCTGAGAGTGCAAACGTAACGGCGGCATTGGGTAACTTGCACCTGTCTTTGATGATCAAGTAAGTATGATTTATGCACTGAAAGTGATAGATTAGTAGATTGTAGAGGTGTGCATGGGTCGGGCCGGGCCGGGTTCGGGTCGAGTCCAAAAATTTTTTTTGGCCCGATTGGTAAGCCCGAGCCCGGCCCGGCCCGAAATATGGGCCTGAAAATTTGTCCAGGCCCGACCCGCCATAAAATTGGTAGGCCCGAGCCCGACCCGAGCCCGGCCCGTCTAATATAAATTTTTTTTACTTATTTTATTAAAAAATAAAATATAATAAATTAAATACATTTTAAAAAATAAAAATAAATATTAAAACAAAAAACAAATAAAAATATAATAAATCAAATATAATACTAAAGTTAACATTTTAGCAATAAAAAAATATTATTATTAAAATATTTCGGGCCGGGCCGGGCCGGGCCCGGGCCAAAAAAATCATACCCGAGGCCCGGCCCATTTTCTAAACGGGCCTCTTTTTTTTCCCAAGCCCATTTTTCGGGCCTATATTTTTGCCCAAACCCTCCCACATTTCGGGCGGGCCTTCGGGCCGGGTCGGGCTGCCCGGCCCATGCACACCTCTAGTAGATTGAAACATGGAACATAGCTAAGTTATTTCGGGTGCTTGGAAAGTTCATTGATTACTTCTTGATGAATGAGATTAGAGACCTGACCTTTTAAGAAGCGTAATCATGAGTTGAGTCGGGATGAAGTAAAATTTTAGAGTCATTTTCTATGTGTAAACCTAGTATAAAACTTAGATTTAGATAAAAATGTAAAACATTAAAATAAATATTTTCTAATAAATTAAAAATACAATAAAAGAAAGTGTTTATACTTAAATAAGACTAAAATAGATACTTTTAAAATAATAATAAAATTAACAACAAAACAACAATTATACAAAATAAAAATAATAACAGTATAATAGTAAAATGACAGTAAAAAAAATTAAGCAAATTCGGGTCAGTCAGAGCAAAAATTTTTTACCCAAGGCCTGACCTATTTAGAAAATGTACCTTATTTTTGTTAAAACCCATTTTTTAGATCTATATTTTTATTCAAATCTTCTCATTTTTCGGATCAACCTTCAAGTCTAGACGAGTAGTGATGATTATCAAGTATATATCCAACTCACCTCTGAGTTTGAATAATATAGGTATCTTATATATGTTATGTTGGTGGCTTGAAATATTGGTGAGTTTGTCTCATCTTCAAAAGAAAATGAAAACAGGAGCCTGTGTAGTGTCTATATATGGTATTAAAAAAAAAGAGTTGATGTGGGAAAAGTTCTCAAGTTCAGGCATAAAGTGATTTAACCCCAAATGAATTATGTAGCATCAATCGTTTTTGGTTTCCATCCTGTTAGATCTTCCTGAGACATTGTTGCTGAAAGCCCCCCCTCCTTTTGGTTACTGGCATGGGAACAGCTCTAAAGAGCTTTTACAACAGCAGAGTCCTAAAACTAACCACTTCGGTTTATCCATTTACAGGTACTTTGGTGACCTAAGCCAAGTTGGTAAAAGAATGGAACTTTTGTTTGCCAAACCAGACGTTGAAACGCCTTCTGGCCTCAAGGCAAGTGCAGTCACAACGAGAGCATTCAAGGAGAGTAGCTTTCAAGCCATTTTGCCCAAGCTTTACACTAGCCCTTATGAGACTATCTTTTGCCCGGACACCAAACAAAGCACGTACTGTCAGTTACTTTTTGGTTTAATACAACGTGATGAGGTCGTGGTGATTGGCTCAATCTTCGCAGCTACGGTTTTAAGAGGTATCAAGTTCATAGAAAATAACTGGCGAGAGCTATGCTCTAATATAAAAACAGGTAAAATAAGTGATTGGATCACCGACCCGGGATGCAGAAAAGCAGCATCATTGATCTTGAAGCCTAATCCCAAATTGGCTGACTTGCTAGAAGACATATGTAGTTGTAAATCATGGGAAGGAATAGTGAGAAAGCTATGGCCTAAAACAAAGTACATTGGTACCGTATGTACAGGTGCCATGCTACAATTTACTGCAGAACTTGAGTTCTATTGTGGTGGGCTACCATTAGTGTCAGGTTTTTATGCTTGCTCGGAAGGTGCCATCGCGATCAACTTAGAACCTCTATCTAAACCTTCAGATGTCTCTTACACAATCCTCCCCAATACGGTTTACTATGAATTCCTTCCGATCAAAGAAGACTGTGTTACAGATTCTCAAAACCAGGTTCAGTTACACGGCACGTCTAGCCATAAAGATACCGAAACTGTTGATCTTGTAAATGTGAAGCCTGGTCAATGTTATGAAATTCTTGTCACATCTCCTACAGGTAACATTATCCTCAAAACTCTTAAATCACAAGCCGAATTCATTCAAATGCCATGTCCTAACACATGATATAATGATCGAAACTTTTCAGGATTATATCGATATAGAGTCGGAGACATTATTAAGGTGACCGGTTTCCACAACAATACACCTCAGTTCCAATTTGTTGGGAGGCAAAACGTTGCTCTAGGCGTCGATATGGAAAGAACAAGTGAATCAGACATCTTAAAGGCAGTGGCAGAAGCAAAGGCACTTCTCAATCCGCTCGGACTCATCTTAACAGAATACACTAGCTACGCTGATACATCTTCAACACCAGGTCACTATGTCATATTCTGGGAGATTAAACCAAAAGAAGGCAACAACAACAATAAGAACGGCAAAGAACTTGACCCAAAGGTAATGGAACAATGTTGCTCTAAAATGGAAGATTCATTGCATTTTACATATAGAATGTATAGGAAAGAAAACATAATTGCAGCTTTGGAGATTAGGGTTGTTAAACAAGGAGCTTTTGAGGCATTACTGGATTACTTTGTGTCCAATGGAGCTTCTTTGAGCCAATACAAGACACCTATTTGCATCAAAAGTAAGGAAGCTTTAAATATATTGGATTCAAGAGTTATAGCCAAGTTTTTCAGCCCAAGAACTCCTATACAAGACAACTAATCCTTGCAATGTTTTCCAGAGAAAATAAAAGAACTCATTTCTTAATTTAGATTATGTCTTCTGGCATTTTCTTCTTTAGTATTTACTTTCATTCTAGTGTTATTATTTTTTTAAATCCCTTGCTTAAAAGAAAATTTTGATTTTGATTTTGATTACTTGTATTTTTGTTTTCTTCAATGGAAAAGGCATAGAATCAATGCAATTGGGATCGTATTAGTATTGGTATTGGTCATATTGATTTTTACGTTCTTATATCTTATATATGTAGTTACTTGAAACCCTTACAAGTTGGTATTCGAATTTATATCAAGTATAATACGATACGAATATATAAAATATATAAAAAGATATTTTATATACGACAAAAATATGTGGATATAGATTTGGATATGCCTACGGTGGATATGGAAGTTACTTTATATTGAAATTAGTATGCTCCACCTACTATTCGCATCGTGTTGATTATTTTATTTATGTTAAATTATAGATTAAATATTTGAAGATTAAAATAAACTTTAAGCAAGATTTTCATAATTAGACCGGTAGTCGAATTGGTCAGGTTATTAGTTCGTGCGGTTCAATTAAATAAATCATTAAAAATCAAAAAAATAAAAAATCGGTTCAATTGTTTTGTTTTTTAACATTGTTTAATTGGTTCGTACCAGTTTGCATGTCAATTGATCTGATACCTCTCTTTAGATACGTCGGCCGATTTCTAGTCTAATTAGTCTGTTTGGCTCGATTCAAATATCATTACTCTAAGTCTCTACAATTCATAGATTTGCAATTTAGTTCTACTTTATTTTTAAAAATTTAATCCCTCTACTTTTTAAATTTAAATCCGCTTTCAATTTATATATATCACGTAATATTTTAATTGAATAAAAAAACAAAATTAACTATTTGAGATAAATAATAACATTTCAAAAATATAAAAATTTAAATTTTAAATTTAAATTTAAGAAAGAGTTATAAAGAAAAGTACTTCTTTGTCTGTCTATTGACACGGTTTTTTCTTTTTTTTTCTTAAGTTTTTTTCGTTTTGGTTCTGGACTGCAGTCTTTATGCGTGATGGAGGAAGAATTGGCTAACTGAATTTGATTGATGAGGAAGAGGATGAGTTTCAGGAGGAACCTGTGCTGGTTGATCAGAATTATCATATTAGTCTGGTGGGACGCTGTTTGACAGATAGTGTTGTTTGTTTTCCCTCTTTACGAAATACTATGGCTGATCTTTGGCATCTTATTGAGGGAATATGTATTTCAGACTTAGGGGAGAAACGATTCATTTTTCAATTTTTTCATGAGGTTGACGTTCAAAGAGTACTTGTGGGAACACCATAGTTTTTTAACAATCATTTTTAATGCTCCATAGGATTCAGCCGGGGGAAAATCCGTTGTTAATTCCGTTATATCTATCGGAATTTTGGGTTCAAATACATGATCTCCCTCTGAGTTTGATGACGGAAACTATGGCCAAACAATTTGGGGATTTTCTAGGTCAGTTTCTTGACTATGATACATCATTTTTGTCGATGGGTTTTAAAAATTTATGCGTATTCGGGTTCGCTTGGATGTGACAATTCTGTTGAAAAGGAAGAAGAAGAAGGTTTTGATCAGTAAGGATCGGATTGTCTACGCTCGATTTCAGTACGGGAAACTCAATTTGTTATGCTTTATTTGTGGCAAGCTCGACCATGGAGAGAGTTTCTATCCTTTTCGAACCAAAATCGAGCCTTCAAAAATAGTTTATGTATGGGATATCTCCTTGCGTGCGGCGGTGCGACGACAGAATGCAACTGTTAGCAAGTGGCTTCGGGAAGCAGATGGATCGAAATGCTGTACGTTGGATAAGGAAAGTGGATTTCGGGGCTAAAATTTAGGGGAGAATACTGGGCGTAATCGTGGGGGTGAAATGGATAAATCTTATCCAAATCCTAATTTTATTCTTCTAGGATCTAGACAAATAACGCTAAACAAGGGATTTGAGAAGTGGCGAAATATGGATAGTAGGGAGTTATATGGGGCTTAATGTGGAAATGGGCCTATAGAATTGCAATTGGATGAAGAAAATGACCCGCTTCATACTATGGAAAGTAAGAAACGTAAGCGAGTGGTGGGTGCTTCAGTTAACCCTTCGGGTAATGACTCTAAGGGAGGAATTCATGATGTATCGGCTAGCTCTGCAGGCGGAGCAGCCGAACACAATGAAACTCCTTAGCTGGAATGTCCGTGGTTTGGGGAGGTCACAGACTATCAACAGGCTCAGAAATAAATTAAGGGCCATTAATCCCCGAATTTTGTTTTTAATGGAAACAAAGTTAAACTCTAAAAATATGGAAATGGTTTGATTGAAATGTGGCTTTGCAAATGGTATTGATATTAGAGCGATTGGATCAAAAGGAGGTTTATCCCTAGGCGGGAAAGGTAATTCTTTAGTTTTGTTTAGAAGTTATTCTCATTATCACGTTGATGTTGGTATTCATGATAATGAAATGGAGAAATTTGGATATTTACGGGCTTTTATGGAAATCCTGATGAACGTTATAGACAGAGGTCTTAGGAGCTGCTTAGTCAACTGGGTCATGACCAATTGGTTCATTGGCTTGTAATTGGTGATTTCAACGAGATTATAAGTTCTTTTGAAAAAAAAAAAGAGGGGACGACTTAGGTCAGAACTACAGATGGCTGCGTTTAGAAACATTTTGGAGGATTGCAGACTTCATGGCTTCGGGTTAATTGGTAGATGGTTCACATGGGAGAGAGGAAGATTTTTGTCCACTAATATAAGGGAAAGACTTGACAGGGGAGTTACGAGTTTAGGCCGATTGAATATTTTTCCAAGCTATTCAGTTGAGCATTTGAGTCATTCTATATCGGACCACTGTCCGGTCCTTATGGATACAATGAAAATTTGTGACGTAAAATGAGCCATGGGACTAAGCTTTTCCGTTTCGAAGCAAGGTGGTGCTTAGACCAATCTTTTGAATAGAAAGTTAGAAAGGCTTGGGCTGATTCAAATGCTAGTATCCCTATTAAGTTAACAAAAACGGGCTAATAGTTCCAACTTTGGAGTCGTTCAAGAACCAAGGAGCAAAAACGACACTGAATGGTTTTGGAAAAATGACTATTCGAACTATATGATCGGGATCCAACTAATAAGGTTTTGACTGAAATTATGGAGGTGCTCGGGAAGTTTTTTGGGAACAACGTGCTCGGGTCAATTGGTTGAAAAATGGTGATCAGATTACGAGTTTCTACCACAAAGTTGCTGTGTCCCGTCATAGTCGTAATTAGATTGTTGGGTTAGAAGAGGAGAATGAGCGGTGGGTTTCTCAAACAGAGGAGATATTGCAGATTGTTCTGAAGCATTTTGTAGATCTGTATACAGCTTCCAAAACAGGGGGCAATGATAGGTTTCTTGGTCTAGTAGAGCAAAGGATCACAAAAAGCATGAATGATGAGCTGTTTAAACCTTTTATTGAGGACGAAATTTGGCATGTAGTGAAGATGATGGGGCACCTAAAAGCCTTGGGGGTTGACGGTTTTCTAGCAATGTTCTATCAAAGGTATTGTCATATTGTCGGGGCTGAGATTTCTAGATATTGCTTGTCTGTTTTAAAATGTGAGATTGAAATGGGCGAGATCAATAAAACCCATTTAGTTCTAATTCCAAAAGTTGAGAAACCGAAAAATCCCTCTCAATTTAGATCTATAAGTTTATGTAATGTGATTTACAAAATTATTGCGAAAGTCTTGGTGGAACGTATAAGTTTAATGCTGGGATACTGTATTGATGAAGCTCAAGGGGTTTTTATTCCAGAGAGATACATTTCGGATAATGTTTTAATTCTTTATGAGGTCTTACACTCCTTAACAATGAAAAAGAGGAGTAAATGAGGGTATTTCGCACTTAAACTCGATATGAGTAAAGCGTATGATTGTGTTGAATGAGATTTTTCAGTTGGAATGATGTCTAGGTTAGGTTTTCTTCCAGATTGGATTGTTCTCATCATGTGGTGTGTTTGTTTGGTTATTTATAATTTGGGAATTAATGAAGATATTAGTGACCGTTTTTCTCCATCAATGGGGTTGAGACAAGACGGCTCGCTCAGTCCTTATCTTTTCTTAATCTGCACTGAATGTCTTTTTGCACTGCTGAATGAAGCAAAACATAAAAATTTGATGAGAAAGATTAGAAGAGAAAGATTAGCGATTAATCATTTGTTGTTTGCGGATGACTGTATTCTTTTTTGTGATGTTTCAGGTAATAGAGCTCATATAGTTTGTAACATAATTATGGAATATGAACTGGTTTCGAGGCAACAAGTTAATTTTGATAAATCGCTTATTTATTTTGGAGCAAGTGTGGATCCTAATGAAAGGGAATTAGTCACCAACATTTTGGGAGTTCATGTGGCAACAAATCCCAGAGAAATACTTGGGTTTGCCAATAATGGTTGGGAAAAAGAAGAGATGGGCTTTTGCAAACTTTGTGGACAAGTTCAGAAGGAGAATTGAGGGTTGGATTCTTCGATATCTTTCGATGGGGGCAAGGAAATGTTCATTAAGTCGGTGTTACAAGCAATTCTCGTATATGTTATGCAGTGTTTTGCTTTATCGAAAACCTTATGTCAAAAGTTAGAGGGAATTATGAACAAATTTTCGTGATCTAATAGTAAACCAGCTAAGGGAATTCATTGGAGTAACTGGAGTGCGCTATGTATCCCTAAAGTTGATAGTGGGCTGGGATTTCGGGACATTTTTTGTTCATTAAATCCTTATTAGCAAAGCAAGTTTGGCGATTACTATCCCAGCCTGATTTTCTTTTAGCAAAAGTTTTTAAAGCTCGTTATTATCTTTTTACAGATATTATTTCAGCAAAAATTGGATCTTACCCCTCTTTTACCTAAAGGAGCATATGTAATGCTCGGGAGTTGATTGCGGATGGTTTAATTGGCAAATTGAAAGTGGTGAGGATGTGAATATCTGGAATGATCCATGGTTGCCTAGCCTTGGTAATAGTAGATTATCAGTTCAGAGTATTAATCCTCGTTGGCTATAGTGAATCAATTAATTGATGTAGAATCGAATACCTGGAATAAGGAGGTGATTTGTAGGCTTGTTGACTGAGAACAAGCTAGTCGCATCTTCAAGATTCCCTTCGCAATCTCTAGAGCACAGAATATACTGGTTTGGCGTCACGATGCTATTGGGGAGTATTTCGTGAAGAGTGGGTATCGGGCTTTAATTACAGAAAAATTTCAACATACTGAATGCAACTCAAATATAACAGACAATTACAAGAACTTCTACAAACTGCTATGGGCTTTACATTTTCCTTCTAAAATTAAAATACACATGTGGTGGTTACTCAGATTATGTGCCTCATTTCAACAGCTTAATCAAACGGAGACTAATAGTTGACAAGGTTTGCCCTCTAAGTAAGGAGGCTCATGAGGATTCTAACCATTTATTGTGGTACTATAGTGTATTGCGGTAACTCTGGCTTTCCCTGAACCTTTCAATTACTCCAATAAGGAATACCTCGAATTGCAAAAATCTATTAGTAAGTACTTTTATTGACGTTGATGAAGGTACCAAATAATGTTAACCATTTTTTTTGGGGCTCTGTGGTATAAACGAAATAAGATAGTACATGAAAGTCTTAAATTATCTTTGCAGGATCTTTTGGGTTTTGTTTAGGGTTATGCCTAAGAAATAAGCTTGAGTAAAGCTTCTATTTTCCTTTCTAAAACTATTGTGAATGAGTTGTGGCGACCCCCTAACTTGGGACTATTAAACTAAATTTTGAAGCCTCCTTTAAAGGTGATACTAATACTTCTATTGCAGTAGTTCTAGCCCAAAATAATAAGGGCCAAATAATGGGCGCATGTACTAACCCTTAAGTAGGCGTCGCAGATGCTTTTATAGCAGAAGCTAGGGCATGTGAAAGGGCTTTTCTTTTTGCGAGTGACATGGGTTTCAGGAAAATCATTCTGGAAGGGGATTCCCTAACGATTATCAAAAAACTTAAATCAGAAAGGGAGAATAGATCTATCCTCAGACCAATTTCACAAAGTATTCGGATGTTAGAGGGTCATCTAGAGGAAGTCGTTTACTATTTTGTACCAAGAGAAGTTAACAGGGCGACTCATACTCTGGCAATGGATGGGCGTAGGCGCCAAACACCATGTTTTTGGATTGAGGAGGCACCAAGTTCTATTGGAAAAATGGTGGATGAGGACTGGACTAGTTGGCTTCGACAGCGATGAGGAGTTTTAGTTGGGCTTTGAAGTTTGGAAAGGTTCTTTGAATCTCCATTGCTACTTTACAAAGCTGTTTCCTTTCCCGTTTTTGGCTGTGAAGGTTTTCTGGTGATGAAAGGAAAGTTAGCTGGTATTCTTTGATGGGTTTTCTTTTGGGGGTTTGTTTTGATGGTTTTTTTTTCTTACGTTGTTAGTTTTTGTCTTTCTGTGTGCCTTTGTTTTTTTGCTTTGTTTGGCTGTCTTTATTTTTTGTTGTCTTTTCATTTTCCTGGGGTGAGTTGTTTTGTCAGATATTTTTTTGAGCCAAATCCCTTTTAAGGCTATTTTACCAAACTGACCCAAAAATTTTGATATTTACAAAAATTACCCAATTTTAAAAACAATCACCAAAATGACCTGAAATGAACAGTAAAATTGGGTTTTGGCTTGTCAATGGCTGGCACCATCTGATATTTTGGCCCTATGATTGCCTGATGATTGTGTCAGACTTTAAAAAATTGAAATTTTTGGTTCTGGCCTTCTAATGGCCGGCACCAGGGTATTTTTTTTAAATTGTATCATACTGGTACACAAAAATTTTAAAAAAAAAAATTGGTGCTGGACTGTCAATGGCCAGCACCTGACTCAAAAAAAATAATTTTGGTGCTGGCCTGTCAATGGCCGGCACCAAAGTCAAAAAAAATTTGGTGTTTGCCTATCAATGGCCGGCACCAGAGTCAAAAAAATTTTTTTTGCCGGCACCAGACTTAAAAAAAATAAAAAAAAATTTGGTGCTGGCCTGTCAATAAAGCTGGACATGGGCTGGGCCACCCGGCCTGGCCGAAGGCCCGCTCGAAAAATGGGAGGGTTCGGGTAAAAATATAGGCTCGAAAAATGGGCTTAGACAGAAAATGAGGCTCGTTTAAAAAACGGGCCAGGCCTCGGGTAAGAATTTTTTGGCCTGGGCCCGACCCGAAATATATTAAATAATTTTTAAATTTTTTTTTAATTTTTAAGTTACGCGTTATCTACTTATCTTTCTTTACCTTTCTTTTTTGTTTTTCATTTTGCTGACATTACCAGTTTACCACTTTACCTTTCTTGCTCCCCATTTCTCATTTCCAAAATCCCTAACTCACGCACGACTCACGACTGGCCACCCACCTCCTCCGATCCAACAGTCTCCACCTCCCGACCACAACAACACAGTAAGTTGTAACTTGTAAGCCTCTTCTCCTTCTTCTTCTTTTTTTTTTTTTTAATTGAAGAGGGTTTTTTTTTTCTTCTCAATGTTTGATATGGCTTTTGTTTAAGTATTTTTCCATGTAAGGGAGTTTCAGTCTGCAAAGTTTACAATGCGTTTAGACTTTAGATTTATGGCTGTTAATTTTTTGCAAGAAAAAGGTATTTTGGATTTGGCATTTTTATTGGCTAAGAGAAATACTAGTTTTAGGATTTTATGGCTGGAGTGATTGCCAGTTCTTTCTTATCTTTCCATAGAATTTGAAAGGGTTTTCAAGTATTGTTTGATTTATCTCAAGAGGATGAGCAGCATATGGTTTTGGATTAACTGTGCTTTTTAGAGCATTGTTATGTTCTGCGAGAGTCCACTACATAGTATTTGATGATTTTAGCAATCTTGATCGTGGGTATTCAATTAGTTTATTCTTTTGAGCTATGTTTTTAGCAAGTTTTTTTTCCCATTTGAGATGCCACTGATGCACTGTAAATGTCTTCTTGATTAGTAATTTGAACTATGTTCATCTAGTAATTTGGCTACAAAGTTTCTCCAAATTTGTAGAAGTTTGTTGTTATTAACATAGAAAGTGATTTACTCTTTGGATTTTTAGATTCTTTTCGTCCAATCCCTTAATCCAACTTAGTGTAGTTTATTGAATCTGTATTAGCCAATGGTTTGTAGCTAATGATGTGTGCATTCTGCAGATTTCATTTTGACAGGGTATTTTAAATGAATGATGATAGTGCAGACGGATAAAATGCGTTTAGATTATTATTTTTATCTATTGTGCTTGTAATTGTTTAATTTTAATTGTACTTACATGAAATGTGTTGATTATAATTGTAATTACCTTTGTGCATTGAGTCTAATAATCAGTTATACATAATAATTGTAATTACAAATTGTAGTTGTACCTTAAACAATTTTTAATTAATCACTGAAACTTTGGCATTGTTGATTTAGATGAATGTTCTTATTCACTGAAACAATTTTTAATATGAACTGAAACAATTTTTAATATGAACTGAAATCTTATAAGTGTGTAAATATATATTAAAACCTCAAACTAATAATTTTTTATTTATTCTGTTTTGCTCCTTTGATGGCACGTTTTAAATATAATTTATATCCCATTTATATATTATATATAATTGGTGAACAATTATATTAACTTTTGGTTTATTTGGATTCCAGGACTTGAGTTTTTATGAGTATGGCTAGTTCGAACACTCCTATACATGTGGACGATAGGTTTAATGAGTATGAAAGTGTTACCAAACGTCAAAAGTCTACCACTTCAAAGGTGTGGGATGAAATGACAAAGCTTGAATGCGAGGACAAAAATGAATTGAAGGCACAATGTAATCACTGTAAGAGTATATTTTCTGCTAAATCTTTTAGTGGAACCTCTCATTTAAGACGTCATCTAAATCAATGTTTGAAAAAAGTTAATAAGGACATCACTCAATACACCATAGCCAATCAACCATCATTAGGAGGTGGTTCATCTATAAAAAACTACAAGTTTGATGTTGATGAGTGTCGTCAAGCTGTTTCTACTTTTCTTGTGTGTGGCAAGCATTCATTTAGGACAGTTGAAGAACCGGGATTTAGATACATGATGAGCATTGCTAGTCCTAATTTTAAGAATATAAGTAGACGGACAGCTGCTAGGGATGTCTTAATGTATTATGCAAAAGAGAGAAATCATGATAAAGAAGAGTTAGCTAAAGCACCCAGTTTAATTTGTCTAACTTTCGATAATTGGAATTCAGAGCATACTAATGATGAATATATTTGCATTATGCACATTGGATTGATAAAGATTGGAAGCTACAAAAGAGAATCATAAGGTTTAGAGCTTTATTTCCTCCGTATGATGGTTTGAACATAGCAGATGAAATTGTTTTATGTTTATCTCAATGGGGTATAGACAAAAAAATTTTTAGCATCACTTTGGATAATGCTTCTTATAATGATGTGTTGGTTTCTTCTCTTAAAAATCGTTTTCGTGCGAACCAAGCTCTTTTGTGTGATGGTGCTTTTTTTCAAGTTAGATGTTGTGCACATATTTTGAATCTTATAGTTAAAGCTGGTTTGGAACTTGCTGATGATGTTGTTGGTAAGATTCGAAATGGAATTAAGTACATAAAAAAGTCGGGAATTCGTAGGAAAAGATTTTATGATGTGGCCGACAAAAGTTTTCATTTGAATGTGACCAAAAAGTTGCGCCAAGATGTGTGTGTGAGATGGAATTCTACTTATTTGATGCTTGAATCTTCTCTGTACTATAAAGATTACTAGATTATTGGGGCCAACGGGATAATGACTAAAATGTTTGTACTTTCTGACGAGGAGTGGAAAAATGTTGCTATTCTTTGCAAATTTTTGAAAGTCTTTTATGATGTGACTTGTATTTTTTCTGGTTCTAATTATCCGACGGCCAATCTTTATTTCAGAGGGGTTTGGAAGGTTCACAGAGTCTTGCTTGATACAGTTAAAGGTCCTTATTCTTTTTAAACTCCAATGGTTAAACAAATGCAAGAGAAATTTAATAAATATTGGGATGAGTATTCGTTGATATTGTCGTGTGCTGTAATTTTAGATCCTCGTTACAAGTTGAATTATGTGCAGTATTGCTTTACTACAATATATGGTATTCATGCTTCGGATTTTGTTAATACCATTCTTAGCAATCTTAGACTCTTGCTTGATGAGTATGCTAATGTCTCAGATAAAGATCCCGTTGATTCTAGTTTGCAATGTAATGTTAATAGTGTTGGTTTTGGGGGAGATTTTGATGAGAGTGATGATTATAAACGGTATTTAAATGAATCTAGCACTAAGAGTGAAAAGTCACAGTTGGACATTTATTTGAAAGAACCGGAGCTTGAGTTGAATAGTTAAATAGATGTTCTGGGTTATTGGAGCAAAAGTTCAGTTCAATATAATGAGCTTTCATTATTGGCTCGTGATCTTTTAGCAATTCCAATATCGACTATAGCTTCCGAGTCCGCTTTTAGCATGGGTAAGAAAGTTATCACACCTTTGAGAAGTTCACTTAAATAAAAAATGGTTCAAGCCGTTGTTTGCCTTGATGATTGGATGCGAGCTAAGGGATTTTCAACAGGTAATTATTATTCTCGTTTTATTGTTAATTTTATATTATTTTTTATCAATTTGATAATCTGATTATTTATTCTTATTTCATGTTAGAAATTGGTGACAAGAATGACGATGATGACGATGAGGACGATGAGGACGATGAGGACGATGTTTCTTCGGTTGCTTTTTAGGTTACCTTCCTTTCTAACTGTTGACAATTTAATTTAGCTTACAATTTATAGTTTCTTATAAAATTAAATATGTTAATTGGTTAATGTATAGATATTTTGGTTGGTTGATTATATTTTGCAGGTTTTTGGTACTGTTTTAGGAATGTTGGTTTTTTGCTGTTTACTGCTATTTTTATGCTGTTTGGCACTATTTTGTTGCTGTTTTGGTGCTGTTTTGGTGCTGTTTTATTGTTCTTTTATGGTATTTTATTGTTCCGTTGTCGTTTTTAATATTATTTCGATATTGTAGAACTTTTGTTTTATTATCAATTTGGTTATTATTTTAGTTCAAACAAGTTGTTTCAATTTTAATATAACTACTTCTTATTGTTTTGTTGTCGTTTTTAATATTATTCCGATATGATCGTTGAGATCCTATAGTTTGCTACTTGATTTTATTTGCTAGGAATGGAGATTAGTTAATGTTGAGTACATAATAGTCAACTTTTTAGTCCTCCTGTAGGGGCATTTTATATATAAGGATGTGAAAAGAATTATTAAATTATGAACTAAAGACCTTCTGAACTATCTTGAATATAGAATTTATATATATGTAAAGTGAATTTTTATAATGGTGTTAATGGTGTTATTGTTGTTTGATTGAAGAACATGTTAAATGGTAAGTTAAAGGTTTTTGAATCATTTGAAAACTAGAAATACAATTCAAGCAGCAAAGAAAAATGAATATTGGGTCCTGTAAACTAAGTGCCATTTGAGTTGATAATGGAAGCTAAAGTAGGCAAATATATTATATGCATTCACATATTTTGGGTTCCAAACAATATTGACTGCCAAAAAGATAAACAATTCTACCTGCAATCCAAAATTAATGCCTAATATTTAGTTTTCTAAAATGCAAATGGTGCATCAATCACCATTATGAATAATAAAGCAGGCTAATATATTTTATATGTGAGGATATAAGACCATCAAATCTCCAAAGTCAAGATTCAGTACTTGCACACAAGAAATTGCCATTTTGAATGAAATTTTTTTAATAAAATAAATTAAAAAATTAATATTAAATGGGCCGGGCTTGGGCCTAACAATTTTACCTCGGGCCGGGCTTGGATAATTTACCAGGCCCATATTTCGGGCTGGGCCGGGCCCGGGCCTAAAAATCGGGTCGAAATTTTTTCTGGCCCGGCCTGAACCCGGCTCGGCCCGGCCCATGCCCACCTCTACCTGTCAATGGCCGGCACCAGAGTACAGTATTTAAAAAAAAATTTCGTGCTAGCCTGTCAATGGCTGGCACTAGACTCATTATTTTAAAAAAAAATTAATTTTTTTTAGGTCCTGGCCTTCTAATAGCCGGCATCAAACCTTATATATAGTGGGTGGTTTGGGTTCTGATAGTGTAAATGGAATGAGAAATAAAATTTTGAAAGAGCCATCAAAATGATAGTGTTTTGTAGTATATCATCAAATGAGTTTTTTTGGAGTGGATTGTATATAGAGTTTTTAGTAGTGTACAACCGAATTTCGGGGTTGAATTACTATCATATTTTAACGGAGTTGAATTATATACTGTCATGTCTACCCTAAAGGTTATGCCATTGCGGGTTGGATGATTATTTGCGCCATAGATGGCTAATCGAGTTGTCCAACGCAGATGGATATTATCTATGGTGCAATAGTGTTTATTCCTCAACTAGGTTGTGGTTGGAACCGGTTGGTAGAGTCTCCATGCAAAGGTATCTCAGGGGACAATGGAAGAAGAAAATGTCTGGAGCTTTTAGGAAGTTATATTTTCCCTTGTTTTATGCAGCTGATTTTCTGTTTCTTTTTAATTTTACTGACCGTTTCAGTTATCCAATTATCCTGTACTGATGCAACGTAGACCTGATTCAAGCAGAAGACGATTAATTGTGAAGAAACTAATATTGAAAATAATTGTATTATTTCTTAAGAATGTTTTTATTTTTTTATATCTGTAAATTTAATATAGTTGTTTGGGATTTAAGGTTTCATTTTTATATTTTCGTGTATTAATTTCTTAGAATATTTGTATTTTTTTATTTGTAAATTTAATTTAATCTGTAATATATAAAGTTTGAAAATTAAATTTTCGTGTATTAATTTTACCCATCTGTTTGTATTTCATTGGGTGCTTAAATTTAATATAGTGCATATTATTTTTGTTTGAATTTTATATATTTTGTATTAATATTGTAGAATGATTGTATTTTATTGTGTATGTAAATTTAATTTGTCGTGTAGTATTATTTATTTGAATTATTATTTTTTAAATATTACGAAGTCATTTATTCAAACAAATAATTATTTTAGAGAAATTAAATTAATATTTAAATAATAATAATTTAAAAATAAAAGAAATATTTACAGAATAATTTTAAAATAAAGTAAAAATTAACAGAAAAAAATTAAAATTGTCTTGATCCCGGCAACGTCCCCAGCACCGGCGTGTAACGGTCCGAATGCCTCCGTTAGCGATGTCGTGCACCTTGCTCAGGCGTTAGATAATTGCTCGGATCGGCGTCCGGTGTCCAGTCCGGTGTACTTAGAAAGGTAGAATAATCATATACACAATAATCGAGAGTTAATTGGTATTGCGTGACCGGAGGTGCCGATGGAAAAATATCCTCAGTGGTGGGTGTACGTGCTTCGGGATGGAGCTCCGGGTGGTATGAGGATGATCCGGATCGTGTCGAATATTGAGGCTCGAGGTCGTCACCAAAAATATCTTCGAACGGTGGAGGAATTTCTTGCAGCGGATTCAGATCCAGGTGGTGTGATGATGAGCCGGATGCTTCATATTGGGCCTCAAGATCGGGGTTCGAGGCAGTATCGGACTCGATGTTCCCGAATGGCGGAACTCGATTACTGCGCGGTTGTGCGTTCCTTCTTTACCATTGAGAAGATTCTTGTTGCGCGTCTCTTTAGATCAGCATGTAATGACCTTGGAATGTAAAGAGTTTCCCGTGTGCCATATACCATGTTGCGTACTCGGGCATAGGAGAGAACCCTCTCTCTAAGACATACAAGGGAGGGCGCCTCGAATGTCGTTGATTCCACAGAAAGATATATGGTTCATGTTTTTGTGCCCAATTTAAAGCGTCCCGAGCCAAACCCTTTTTGTCCATTCCGTGGACTTTTTTGATGTCGACGGGAGGGTTCGGGATAGGTTGTGAGCAACCGAACTGCCTCAAAAGCCGACCTCCATCGTGCCACTCCACCATATGGAAATGAACCAACGGCACATTTGACACAAACAGCTATTGCTGCTCGATAACCCATTATGGTATGAGCGCCGCGATATCTTCCTTATTATATGGCATCCATATAAACTGCAAAATAAAGACAACACGCTATTATTTTTTTTCTTGTGCAATTATTGTATTTAATAAAGAAATATTTGGAATCGTATTTTACACCATCCCTGGAATAAGTCTTATCATCATACGGTACCTAGGTACGGTGAACGATCGCCCAATTCTCGGTACAGTTGCCGATCTAAAAAAAAATGAAAAATTATCAAATTATTTTTCCCATGCAAAAAATTAGTATATTATAGTATACAATTAAATAATAGATGGCAAAATTGAACTATATATTTACCTATTAACGAGTGGCCAGACATACAGTTGATGGCTCACTGATGCCAAAAACAGCATTCGGTATAATGCCCAAGACTGCAGTAGAAGGCAGCAACCGCCCACTGATTTCGTAGACGGCTTTGTTGCTCGACAAAGCTCACGGTATAAGCATGCAACACTGCAGAGCCCCAACTAAATCTTCCGGCAAGCTCGAGATCCTCTAATAAGGGGAGATACATTATTGAGACTTTATTTTGATTGGCGTCCGGCAAAAGTATCCCACCTATAAGTTGAAGAATGAACGCTCTTGTAGCATAGATACTGTCCATCTGCGTTGGACTGCCCAGAAGATGTCAGAAGATGTCAGAAGTTTTCTTTTAACCAAATAAATTTAATATAGGTTAATCGTCCTTCCTCGTTGTTCGGGGGGCACCCTTCCTAGTAACCGCTAGCAAGTGCCCCACGAATCGGGCACTTTTCCAAGCCCGGTCACTGTTTCGCCTTTTATAGACAGCCCTAGTTGGACTGCTACGTCTTGCAGTGTAATATTTACCTCCCCGCACGAGAGGTGGAACGTATGTGTCTTCGGGCGCCATCTTTCAACTAATGTCGATATTAAATCGGCCCGTAGCTCAGATATCTTAATGTACGCGGCTATCCCAAAACCCGCGAAATTCAAATACGGTATAACTCTTCGATTGAGAAAATAACCTAATCATTCAACCGGGATATCACAATTCTGTACAAATCTTGTGTTTATAATAAATATATAATGTTATATTTCTCGTTTAAAAAAGAATTTAAAAATATATTTAAAATTAAATAATACATTTTATTTCTTGTTTACCTTATGTACATTGTTTGCAATGTGGTCGTTGTCATTTAAAAGAACATTAGGATTAGGATCCATGGAGTGATCGGCGGTCGTCGGCGGTGGTTGAGGGTGAACAGCGGTGGTCGTCGGAGTAGTCTATTTATAGTGGGGGAAAAATTCGAAAAAAAATTATGGCAAAAAAAAAAAAGTCTAGCTTAGGGCGGCCATTGGAAGGCCAATTTGGCCAGTGACACAGGCCTGATGCAAGAAGGGTATTTTCAACTTTTTATTTTCATTTCATTTTATTTTCATTTCATTTAAATTATCTATCTTTCCATTAAAATTTAATTTTTTCTTATTCCAAAATTTATCTTTTCATTTCAGTATTTCATTTCATTTAAATTTATTAATTTTTCTAATATAATGTTTTTTTCATTTTTTTTCAATTCATTTCATATTTTATCATATTAATTAGAAGTGGTCTCAATATCAGGGTCATTTAATTTTTTCATCTATTTTTAAATTTTGTTATATTTTATTTTTGTCAATTTAAATTTAAAAATTGTTAAAAAAAGCTGCTTTCATTTTTTGGAGGGTTTTTTTAGGCTTGACACCCCATTTAGATAAATTAAATTTTTTTAAAAAAAATCTAATTTCATTTTTTTCATTTAATATTTTGTTTAAAATTTTTCATTTATTATTTTTGCCAATTTAAATTTTAAATTTTTATAAATATATCTTATTTTATTTTTGGGGGGTTTTTTAAAGCCTGACACCACATTTATTAGGCCTGATAAAAGTCATTTCCATTTTTCTTTTTACTCCTGCTGCAGCCGGCCATTGCAAGGCCATTTCTCAGGCCAAGCCTAGGCTTGACGCAGGCCAGGCCTTTCATTTCATTCCAATTTTATTTCATTCAAATTTTATTTCATTCTAATTTAATTTCTATTCCTATTTCCCTTTCATTTCATTTAAATTATATATATTTTTTCAATTTAAATTTTTTTCTCTCAATTCATTTATATTATTTTGTAATTTAAATTTAATTTTTTCCTCATTTCATTTAAATTTTCTATTTTCAATGCAAATTTATTTTTTTTTCTCATTTCATTTTATATTTAATTTTTTATTTTCAATGCAAATTTTTTTCTCATTTCATTTCATTTAAATTTATCTTTCTTTTAATTTTTTTCTCATTTAATTCCAATTAAAATTTTTCCTCATTTCATTTAAATTTATCTTTCTTTCAATTCTCATTTAAATTTTGTATCATTTCATTTCAATTTATTTTTTTCTCATTTCATTTAAATTATCAATCTTTCCATGTAATTTTCAATTTTTTCTCATACAATTTATCTATTTTTTTATATATTTACAATATTTTTACAAGAACATGCGCTCAATAATATATCACTCGTTATCTTGGAGTCCAGCATTACGAGACGATTGATTGGAAATATAGACACGATGTGGGCATGTTGATCGGTTGTGTCCGGATGTTCGACACACAGTGCACAGTTTGGGTTCTCCCGTCTCCCTGACATCCATGTCATTTCGAATTCTCGTCGATTGTGGTCGACCTTTAGGATATCTGCGGAGACTACAGCCAGGCACCATCTCGATAGCAGGCGGTGGAACTTCCCAGTTTGAGACATCGGGTATTATAGGAAATTCGTTCCCCCATATACGTATGCGTTGCAACGTGTAGATCTCGTATATGAATTGTTCAACATTTAAGTTTGCTCGCGCACACGCTGCATGAACATGCGCATACGGATATCGAAGAGTCTGAAATATCCCGCACTCGCATTGCTTGTTTCGTAGATCAATTGCGTACGACCTAAGTGGAAGACCCGAACGACGACTGATGTACTCATGAACTCGAAAAGTCTCCAAGTCGAGCGAATACAATTCTGCGTTCATTGTTAGTGCCCTTCGACTATTTACCGCCATGGCCTTTTGGACGACCTCTATGTACACGTGCCCGGCCTCGATCTGCTTAGCTTGTCTCAACCCCATCTTAGGCATCAATGTCGCCAACCTATAGAATGTTGCCGAGAACACAACAGAAATCGGGAGATAGCGTGTGCGCCTCAATACAGAGTTGACCGCCTCTACCAGGTTAGTCGTCATCTGCCCATACCGAAACCCCTCATTGTAACTTTGAGTCCATTAACAGTTCTCCATGCTACCCAACCATGTCCGAAGATCTGTTCGTAAAGATGACATCTGAGATTCAAGCCTTGCAAACCTCTGCCTGAATCTTCGCTGTTCTAACTCATGGGCTGCATATTTAATTTGAAACCACCAATTTAAAAGCAACAAAAATTTTGAAAAGTAATTTTTGAAATAAATACAAACAATTTTTTTTACCTATGTTCACGAGTTTTTTTTTCCAATCTTTATTCTTATAATCTCTATGAAAGTTTTCCGCAATGTGTCGGATACAATAAACAGACCTCCACGGAACTCCCGATCGCCTTATCGCAACATGTAATCCTTTCAATTTATTTGATATAAGGCAAATGTTGTTTTCTCTGACAACGTGCCTCCACAGATTTGTGAGGAAAAATTCCCAAGACTCGAAGCACTCACGCTCCACGATGGCGAAAGCGATCGGAAGTACATTTCAATTTTCTTCTTGTGCAACAACAATCAGGAGGATTTGTGTGTATTTGCCATACAAACATGTCCCGTCCACCTGCACCATTGGCTTGTAATGAGGGAAGGCCCTAACACATGGCTTGAACGTCCAAAACAATCGGTGAAAAACTCTTTTCCCCGATTGTATCTCCCCGTCAAAGCATTTATACGGTAGTATTTGCAAATCAGTTACTTCCCGGGCACATACTCCTACATCCTGGCTATCCACCCTTGAAGTTCGTTGTATGACGCATCCCAGTCACCATACAACTCTCGTATCGCCATTTGCTTTGCCCACCATGCCTTTCGGTACAACACTTTATACTTGAATCGAGCTTGCATGTCCGCAATAAGGACCGACACTTGAATGGTAGGAGACTCTTTCACCAAAGGGATGATACAGTTGCATCTAACTTTCCATCGTCTTGCGACATACGAGCGGACGTGCATGTGTGTGGACCTTCTAGATTCCTTATCATCCACATCTGTGTCCGCTGCATTAACGCGGCTCGGACACGCCATTTACAACCACTCGACGCTTTCTAACATTCTCCTACGTATAAAGACTGCGTCGACTTCGTTACTTTATAATCCATACCTAACTTCAAGCTAAGTTGTTTTATAGCATGTAAACAGTCTTTTTTGTTATCGAATTGTTGTCCTACAACCAACTCTTCATCGTCGAATTCATTGTCAAGTAGGTGAATCGGCACAATATTTTTATATTCCGGGAACTCGCGTGCAAGAGCCGCATCAGGATTTACGTCAGTCATGAAGGACCCTGAATTATTTCTTATAACTATACAATGGCTCGTGTTTTCGACCAAATGGGGGTTCGCATTTTCACCCTCCACCAGCCCTTCTTCGTCTATGTCTTCATGAATGTCATCCAAACCGGGGTCACTAAAATCATCGTTGGGATTGATTATCATTATCGGACCCTTCATCACCATCTTCTATGGTGGGCAACACCTTTGGATGGATCTCTAGACGAGGACACAAGTTCGGGATGTTATACGAAAATCCACCGGTGTTTGGATTTTCGGGAGTTGGCGTTGACCGTCCAAAACCTGACTGATCTTCCCAGCAGACGTTAAGATCAAAATCAATTCCGGAGCGCTGGCTTACTTGAATTACCACTTGAATGGGATCCGATCCAGCTATCTCCGCGAACAACTCAACCGGGCTGGATTTTCTATCTCAGGGGGCAATAAATTGCTATCATTGTCCCAAAATCATCATCATCTTCAAGCTCCATTTTTGAGAACTTTAGTGGATCAGTTGAAACCAGAAATTTGTAAAACAGTCTCAACATTTGCTTTCCACAACGGGTTGCTATCTTTGTACTGATTTTTCATTTTAAATCCGACAACGAAATACGCTTGTTGAATCTCATTCCTATTTTTTTCGACTTCGAAATACAAATCCTTTTTCAGTTGTATTTATCATTTCTCCTTCGAAATTAACATAAACAAGCAAAATTTGGGAACTCATTTTAAAAAAAATTTTGCTTTCTTCTCAACAAAGAAAAAAATAAAAATTTTAAAGCAAATAAAAACTCTAATGGAAGATAAAATACCTATATATATTTGATAAATTTGGTGTCGGCCATTACATGCCCAACATCCAAATTTTTTTTTTACATCTCTGGTGCTGGCCATCAGTGTATCAATTTTTTTTAAAAATACTGTGTCTGGTGCCGGCTATTAACAGGCCAGCACCAAATTTTTTTTTTCTGACTCTAGTGCTGGCCATTGACAGGCCAGCACCAAAATTTTTTTTTCTGAGTCTAGTGCCGGCCATTGACAGGTCAACACCAAAATTTTTTTTTTTTCTAACTTTGGTGCCAGCCATTGACAGGCCGACACCAAAAAATTTTTTTTTCTGACTTTGGTGCCGGCCATTGACAGGCCAGCACCAAAATTTTTTTTTACTCTGGTGCCGGCCATTGACAGGCTAGCACCAAATTTTTTTTCCGACTCTGGTGTCGGCCATTGACAGGCCAGCACCAATTTTTTTTTTCTGAGCCAACACCAATTTTTTTTAAATACTATACTCTGGTGCCGACCATTTACAGGCCAGCATCAAATATTTTTTTATGAGTCTGGTGACGGCCATTGACAGGCCAACACAAAAAAAATATTATTTTTTGACTCTAATGCCAACAATTGACAGGCGAGCACCAAAAAATTTTTTTTTTCTGAGTCTAGTGCCGGGAATTGACAGGCTAACACCAAAATTTTTTTTTTTACTCTGGTGCTGGCTATTGACAGACCAATACCATTTTTTTTTTTGAGTCTGGTGCTAGCCATTGACAGGCCAGTATCAAAAAAAACTTTTTTTTCTGAGTCTGGTGCCGACCATTGACAAACCAGTAGCAAATTTTTTATTTTTATTTTTGTATACCAATATGATACGATTTTAAAAAAAATACCCTGGTACCGGCTATTGGAAGGCCAGAACAAAAAAAAATCAATTTTTTAAAGTCCGATACAGTTAATCATGAGGCCAAAATACCAAGTGGTGCCAGCTATTGACAGACAAAAACCTAATTTTACTGTGTATTTCAAGTCATTTTTAGTGATTATTTTTAAATCTAGGTTATTTTTATAAATATCAAATTTTTTTCAGTCTGTTTGGTAAAATAGCCTCTTTTTATGAATACCAGTTTTCGATGAAAAAAAAGTTATAAAGAAAAAAGCACGAGGAAGATACATTGAGCTTCAGTTCACGTGCGGTCCAAAATAGATTTCAAAGTCAGAGAAAAACCAAAACAGATAGGGTTTTCCAGGATCTATTCGTTTACAGACCAGAAAACCAGTTTTGATGGCAACAAACGATTATGAATGTGGGTTGAAGATGATGGAGGAACTAACAACAGATGCTCAACAAATCCAAGATCAGTTATTGGGTGAAATACTGAGTAAAAATGCTGAAACTGAGTATTTACACGGATTCCTCCATGGCCAAACCGACAAGCAACTCTTTAAAAAAAATGTACCCATCGTTACTTACGAACATCTCAAACCTTATATTGATCGGATTGCTAATGGGGAGGTATCATCTGATATACTTTTAGTTGAACCCCTCACTGGGTTCTCTTTAAGGCATGGATTTCTCTCTGTTTTCCATTGTGTTTCCCCTCTTCTTTCTTTTGTTTCTTTAATCCTAAGAATATCATGTGTTTGATTAAATGCAGCTCTGGGACTTCGGGCGGGCTGCCGAAGCTGATACCTACCACTGCTGAAAGTGCTCACATAGCGGCGACGTTTAATAAGTTGTACCGGTCTGTGATGATAAAGTAAGTATAATTTGATTTATAAACTGATAGCGTGATAGATTAGTTGATTGAAACATGCGACATTGCTATCTTATTCAAGCTTCTTGTAAAATTCATTGTTTACTTGTTGATGAATAAGTATAGGGTGTAACTGAACCAAGCTGAACCCAAATACGGGCAAGCTTGTGTTCGATCAAACATCTGTCTTAGGGCTCGAGGTCGGCTGGAGATATAACCATTAAGCTAGTTTATCAATTTTCATATTCAAACTCAATTAAATTCGTACCTATTCAAGCTGGAGTTCAAGCTCGGCTTGATAATTAAGCTTAATCTTAATAATAAGTAAGGACAACAATGTAATTTAATAATATAAAAATATTTAAAATATTTATTAAAAATGAAAAACTCGATAAAGCTCGCGAGCCGTTTGAGTTGAGTATAATTAAGCTCAACTTCAGCTCGATCAATAGCTTAATCTCGGCTCAATAATTATCGAACCGAGTTCAAGTGTTTTTTGAGTTAAACTTGAATAGGATGGTAGTATTAGTGTCTCATTTATTCCCCTAAATGAGTATAGATATATGATCATTTTAGGCCTTCTAAATATATGAAAATTTTGTAAAAATTACTCGTATCCAATTCACACCCAAGTTTGAATAACACAGGTATCTTAGGCTCCATTTGTTTTACTGAAAATGGTTTTTGAAAAATGTTTTTTTGCATATTTCCATATTTGTTTCATGGAAAACAGTTTTTCCAACAGAAAATGACTTGCAGGTCAACGAAAAATAAGCTATTTTTCTTGTAAAATGACTTACCATTTTGACAAACACAAAATGACTTGCTGGTCCAGAATTTCTAAACGTAGCATAAATTGTTTTTGGTTTCCATCCTGCTGGATCTTCCTGAGACATTGTTGCTGAAAGCCCCTCTCGTTTTGGTTATTGGCATAGGAACAGCTCTGAAGAACCGAGTCCTAAAACTAACCGCTTCGCTTTATCCATTTACAGGTACTTTGGTGACATAAACCAAGCCGGTAAAAGAATGGAACTTATGTTTGCCAAACCAGACGTCGAAACTCCTTCTGGACTCAAAGCAAGTGCAGTCTCAACAAGAGCATTCAAGGGGAGTAGCTTTAAAGCTATTTTACCCAAGCTTTACACTAGCCCTTTTGAGACTATCTTTTGCCCGGACACCAAACAAAGCATGTACTGTCAAATACTTTTTGGTTTAATACAACGTGATGAGGTCGTCATGATTGGCTCAATCTTTGCATCTACGGTTGTAAGAAGTATCAAGTTCTTAGAAAATAACTGGAAAGAGCTATGCTCTAATATAAAAACCGGTCAAATAAGTGAATGGATCACTGACTCGGGTTGCAGAAATGCAGCATCATTGATCTTGAAGCCTAATCTAGAATTGGCTGACTTGATAGAAGACGTATGTAGTTGTAAATCATGGGAAGGAATAATCAGAAAGCTATGGCCTAAAACAAAGTACATTGGTACCGTATGTACAGGTGCCATGCTACAATATACTGCAGAACTTGAGTTCTATTGTGGTGAGCTACCATTAGTGTCAGGTTTTTATGCTTGCTCAGAAGGTGCCATCGGTATCAACTTGGAACCTTTATGTAAACCTTCAGATGTCTCTTACACATTTCTCCCAAATACGGTTTACCATGAATTCCTTTCGATAAAAGAAGACTGTGTTACAGATTCTCAAAACCAGGTTCAGTTAAATGCCAAGTCTCACCATGAAGATACCGGACCTGTTGATCTAGTAAACGTGAAGCTTGGTCAATGTTATGAAGTACTTGTCACATCTTCTATGGGTATGATTTCCTCAAACTCTTAAATCATAAGCCGAATTCATTCAAATGCCATGTCCTAACACATGATATAATGATCGAAACTTTTCAGGATTATATCGATATAGAGTCGGAGACATTATTAAGGTGACCGGTTTCCACAACAATACACCTCAGTTCCAATTTGTTGGGAGGCAAAACGTTGCTCTAGGCGTCGATATGGAAAGAACAAGTGAAGCAGACATCTTAAAGGCAGTGGCAGAAGCAAAGGCACTTCTCAATCCACTCGGACTCATCTTAACAGAATACACTAGCTACGGCGATACGTCTTCAACACCAGGTCACTATGTCATATTCTGGGAGATTAAGCCAAAAGAAGGCAACAACAACAACAAGAACGGCAAAGAACTTGACCCAAAGGTAATGGAAGAATGTTGCTCTAAAATGGAAGATTCATTGCATTTTACATATAGAATGTATAGGAAGGAAAACATGATTGCAGCTTTGGAGATTAGGGTTGTTAAACAAGGAGCTTTTGAGGCATTACTGGATTACTTTGTGTCGAAAGGAGCTTCTTTGAGCCAATACAAGACACCTGTTTGCATCAAATCCAAAGAAGCTTTAAATATATTGGATTCAAGAGTTATAGCAAAGTTTTTCAGCCCAAGAACTCCTATACAAGACAACTAATCCTTGCAATGTTTTCAAGAGAGAAAAGAACTCCTTTATTGTTGTTGATTTAGATTATGCCTTGTGACTTAATATTACTTTGTTTTCAATGTTATTTGTTTTAAGCCTCTAGCTTAAAGAACAATATAATTGTTATTTTTGTTACTTGTACTTTTGTTTTCTTCAATGGAAAAAGGTTGAGAGTTGGTGCAAGAGGCATCGTATTAGTATCGGTATTGGTCGTATTGGTTAGTATATTCTTATATTTAGATTTGCTCATAGGTTAGATTATCTATCTATGCTTGAAGGTTGGCTCGAAATTTGAGAGAGTTTAGTAAAAAACATTATGCCCAAAGTGGGCTTAGGCAAAAAAAAAATTGTTTTTCATATGGGTCAAATTTGGACTTGAACATTTAAGATTTGAGTTTAGCTTGGTTCGGCCTATTTTTTTTAAAGTTTTAATATTTTATATTATGTAATTTATTACACAAAAATTAAATTTGTAGTAATATATAATACTATTATATTGTAAATATTAAAATATGTTAAGATAATTATATATAAAATTTTAATAAATAAAATATATAAAATTATTAAAAATAAATCAAAATAATAAAAATATAGTTCTTTTAAAAATTTTAAAAAATAATATGGATGGGCCTAAATAGGCTTGTGATAGCCATTTGCAAAAATGGATGGGCTTGGGTAAAATTTTAAGACCAAATTTCGAGTCAATTCGAGCTGGGGCAAGCATAAACTATATTAATATCATACATAGGTCCAACTCGAACTTAGGTCGGCCCATATACACCTCTACTTATATCTATAATTTACTTGGAATCTTTACAATATGGTCCCCGAATTTGTATTAAGCAAAATACGAATATATATATATATATATATATATATATACTAGGGTGTATAAGTTTATTATTTTAAATCATAATGTCAAATTTAGTCTTCAATTTGATTCTTTTAAAAGATTAAGTGACAAAATTAACTTAAAAATTATCAAATAAACATGGCAAGTTTTAAATATTAGCTGTATCCTAGTAAGCCGCATAAATTATCAAAAGTAAGTAATTAAAGTAAATCAACTTTAATTTCGTTAATTTCCATAATATCAGTTTAATTCCTATTGATTTGCTACCATTTTGATTCCTTTTGATTCTCTCGTAATTTAGGGTTTGAAAGAGCTTTCTTTGAAGCTTCTTCGCGTAATTTTTCTTTCCTTTTCCTATGCATACATATATGTATATATATGCACCCATATATGATTATGACACAAATCATCATATAATCATTCAATATGAAATCTCACAGATCTCTTAGCCTTTTCGTAGTGTTCATTGTCTGTCTCCTCTCTTTCTCTGATGCCTATAGAAACTTCGTTGTTGTTGAATCATCTGTGTTGCATGGACCAGCACAATCTCCCAATCATCATGGTTCTGTTGCTAGGCCAACCATGGCTCCTACATCACCACCTGTAGTTGAGCCTCCTAAACAATCATCTGTCTTATCTGGACCATCTCCATGGCCAGCACACTCTCCCAAGCATATTGGTCCTGTTGCAGAACCAGCCTTTGCTCCATCATCTCCATCACCTCTAGCTGAACCTCCTAAACAATCATCCCCAGGGCCAGCATACTCTCCAAAGCATCATGGTCCGGTTGCAGGGCCAGTTTTGGCTCCTACTTATCCACCATCACCACCACATATAGCTGAACCTCCTAAACAATCATCTGCATCACCTGCACACTCTCCCAAGCATCATGCTCCAACCTTAGCTCCTACATATCCACCACCACCTCCCCCTAAACAATCATCTCCACCTCTACCGTCAACATCACCCCAAGATTCAACTCCATCTCCGGCCAGCGATCTCACGCCGGCTGTGCCACCTTCCAAGTCATTTGCAACTGCAACTTGTTCAAGTGTGATGGTGTTGGCATCTAGTGTCTTATTGAGTATGGTATTTAGTAGCTTTGTGGGTGTTTTTTAGAAATATTGAGTAGCTTAGTCAATGTTTAGAAATTATTCTTTCGATATTGGAAGTGTTTTAAAAGCAAATTCAAGTCATTATTATTATTATTATTATTATTATTTTGCATAATTAGATGTATTAAATTTTAGCACTTAATTCTATTATGTTATAATTTCCTTCTTTACTTTGTGATTGTGATTCTTCTTAAATCTTTTATATTTTCATAAGTTTTATATTTATAATTATATTTAAAAAATTATATAATTATTGTATTGACTTCACAGAATCTCCTATTCTTTTATTTTTTTGTTTAACACTTTATTTTTCTCTCAAACACCATTTCTAAAATTTTTACAAAATAAGTGTTGAATCTTTGGATACTTTTAATAATAGGTCTCCCTAAGCTTTTCTGGAAAATTAAGAGCGTAGCTTTTCTCGTGATATATTAAGGTTTTTATACAAGATTTAATTTTTTTATTTATTAAATGATTTTAGAATATTATTTTTGTATAAGATTCCTATCATTGTAATTAGAGATTGATCGAAACAAATTATTAATGAAATTATATTTATAATATTAAATTTCTTGAAAATTTGATATATCGCTTTTCATGAAATCAAAAAGCACTTAAATGGCTTTTATTTTGTGAACAAAAATTACTAGTTATATGTTGGCTTTGTGAACATTTTTATGTATTTAAGACTTATATTTATTTGTTCAAAATGTTTAACGAGAATGGCAAATTACTTTTAAAGAATCTACTATTGAAGTAGGAGAAAAATAAGGAAAAAATATATTATGTATTAGTTTATATGATTTTTATAAATGTTTTAATTTTTTTAAGCTTTGTGAGTGAACAATAATATTTTATATTAAAATATATTTATAAAATTATTTCCACAAATGTTTTAATTTGTTAGTCTTGTGTTTTATTGTCAAATAATTTTATTTTATATAAAATATTAAAAGACTAAAATACCTTTATAATAATATTAATTACTTTTTAAAGTAAGGATATTTTAATAATTTCACAATTGAATTTGTGTCGAGTTAACTTGTAACTCCAACTCAATTAATCATTTTAAATTATTAAAATTTTAATTTTCATAAATAAAATTAGAATATTTTGAATTTAATAATTTTCACATTTTTTTCATATATTTTATACCATAGTACTTTTGTTTATTTTACCCATAAATTTCAAATTAATACAATTTCTTTTCCAGTTCCTTTCAATTAAAAATATACATCAAACTTCTAATGACCCAAAAAGATGTTTTTATACATGAGATTGGATTTCCAATTTTCTTGATCCTTCTTTATCAACCCTACTTATTTGCAAGAGGCAACTAAGCAATTATATCAAAATTTAATCCATCAATATTCTAGACCTCTTTATAAGTTAGGCTATCTATCTGGAATTTGAGAGAGTTTGAGCAAAAATATTATACCCGAAAATGGGCTTGTGCAAAAAAATTAAATATGAATCGGGCTCAAACTTGAACATTCAAGGCCGAGCCTAACCCATTTTAAATTTATAATACTTTATATTATGTTATTTTTATATATTATGTAATTTAGAACACATTAAAAAATAAACTTATAATCAATATATAATATTACTCTAATGTAAACATTAAAATAATATTAATACTATATAAAAAATTTCAGTAAATAAGAAATGTATAAAATTATTAAATATCAAAATAAAACAAAATAAATATTTTAAAAAATTTAAAAATAATATAGACGGGCTTAAGTTAATCTTTTACAAATATGAATAGATTTAAATAAAATTTTAGGTCAGGCTGAATTTGAATAAACATAAAATATGTTAATATCATGCTTAAACTCGACCCAAATCCAACCCAACCCGACCCATCTCATTAACACCTCCAACATCAACTACTCATGAAATATTATAAAAAAAAAAAAATTATCTAAGCCCAAATTACTACTCATTAGAATAAAAAGTTATGAATAAATAATTTGTAATTAAATTCAAATAAAAATACTTTTATAATAGTAATTCAACCCAAGTACAAATTACATTATCCAGAGCCGAGATGAATCAAGTCTACCGGCTCGTACCTTGAAAAGGTTTACTGAATAATATTCAAGCCTAAATCACAAATACAAGACTGGAAAATTTAGTCATAGCCATGGCTATAAATAGATACAAAAATGGGTTGAAATGATTTAGAAGAATAGCCATCTCTTCCTTCTAGCCCTCTGCAACATAAACACAAAGTTACCAACATTATTATTATTAATACCTAGCAATTGAAATGGCATAGCAATTAGCAAGTTTAAAACTTCCGCTGTGCAAAGACTTCACAATAAGCCTATATCACTCTCATTGCTTTCATAATATTTAATCCCAACCTGAGAGTGAGTGTTGGGTATGAGTCTGCTATTGCTTAGAAGGTTTTTCATATATTTGAAGGATTATACTCCCGTGTTCAATACGTATTCGATACATATGTCGAACAAAGTCCATAATCTATTTCTATTGTTAAAAACTAAAATGGTTGACAAAATAACCGATAGTGACATGTGGCATGCCATGTGTAACTCATACTGGTGTATAAGGACTAGATTATATCAGTAAAAATAAATGGAATTTTTAATAAAAGCACCAGTTTGCTCTTTGATTTAACATATAAAGACTAATTTGTCCATTTTTTTAATAGAGGAGGTAAAATACAATCCGACTCCTAGTTCAGGGCCTCCTTTGATACTTTTACCATCAGAGCTGATTATAATTGCATTCAATACAAGACTATAACATAACATTTGTAAGTGAAAAAAGAAAATACAAACCTTTTGATTCCCAGTTTGTGATGGTATTACGATCGGTTGAGGAAGGACGCCATTATCGATGTTCTGAATGTACGGTCGCACCTTCTCCTCCAACATCTCATTTAACTAAACACCAAATATCGGTTATGATAGAAATACACAAAAACATAAGACATACTGAATCCATTATAGAAATAAAGGAAGCAGTCTCTAGGAGAAAATAAGTTTAAACGTATGCATGTTATGATACTTGGACTTGGGTGGCACAATTTTGATTAAATACCTTCTCTTGACGCCATTTGGTTTCCCATTGCGCATCTAAAAGTTTTTCAGCAATTTCTCGTTGAGCATTAAGAAGAACAGTCATTTCATACAGTTTTGCTGGATCTTTAAGATCATCTTCGCTCCACGAAGATGCATTTAGGGGAAGGTCCAGATTCTGAAAGCACCACCAAAGTTTAGTCCGATTATCGCCATTACAGTTTCTTTCTATGAAATATACAAATTATACAATATGACAGCTGAGGATACTCACACCCCAATTTTGTGGCCGTGGAGGAGGATCTAGTCTCATGACTTCGGCCTCCAACGCTTTCTTGGCCTTGTAATAAGGAACATTTTTCACTACAACAGGGTCATCCCTCGCACGAACAGGATCTAGGGTAATCAAGCCCTGTGAATGTTAAACTAGGTCACGTCATGAACTTTCCAAAGAAAGAAACCATATGATATGTTGCTCCGACTATTCATTTTCTTGAAGTACCCATGTGTGACAAAACTATCCTACACATATGATCTTCCAAGGACTCATATTGTACTACAAAGTTATCTTAGGGTGGGTTTGGATGGGCGATTGAGTGCGGTGCGGTGTGTTTAGTTTACTTTTTGTCTCATGCTATAGTATCGCTACAGTATTTAATCTCACCGCCACCGCTGTTTTTACACTAACCGCAGGTAAACGCACCGTCCATCCAAACCCACCCTTAGACATGTTACTAAAAAATAAATGCCTACATAAAACATGATCTTACTTCCTGCAAGTGCTCCCAGCCTGGATTTCGCTTTGCCACTACATCCCGTAGTTGGTCATACCGCATTGATTCCTAAATTCAATAGAAAATAAAGCAATTACAAGAATGCTTTGATTAGATAATAATGAGTAGTGAGGTCATACATACATACATACATATATATTAACATGTAGACTAAATTTCTAACAAATATAGTTCACGTTCAATCTCCGAAATGCTATCCATTTATTGCCATGGATTCTTAGGATATCAATACGAAAAAAAGTGAGATCATAGACATCTATACCTTGTATTGCCACCAAATTTTCTGCTTCACATCATCATCATACTCAAATCCACCCACAATCTGAGGCAGGGTAAGCAACCAAAAAGCTGCAATGCTGGGGTCTTTCATGCTGTGAACAATGTGCTGAAATGACAAGTTTGGCGAAGAGATATCAAATTAAATGAGAAGAAGTATATGACAAGGAATCATTTATGGACACTAATTCTAGTACCTTGAGTGTTTTGATGGATCAAAGATACGGCATGCATGGGAAAACAGAAATAGGACTCTTTTCGTATTCTAGTGAATTTAGATAATAACATATTCATTTTCAATTATTTGATTATACAAAATGTTCTCCAGAAGTTTCAACATTGAAAAGTACGTAATGGATAAGTTAGGATACTTGCCTCATATGGATAGTCCATCTTCCTTAAGATGTTATAGGCTTTCCATGGAGGTTCCATTATCTACAAAAACGCAAGCTAAATTTAAGGATGGGCAGCTTTAGCATGAAACAAACAAGAAAACCTGAACAAAGCTAGTAGAAGCACAACTAAAACAAGGTTGTTGAATGTTCTGGAAATATACAATCAATTAAAAAAGTTGACAAAGAAAAAAAAGAAAGAAACTAAGTTGTATTTAAACAAGTAGCCTTTTTTATTCAAGAAAATGTAAATCATAAAACGTCCCATACGCTAAGAGTGATAGAAACAACTCACATCATCCGCAGAGATCCTGACTTGTATTTTGTGCTTGCATTCGGGACAGTGCATTACTCCCTACAAGCAACACATGTTTGAACCAAGGATCAAAACCGAAAATTGTCCAGTTAAGAAAATTCTCCAACAAAAGAAAGATAAGACTCACGGTTCCATCACAAGGTGGGCATTTTTTAGATGGCAACGGTGCATTAAGATCAATGGCAGATGGGAGGTGCACTAACTCTGCTCGATTATCAGCAATAGCATCTGCAACACATTCTGCGGTTGCCTTCTCCCCACTGTGAAGATTCAGAAATAGTCAAAATTTCATATTAAAAACAATCATAATTCACATAGCTAAACAAAGTCGGTTATTGAGAATGTGATTCAAATTTCAAACTATAAATAAGAAGACTATATAGTTACGACTTTATAGTAAGAAAATAGTAGAGGTTGATTTACCTTCTCAAGGAATGAATTTTCACTTGATAGTGCACTTTCCCTGATCCTTTGCACATGGTACACCGCAAAGCTTGCCATCCATTGCAAGTACGACAGTTCCTAAACTTGACAGACCAATCTCATGTAAGAAAAGGTAAAGAAATAAATAGAAGACATGTATTCCTTTCAACAAAACTTGGTTTTTATTCTACAGTCCGATCTACTTCATGGCATTGATAAATAATATGGTTAATGATGTGCCAAAAGTTCAGCATTTCTTTAGTAACAGACCATTGAACATATGCCAGAAAGTATGAAACTTAAGTGTAGAAAATTTGTTTTATTTGCTTCTTTATTAGAAAAACGTAGATGTTGAAGCCATTCACAAGTTCTACGAAATTTAATCAATGATGAGCAAATCCAGAATTTAACTTCTAAGGATATTGAAATGTACCTTTGACATATCACCTTCTTTCCTAGCTCTAAAGCAATATCATAGGTTCCCAAAGCAGCAATAGCCTGCGATGGACACATTTCAGCAAATCATGATTATTAATAGAGAACAGGTTTGGCTCCTCCTTCATTACTTTTTTGTACATTATTATCCAATACATGTTTAATCACGGTTCACAAGTTGACTTTCACATTTAATGGATGAAAATAATGGACTGATCCTAAACTATAAAGAACATACCAACCACGAAAAGATAAGGAAAACTTAGAACCCATTGGAGCAAAAGACATGAAATTTCAACAAAAGCTCAAAATTTTAAAAGAACAGAAGCTACCCATCTCAGGAGATTACAATTATAACACAAAGAACATACCAACCAACAAAAAAGGAAGTGAGAGTTAGAACCCATTAAAGCAAAAGACTTAAAACTTTCAACAAAAAGCTCAAAAACTTAATAGACTTGAATCTACACATTACGGCAAAGTATAATTAAAACAAAGAACATACTAACCAACAAAAAGGAAGAAAAACTTAGAACCTATTGGAGAAAAGGACATGAAATTTCAAAAAAAAGCTCAAAATTTTAGTAGACTTGAATCTACATATTACAGCAAAGTATAATTATAACAAAGAACATACGAACCAACAACAAAGGAAGAAAAACTTAGAACCCATTGGAGCAAAAGACTTAGAACTTTCAACAAAAGCTCAAAAATTCAATAGACTTGAAGATACACATTACAGCAAAGCACAATTATAAGAAAGAACATAGGAACCAACAAAAAAGGAAGAAAAACTTAGAACCCATTGGAACAAAAGACTTAAACTTGACAGATGAAAAACTTACAAAGATAGAAGTATGAGAAAGCTTGGAGATAAACTCGGGGATGCCAAACCCACGAGGAGCAGACCCAGCAATGTCAAAGGCAAGAGTGAACGGAGAGAGCACTACTTTGATTGGGAACTCCAAAATGTCAATCACTTGTTGTCCATATCTAGTTGAGAAGAACTTGTACTGGGTATCTGCAAATTGCTTTACACTCTTTATAAGCTTCTCTGTTCCTCGGGACATGGCTATCAAAAGTGAAAGAGAAGTGGCAGGTGGGTTTTGGATAACATAGAAGCTTTCAATTTTGTTTCATCTTTTCTATTGGGGTTTATAGAAGCTTTTGGATATGATTTATTCGATGAATGTTTAGGGAAGGACCCGTCGGGTTACCCGATGGATTCGTAGTACTCGAATTTTGGATTCTATTTTGGGTAAACTACAACCCAAGTCACTAAACTATTACTGAGTTTACATTTTGGTCCCTTTACTTCAAAAAGTTACAAAATGACCATTGAACTATTCGAAAGTATTCATTTAGATTATTGGACTGTTAAAATCGTTATTGTATGGCCTTCTTTGTTCACACCACTTGCACCAATCGAAAGTTCTCCTTCCTCTCTTCTATAATTCAGTTTTTTTTTTTTTCATGAAACGACTTAAACGTAACAAATCTGCGAACTAAAATCTAAACAACTTTCTTTTCCAATCTTCGACACTGGCTGTTAGATCCACTTGAATCTAAGGTATGTTATTATACTTATCGATGGGTATTGATCCACCATACTAATAGCGGAATCATTGTTTGAAGCTTACTAGCCAGATTTTTTAAAAAAAAAAATTAATAGCTCAGTGACTTAAATAAAAATTTTCAAATGGTTCATTGAATGTTTTGTAATTTTTTGAAGTTGAGTGACCAAAATATAAACTTATTAATAGTTTAGTGACATTAAGTATAATTTACGCTTCTATCTTATACCCAAAACTCATAAATTTCCTCCAATTTAAATCAACTTAATTAAATTCGAAATCAAGTCGAAAAGCTTTTCCAGCACTATTTTTTCTGTCCACAAAACTCGAACTAAAAATTTTCATAAGAAGTGAATCCAACAAATCATTGAAATAACGAGACTCACAAATATAAATATATGTCTAACACAATTTATACTAAATTTGTCACATTTTAATTTTTAATGATGAACATTTTTTTTTTCCTTTTTACCTCTTATTCTTTAAAATTAAATATGGATAAACAAAATGACGTAATTATATATATATATATATATATATATATATTAAAAGTATATATATAAATTTGAATGAAGTAATTTTTAAATATATATTTGTAAATTTTAATTATGTGTGACTACTATGATGTTTTTATTTATTGGGATAGAGAAAGTATTTAATTTTTTTTTCATACAATTTTTTTATCATATTTTCATACGATATGAATACTCATTAAATTTTATTTAATAAATTATATAAATATAAAATATATTAACCATAACAAAAGACGTGAATGGAGAGTTAGTTTGAGAGGTATTTACATAGAGATTTGAGATGCTATTAAAGGTATCAATGGTAGTTTGAGAAGGTATTTACGTAGAAATTTAGTTCAGTTCTAAAAATTCAAGAGTTATGAAGTCGTGAATAGAGAATTGGTTTTGAGCAAATTCTAAGGAAAGTGAAATATGCCACTCATTTATTGGAAGGAATGATAAAAGATTTCCAGGTTGGTGCCCAAATTTTCCATACAACTCCCTTTTTGATCCTTTACCAATTAAGGATGGATAGTATGTCTGTGCTTTTGATTCATGCTACAAACTGTTAGTTGAATAATCCATTTTCTTGAACAACATTAATGCTACTGCAATTACTTCTAGTATTTGTTTCTTTCATTCCATTCTCTTATGGCTACTAATAAGCTCTAGAAGAATAATCATAGCTATATATGCCCACTACCCATTTTCCTAGGGGCTGAAAATAAAAACTATACAAAAATAAAAAGGCCACCCACCAACTAGGATCACAGCAACCAAAATTATTTGCAGTGATCATCTCGAGATGCGAAATTCATCTCAACGACCTGAAACAAATAATGGATTGGTTGATATTTGGTCGTACTCTTGTAACTGAACTGAACTTCATCTTTGCCTTGTTGAGGCGTGCTCGACGAACAGCTTCTCCGATTTGGTGATCATGATCCTTGAGAAACTGATCGGTGTTGCTTGATGATGGAACTAATAGTGGATCGGAATAGTGAAGCTTGTTACCCTTTGATCCATAACCAAGCTGGAAAAGCAAACATCATTCAGAAGCATGTATCAAGTGCTTGAAATCTATAGATGTTAATTGCAATGCAAGCAACCGAAAACCGGAATAAACGAAATAGAAGAACCATAAATACCCTTAGTTTACTACTTACTGGAACCGCTTCTTTGTTGTTACTTCTTCCATATTCTTTCTGCTGCACATTATGGTTTTGCGATTTTTCTTTGTGATCTTCCGATACAAGATTACTTTTCCTTGCTGCAACTAAACTCGACATCATTGACAAGTCAGTAGCACCAATAGAAAATTTAGGAGCATCATCAAGGTTATTCCCTGAGTTCATCCATGCAGCCCGGTGAGCCAGTGACCCTGAATGGGAAGCTCTATTTGATGATTCCCATCTGCATCTGCATTTGATGCTACTGCTTGTGAAGGTCTAGGTGGATCTATAGGAAAGCTGAGGCAACTTCCTCGGGATAAGGATTAAACTTCTCACTCCAGCTCTTAGAATCGGATTGACCTTGCCTTCTCTGGAAGGCCAAAGCAACATTCATAATGTTTAAAACAGAGAGAAATAATATAATAACATGTCTAAAATGGGACTAATCACCTAAAACAAATTACAATTGAGGTCATTAACCTTAAAATGTATAAACTTAGAGATCTTGCGAGTTGTGACATTGAAGACCAAATTGATATCATGATGCATTCACTATTTAACGATGCCCATCACGAAACATATCGAGCAAAAAGCGGATGGGATGTTATTAACCAAATCGTAAGTTACCTGCATTGACAATACTAATTCAGCATTAGCATCAGGTGCTGGGATAGCTTGAGACTCTCTTGTTGTTCTCCTGTCAAGTTCCGGTTTCTGGCCTTTGGTTCTTGCTGCTCCTTGTCTGTCGATACCAACAAAAGTAGTTTATTAGCACCTATAGTGACCATTCAAGATTTCAGGCTGTTACAGAAGCAGTGGCAGAACATGAAAGATAATAATAGCTCAACTAGTAAAAGCAAACTCCATGACCGAAGAGATAAATTTATTTAATCGTTGGACCAACATGCAATTACAAGTTCAAGAAATGCCCAAAGAGTCTAAAGAATATTAATATTTTATAGTGATTGAATATGCCATATGCACCTTCGAGCTTCATTGTCCCATTTCTTTGCATCAAGCTCTTTGCTTGGAGGATACTTTGGCAAGCTTGAAGGATCACAGGGAAGAGGTTCAGTTGTAAAGAACTGAAAACCACCAAAAAGATTATGTTATGACACTCGATAAAATTGATAACTAATTACAACAGAAAAGTACAAGAATGGTCACTAAACTATTGACTTCGTTCTATTTTGGTCACTATACCTCACTCTTGAGAGCAGAAGCTGCAGATCCACGACCAGCAGGGTCGATGGAAAGTAATGTTTCCAAGAGTGCTAAAGCTGAAGCTGGGAATTCCTGAAATATTTCTGCAACACGACGTCTATAAGGCCGTTGGGGTTTTAAAATGGTTGCATTATGCAACTTCAATTTTCTCCAATAGTCTTCAGAAGGTGAGCCACAAATTTTGAAAATTTTAAGCAACTGCTCCACCTACAAAAGTAGAAAGGCAACAACCTTGATCATTTAATTTTGCAACCAAAACTATTCCAATTTAATTGCCACAAATAAGACGAACGAGACAAAGCACAATTCAAGAGAACTTCATAGCTACCTCAGGTAGCCACAATAATTGTTATGCATCTACCACTTAAATGCTTAGTAGGAAACATTTCATTGAATAACAAAAGCATACCTCAGTTCTTCCAGGCATAATAGGCTTGCCAGCGTATAGCTCAGCTAGTATGCAACCTGTACTCCATAAATCCACGGCAGTACCGTAGCAAGTAGCTCCAAGTAAAAGCTCTGGTGGTCTATACCAAAGAGTTACAACACGGCTTGTGACTCAAAAACAAGGTACAAGCTGCAAGACATCCTTGAAGTAACCAGGCCTTCTAGCTTTACAGCATTCGGATGATCAAGTCTTCGTAGAATATGAATTTCCCTTGCCATAAACCGAACACTCTCTGGATCATGGTTATCAAATCTTACTTTCTTCAGAGCAACAACTTTTTTCTGATCTAAATCGCGAGCCCTATAAACACTAGAGTAAGTTCCCTGGCCAATCTGCATAAAAAATATAAGTTCGGGAAGCATATTAACCCGTATCTTGTTTTTTATTAAGTTTATGGAACTAACAAAGAACTATGATTCCAAATACAGTAGCAAAAAGGTGAATCTCAGCGATCAATCCACACAAACATGAAACCACAAAAAATAACCCATAAGCCGCATACGAAATTACCAATGTTATTCAAAACATGAGAATCAAGCAAATAAAAATACCATCGTAACGAAAGAATTAAATTAAGCATATAATTACTTTATCCATCTTCTCGAACGAGTCTGCACGCCGTGGTATCCATTCCCTGATTGCGTTCTCCTGCGTACCACAGCTAACAAACATGGAATCAAGCAAATAAAAATACCATCGTAACGAAAGAATTAAATTAAGCATATAATTACTTTATCCATCTTCTCGAACGAGTCTGCACGCCGTGGTATCCATTCCCTGATTGCTTCTCCTGCTACCACAGCTAACGACGCAGGCCACCCTGCAGCGACCTGTTCTCCTTCAGTTGCTTTTGGAACAGTACCGATTCTAGGCTGTTGACTAGCAATAAACTCCCGCTTCTTCCTCTTCCTATCCAAATTTTGACAATGTAACAAAACCGAAACATTCACTTGTGCTCACATCATCGTTATCACACTGATCCTTTTCTCTATATGCTTCCTCCCTACGCGAAGAAGTAGCCCTCGATACCCTAGCATCTAATAAGGCTTTGCTTGAAGGCCTATCTATGGGACTGTCCTTACTATCTTCAATGGCAGAAGGATTACAACAAATGCAACCCATCATACACTAAAACATTCTAGAATTCTATTTTTCCAATATTATCATCTTCATCCATTCCCATTACACTTAAAAAGCTTACTCTAACTTTAAAAGAAAAAAGTTCCAACATTCCATTCAAATTTCAACATAATACAAATCTCATTTCTTCACCAGCTTTCAACCAAATGAATATAACCAAGAACCCATTCTTCTTTTTAAAAAAAATAAATAAAGCTACTTACAAAAGCGAGCTTGCAAGATGAACAAACTTGCAAGATGAACAAACTAATACAAATTCAATACCAGCCTTGAAATGACAGTTCTTTATACACTCAAATCTTTTTTCAACTCTCCTTATCAAACCAAATGGCTCAAAATCCACAATTCTAAATTGCCTAAAAGCTTAAAAAACCAGAAAAACCAACAAAAACCCACTGGAAATCAAGTTTTTTGTGTTGGTAAAAGAAAATCAAGTACCTTTTAGAAAAAAAGCTTGTTCCTTTGCAGTATAATTATTGACTCTAAAAACCTAAAGAGAATTATATGATCTAAAGATTTTGCAAGTGAAAAATGGAAGGGAAAAAAGAATTTTAAAAAGAAATTTGAGAGTTTTCACTCTTTTTTTTTTTAATAAATCAAAACTATATATCAATTTATATGATCTAAAGATTTTGCAAATGAAAAATGGAAAGATAGAAGTGAATCAAAAGGGAAAAAAGAATTTTAAAAAGAAATTTGAGAATTTTCACTTTTTATTTTATAAATCCCAAAACTATAAATCAATTTTAATTAGGTGTAATTTTATATAAAGAATTTTAATTTATTAACAATTATTGATATGGCATGTGTTTTTATATTGCATATATAAATAATTATATTTATAAATGTATTTATTTATTTAAACGTTTTATGGTTGCATCAAATTAAAGTTTCAATTATACTTGTCCATCGGCCGAGTCGGGGTCTTGATAAAATTTTAAATCTGTTTGATAGGTTTAGACTCGACTCGACCCAAAAAATGAATATAAAATTTTGTCCAAATTCGACCCGATAAAAATACTAAAACTCTGGCCTAGCCTATGTTAAATTTTTTTATACAATTTTTTAAAAATATAATACATTAAAAACACTAAAAACATTAAAATAAATGTTTCCCAACAAATTGGAAATAAATTTAAAAAATATACTTAAATAACACTAAGATAAGTGCAATGTAACAAGTACATGTTTTTAAATTAGTAGCAAAACTAATAATAAAATAAGAGTTATACAATATCCAAATAATAACAACAAATAGTCACAATATAATAGTGAGATGACAACAAAACTATGAGAAAATGGCAAGAAAACAATTTTTTTTTCTTTTTGCAAATTCGAGTAGGGCCATACCCAGGCAAAAAAACTTACCCGAGGCCCGACTCATTTTCTAAAAGGATTTTGTTTTTTTGCCCAATCTCATTTTTCGGGCCTATACTTTTTCCTAACCCTCCCACTTTTCGGGCAAACCTTCTAGCTGAGCCGAGCCATGAATAGATCTAACTATAATTCAAACTAAAGTTATTTCGAGAATATCTGTAACAACCCGATTTTGGGTCTAGTCGGAATAGTGGTTTCGAGACCACAAATCCAATGAGGAAAAATTTAATATTCTTATATTTTTATGATCTACAATTTTATGGAATGATTTCGTGAAAATTTCGTTTGAAAATTTTGATATTTGAGCACTCAATTTAGTCAAAAGGACTAAATTGTAAAAAGTGTAAAACTTGAGTTCTAGAAGCTAGAGGTGTCTAATTGCTATGAAATTTTAAATTGGAGGTCCTTAAAAGGTAACTAGACCATTGGTTAACTTGTTGAACAAAAATGGACATCAAATAGGTGAAATAGAATATTTTTAAGTTAAGGGCATTTTAGTTATTTGGTGATTAAAATGAATTAAAAACAAAATTAAAAGCCAATTTTTGCTCATCTTCAACCCCTTGGCCGAAATTCACATGAGGAAGACATAGCTAGGGTTTTTCAAGCTTCCAAGCTCGATTGTAAGTCCGTTCTAGCCCCGTTTTTAATGATTTTTACGTTTTTAAAATCCTCGTAACAAGATTTACCTATTTCTACCATTGAGCTAGGGTTTGTGTTTAAAAATTTACCCATGGATGACATGCATGTATTTTTATGTTTTATGGTAGATTATGAAGCTTGAAATTATGTTAAAGAACTTTTGCTAAGCGATTTTAAGTGAAAACTAGTAAAATGACATAATCGATAAAAATACCTAATGTTCATAAGTGTATGTTAGAGTAAGAATTTGATGTTTCCATAGAAGGGAAAATGATCATCATGTTATAAAACATAATAATAAGGGATGGAGTTTAGTTTTCGAGTATTGGGACAAAATTGTAAATATGTGAAACTTTAGGGGCAAAATTATAATTTTTTCATAGTGTGATTTTTGGACTAAATTGAATAATGTGAGTATTAAATGAGTTAAATGTTATTATAGATCAAGAAAGACGAGGAATTGACCTTGATTGGGGAAAAGAAAAGGTTGTGGACTAAATTGCAAATTTGTCATATTTTGCACCGAGGTAAGTTTGTATGTAAATAATACATCGTTTTATTTATGTTTTAATATTTTGTTATATTATATGAGATATGGTTGAATATGGAGTAATTATTTGATGTAAATTATGAATTTTGATTGATTATGGATGAATTGGTAAAATGATGAAAAATGAGAATTCCCGGTTGAACCTTCAGAATAGAAAAGATACGAATGAGGTAGCTAGGTCACATGTGTGGTACTAAGTGCAGGCCACTATGTGTACAAGAGAGCTACGAGATGGTTTTAGGGTCACGTGTATAGTACTAAGTGCAGGCTACTACGTGTACCAGACGGATAGGTCGCATGTGTAGTACTAAGTGCAGGCTACTATGCGTACCCGATAGCTTCGATCACATGTGTAGTACTAAGTGCAGGCTACTATGTGCACCAGATAGCTTCGGCTACAAGGGTGGTACTATGTACAGGCCACCGTATATCTATTATTATTCCGATAAGTTCAACGAGAAATTGACTAAGTGAAAATACATGTGATCGTGTAACGACTAAGTGTAATTGAATATGATTATGTGATGAATAAGTGTAGGTATAAGTGTGAAAATTTATGAACAATATACTCGATTTCTGATCGAACCTTATATAAGATGAAATGGAGTAAGTGAAATTATGCAAGAGTAAATTTAGCAACAAAACAATTTTGGACAGTAGCAATTATCTGAATTTGAAAATTCACTAAAAATGGTGGAAATTGAATTAGAGGTTTAATAAAATATGAAATTAAAGCTGGATGAGTCTATTTTCACATAAAAGAAACGATGTAAACAAAATAATTTCATATTCTGTGATATTTGAATTTTTGTGAGACAGGGTCAGAATGCTGTTGGAATCCCCTATTCCAACTTTGGAAAATTATTAAAATTAAAAAAAAATTATGGTTTATAATTTATATTCTTAAATTTCTCAATGAGTCTAATTTCAATAGAAACAAACGGAAACATTATCCAAATTTTGTACGATGAGATAATTAATTTTAAGTGTAGAGGGGTCGGAACTGTCAGACAGCAAAACAGGGGAAACTGTAAAGAATAAACTGTACTTATTGGCTAAACCAAAAATTCTAAAAATTTTATGGTAAGAATATATGTGAGTCTAGTTTTAGGAAAAATTAGCGGATCTTAATTTGGAGTTCTGTAGCTCCAAATAAAAATAATTTAGTGACTATAACTCGAATAAACAGCTTGTTTGAACTTGAATAAATGGTGAATCTATGTGTAGTTATGATTGTATTATTTTGAAAGCATGTTAGTAATTTGTTTATTATTTACATACTCACTTACTAAGCTATATGCTTACTTCCCTCTCTTTTCCCTTATTTTTATAGTGTCACCAAGCTAGCTCGAGATTTAGAGATCGTTGGAGATCCATCCATACTATCAATACTCTTTTGGTATTTTGAAATCAATGTTTTGAATTATGGCATGTATAGAGGACTTGGTTATTTTGTTATGTACCATAATCGATTTGGCCTAAAATGTTGGCTTATATTATTTGTTAGTTTATTTTGTATAAGGCCATTGATGTTGACTAATATTGATCAAGTTATATGTTTATGATGATGCAACTTATGAAATGCATGATTAGGTTGAATGAGTGTGTGATGAAAATTGAAAAGTTTTAAATTTAGATATAAATTTTATGTCTCAGTTTAGTACAACTGCATTTGTTTTATTTTGGTAATGCCTCGTACCCTGTTCCAGTGTCGAACACGGGTAAAGGGTGTTACATTTTAGTGGTACCAGAGTTATGGTTTAGTCGATTCTCGAATTAACTTAGTGTGTGAGAGAGTCTATCTATACATGCCATAAATATACTGTGATAGTGTGATGACTCCTGACATTTTAAATTGTGTTTTCATATAGTAAATGGATCCCAACCGAGCTGTAGCTGATGACGTAGAAAGTAATACACCGTGCCAGTTGAAAGTAGATCCGAAACACGTAGTCAGAGAGATGGGGCTTGAGAAGCCTTTCTCCGTATGATAAATAATTGGTACACAGAATTTATTCGGGCGAATCCAAATGTTCAACCTCCTCCACCCCTCCTATTCCCCAACCGGTTCCTGTAGTTCCTCAAGGTGCCAAAACGATAAGATTGAACAAGCCTCCGGTTGATAAAATTTGAAAGCAAGGGGCTGAAGAATTTAGGGCTAATATAGATGATGATTCCGAGAAAGCAGAGTTTTGGCTTAAGAATTCTATCAGGGTATTTGATGAGCTTTCTTGTACTCCCAAAGAATGTTTAAAGTGTTCTATATCATTATTGAGGGACTCGACATATCACTGGTGGAAGACACTAGTATCTGTGGTTCCGAAAGAAAGGGTTACATGGGATTTCTTCTAAGAGGAATTCAGAAAGAAGTACATAAGCGAGCGGTTCATTGATCAGAAACGGAAAGAGTTTCTCGAGCTGAAACAAGGTAAAATGTCTGTGGCAGAATATGAACGTGAATTTGTTAGACTCAGCAAGTATGCCCAGGAATATGTGTCTACCGAGGCTATTATGTGCAAAAGGTTCGAGGATGAGTTAAACGAAGACATCAGACTGTTAGTTGGGATTTTAGAACTAAAAGAATTTGTGGTATTGGTTGACCGAGCTTGTAAAGCTGAAGAGCTGAACAAAGAAAAGAGAAAAGTTGTGATTGAAGCCCGAGATGCAAGAAAAATGCCAATGAGCAAGTCGTTCCAATCTCAGTCAAAGAAGTTCAAAGAGGTAAATCCTCGATTGACTGTTTCAGCTGGATATTCGCACCGAGACTGTGGGAGATCATATTCGGGTTTTAAAGCCCAAGCTACTTCAACGGCAAGTGTGGGTAATGTGAGGTCTAATAGACTCGAGTGTCAGCATTGTGGTAAGCAACATCACGGTAAGTGTTGGGCGATTAGCCGAGCTTGTTTCAAGTGTGGTTCTCGAGAACATTATATTAAGGACTTCCTAAAAGGGTCGAAGAAGAAAAATTTCAGAGTATTAGACAGACTAGCACTGCTAATAGAGGTAGACCTCCAAGAAATACTGGAAGTGGAACTAGCAGTAAAACTGTGATAAAGGATTCAACTGGGAGATTAGAAGCTAGAGCACCCGCTAGAGCTTATGCCATACATGCTCGTGAGTAGGCCTCGTCTTCCGATATGATTACTGGTGCATTTTCTCTTTATGATACTACTGTTATTGCATTGATTGACCCCGGATCTACTCATTCCTATGTTTGTGTGAATTTAGTATCTAGTAAAAGTTTGCCTGTTGAACTTACTGAATTTGTGATTAAAGTGTCAAACCCTTTAGGCAAATATGTGTTAGTTGATAAGGTTTGCAAGAATTGTCCTTTGATGATTCATAGTCACTGTTTTCCGGCTAACCTGATGTTGTTGCCATTTGATGAGTTCAATGTAATGGCCTAAATTCAAGGTTATCGGAACAATGGTTTCGCAACCATAAATCCGATTTAAAGAGAAATTTATTTCAATATATTTGTATGAATATTTATATGATAGGAAATATTTTTATAAATATTTATAAAATGTTAGTAATGTGGTATTAAATTTCGTTAGAAAATTCTGACGTTTGGGTAGTTAATTAAATGAAAAAGACTAAATTGAAAAAGGTGCAAAAGTTTAATTATAGATTAAAGAAAATAAAAAGGACTAAAAAGGCAATTATGCCTTTTTAAAATGTTGAGGCGGTGTAATGTATAAAAATCTGAGATTTTTATGTTTAATATATATTACTATATTATTATATAATAAAGATATTTTATGTTTTAGTTATAATATATTATATTATATTGTTATTATTATATTTATATATGTGTGTGTATAAGCTAAAGAAACAAAAAAAAAAAGAAAAGAGGAAAGACAGAGAGTAAAGACGAAACAGGGAAGAAACATCGGAGAAAGAAAAATTGATGATTTAAAGCTTGGATGTTTAATTGAAAAAGAAAGGAGAGGACCGAATTGAAGGAAAAGGAAAAGAGAAGGTTAAGGAGTGAAGGAAGAATAACATATATCATTTCAACCTTTTTGTTGTAAGTACTACAAGAATTTTAAATTATTGTTATTTATTTTTTTTAAATATTTATGTGAATTATTTAAATATATGAGATTCAGCTTTAATGCCCAAGTAGACGAAATTTAGAACTACTGGGATATTAATGGCATGCCATTAAGAAACTTTAGCGCGCTCTCTGATTATTAGCACGTCAGTGCTCTCTAATTATTAGCACGTCAATGCTCTCTGATTATTAGCACGATGGTGCTCTCTGATTATTAGCACATTGGTGCTCTCTGTTCACTTGTGCATCATAATGCACCTCTGTATCTGTTCCGTATATCCGGTGTGTTCTATAAAGTCTACTTTGGGCTAAGAATGTGAATTGAGAACAAAAGTGAATCACTGATGTGTTAAGGTAAGTTTTATACCTTACAAAAGATAAGTTGAATTTTTATTATTGCAAGGCATAGTTGAAGAGACTTATATGTGAGTAGATATGTAATAATTGAATGAGTGTAAAATGTTTTGTTATGATTATTTACTTATTTATTCTTGTAGTGCTTACTAAGCCTTCACCGGCTTAACGTGTTTATTTTAACGCGTAGGTACAATTAAACTAGAAGAGATAGAGTCCAACTGGAAGATCTCTCACCTCATCACATCCTCACGAGTTTTAAAAATAGGTATTGTATTTTGTATTAAAATGGCATGTACATATGCAGTTTAAAGGTGTTCCCATGTGATAGGGACTAAAATGTAGATTCTTAAAATTCTATCTATTTTCAGTTACTTGAAGTAGTTTGGCATATATGGAATGAATTAATAAACAATAAATATGTTAGCAAAAATGGTTGGTAAGTTAAAATATTGTATATAAATGTTTTAATTAAACAGTATCTAGCCATAACTGTTTTGGCACCAAATGTAATAGTCTTATACCGGGTCTGCATGATTGAATCGGGTATAGGGGTATTACATTCGATGTTATTCTGGGTATGGATTGGTTGACATTGCATGATGCCAAGGTAAATTGTGGATAGAAAACCCTTGAATTGAAATGTGAAAATGGTGAGATTCTTTGGGTTGAAACAGATGAATCAAATAAATTGCCTATGGTGATTTCGCACATGTCTGCTCAGAAATACATGAGAAAAGGGTGTGAAGCTTATCTTGCTTATGTGTTGAATACTGAGATGTCCGGGTCGAAGATTGAATCAGTGCCAGTAGTCTGTGAATTTCCAGATGTGTTTCCAGAAGAATTGCCTGGGTTACATCCGATTAGAGAGATTGAATTTGCCATTGATCTATTGCCTGGGACTGCACCGATCTCGATTGCTCCGTATAGAATGGCTCCGACTGAATTGAAAGAATTAAAAGCTCAGTTGCAAGAGTTGACAGATAAGGGATTTGTAAGATTGAGTTTTTCTCCTTGGGGTGCTTCCGTATTGTTTGTGAAGAAAAAGGATGGATCTATGAGACTTTGTATTGACTATCGACAGCTCAACAAAGTGACTATAAAGAACAAGTATCTGTTGCCGAGAATTGATGATTTATTTGACCAGTTGAAAGGGGCGACAATGTTTTCAAAGATCGACTTGAGGTCTGGTTACTATCAGCTGAGAGTTAAAGAGTTAGATGTGCCAAAAACCGCTTTTAGAACGAGGTATGGACATTATGAGTTTCTTGTGATGCTTTTCGGTTTGACTAATGCTCCTGCCATCTTTATGGACTTGATAAATCACATTTTTCGACCATACTTGGATAAGTTTGTGGTTGTGTTCATAGATAATATTCTGATTTATTCTCGAGATGCGTCCGAAGATGCTGAACACTTGAGAATGGTGTTTCACTAAAATTCAATTTCGTACCCAAGGCTTATTGCAACTTTTTCCAAAACCTCAAAGTGAACCTCGGATCTCTATCCGAAATAATAGACATAGGCACTCCGTGCAGTCTCACAATTTCAGCAATATACAATTCAATCAACTTATCAAGTGAGTAGTCTGTACGTACGGGTATAAAGTGAGCCGATTTTGTCAATCTATAAACCACAACCCAAACGACATCTTTCTTTTTCGGAGTCATAGGCAAACCTGTCACAAAATCCATCGTGATTCTGTCCCATTTCCACTCGGGAACCATCACTGGCTGAAGTAAACCCGAAGGCACTTGATGCTCGGCTTTCACTTGTTGGCAAATCAAACACTTTGATACAAACTCAGAAATGTCTCTTTTCATACCCGGCCACCAATACAATTTCTTCAAATCACTATACAATTTTGTACTACCCGGATGAACTGGCAAACAACCACTGTGTGCCTCATGTAAAATTTTCCGAATCAACTCATCATCTTTCGATACACATACCCTATCACGGGACATCAAGCAATCATCTGGTCTGATTCGAAAATCTGAATCACTACCCGATTCACACTGAACTCTTTTAACTTGCAATTCCCTGTCTTTCTTTTGAGCTTCACAAATTTGTTGATGAAATAAAGGTCTAGCCCTCAACTTGGCCAAAATCGAATCGTCGTCAGACAAAGCCAAACTCGTACTCATAGCTCTCAAAGCATACAAAGATTTTCTGCTCAAGGCATCTGCGACTACATTCGCTTTCCCTGGATGATAATCAATCACTAACTCATAATCTTTCAATAATTCGAGCCACCTCCATTGTCGCAAATTCAAGTCCTTTTGATTCATCAGATACTTCAAACTTTTGTGATCGGTATAAATCAGAATATCATCTATGAACACAACCACAAACTTATCCAAGTATGGTCGAAAAATACGATTCATCAAGTCCATAAAGATGGAAGGAGCATTAGTCAAACCGTAAAGCATCACAAGAAACTCATAATGTCCATACCTCGTTCTAAAAGCGGTTTTTGGCACATCTAACTCTTTAACTCTCAGCTGATAGTAACCAGACCTCAAGTCAATCTTTGAAAACATTGTCGCCTCTTTCAACTTGTAACACCCCTTACCCGTATTCAACGTCGGAATAGGGTACGAGGCATTACCGGAATTACAAATTTATTTATCAGACATTTTATTTCATCTAGCATTTATATTTGAAATCAATCAAAATCAAACATATTATCCCTTAAATATATTTAATTTTTAACGACATGTCTTACTTGAATTTATTACTCGTTTCATCATACTTAATTACCTTGTATTATCATATTAAAGATAATCACATATTTACATGTCGTGATAAATATCATTCACTTGCCGTTTCTTCATAAACATAAAACAGTTAATTCATCATATCAATATTTCACGTACCATCAACTTATATTTCCTTATATCACATAATTAAGTTACACGAACTTACCTGGTTAAATTTGCAGAAATATCAAAATTAAAAGGGGCACTTTGGAAATTTTCTATTTTCATTGATTTTTCAGTCGATCTTAATCTAAATTAATAATTTCATTCAATTTTGCAATTTTAAATAATAAAATAATCCATTTCATGCAAATTGATCATTTCCACATTTTTACAAAATTAATCATAAAGTTTTACTTTTATTCAATTTAGTCCCTGAGTCTAAAACATTACAAATTAGCCATGCTAGCTGAATATTCATACATATTTTCCTCCTCCTCCTCTCCATTCCACATCCTTAATGTATATAACATGCTATAAATAACATTATCAATAAATTCATTAATTACTCATAAGTATATTCAAAACTGTCCATTTGAGTTATAGTCACTAAATTATTTATTTCCAGAGCTACAGAACTCCAAATGAAGAACCGTTAATTTTTCCTGAAATTAGACTCACATATATTCTTGCCATAAAATTTTCAGAATTTTTGATTTAGCCAATTAGTACAGTTTATTCTTTAAAGTCACCCCTGTTCTGCTATTTGACAGTTCTGACCCTTCTTCACTAAAAATTAATTATCTTTTTATATAGAATTCAGATGATGTTATAGTTTATTTATTCTAAAACTAGACTCATTAAGGAATCTAACCATATAAATTATGTTCCAAAATTATTTTTATACAATTTTTGATGATTTTTCCAAGTCAGAACAGGGGATCTCGAAATTACTCTGAACTAGTCTTACCAAAATCTAAATATCTCAAAATACAGAATTTGTTTTCTTTCTCTGTTTCTTTCATATGAAAATAGACTCAATAAGCTTTAATTTCACATCTCACTCAACTTTTAATTCAATTTCTATCATTTTTGGTGATTTTTCAAAGTTACCTTACTGCTGCTGTCCCAAAACTGTTTTCTTATAACTCATTTTACAATTTAATCCTAATTAAGTTTACTTACTTTCCTAACTTAATTCATACTTCTTTTCTATTCAAATTCCATCCAAACTCAAATTTAACTACTAAATTTTTAGCATATTTTCCTCAATTTAATCCCTACAGCATAAAACTTACATCTTACTTCTCAATTAAATCCATTTTTCAATTCTAACTTGAAATTCATTCAATTAAGTCCCTAATTCATATTTTTGTTCAACATAAACTATACTTGATAACTCATTAACTTTCAATATGACAACTTAGCTTCATCAAAACCTTGTTCCAAGGCTTCTAAAACATCAAAATTAAGTAAAAAGGGCTAAATTGACTTACCTATCAACTTCCAAGCTTCAAACTTTTAATTATCCCTTTCTTCTTTCTTTCTTTCCTTCCTTCTTTCTTTCTCTGTTTCGTTTGCCTATTCTCTCTGTTTCTTTTCTGTTTCTCTCCCCCTTTCCTTTTGTTTTTTTGTTTGTATATATAAAATATAATAATATAATAATAATAATATAATATAATAATATAATAATATAATAATATACCTTAAAAATCTCAGATTTTTTCTATGTTATACCGCCTCAACTATACAAAATGGTATAATTACCATTTTGGTCCTTCATAATTTCTTTTAATCTATAATTTAACTTTTACTTTCATTTCAATTTAGTCCTTTTCATTTAATTTCCTACCCAAACGTTAAAATTTTCTAACGAAAGTTTAATAATAACTTAATGACATTCCATAAATATTTTTAGAAATATTTATGGCTCACTTTATGAATTCGAGGTCTCAATACCTCGTTTTTGGCCCAATTTTTCTAATTAATTCTTTCAGTTCACAAAATTCACTAATTTTAAAATATTTCTAAAATCACACTTAACTTATAATTATCGATTAACAAAATTTTCTAACTTTTCGTCAAATTTAGTGATCTCGAATCACTGTTCCAACACTATTAAAATTGGGCTGTTACACAACTGGTCAAATAAATCATCAATTCTCGGCAACGGATACTTGTTCTTTATAGTCACTTTGTTGAGCTGTCGATAGTCAATACAAAGTCTCATAGATCCATCCTTTTTCTTCACAAACAATACGGGAGCACCCCAAGGAGAAAAACTCGGTCTTACAAATCCCTTATCTGTAAACTCTTGCAACTGAGTTTTTAATTCTTTCAATTCAGTCGGAGCCATTCTATACAGAGCAATCGAGATCGGTGCAGTCCCAGGCAATAGATCAATGGCAAATTCAATCTCTCTAATCGGATGTAACCCAGGCAATTCTTCTGGAAACACATCTGGAAATTCACAGTGTAACACCCCTTACCCGAAACCCTTGCCGGAATCGAGTACGTGGCATTACTAGACGTGACCATTAACTCGGGGAGTAAAATTTTTAAAGCTGTCCAACTGCGTCATGCTGACTATATCGGCCATAACTCGAGTTACAAAACTCGAGATTTAGATCCGTAAATTTTCCTTGAAACTAGACTCGTATAACTATTCACCATAATTTTTCCAGAATTTTTCATGTGGCCAATTAGTACAGTTTATTCTTCAAAGTTACCCTTATTACACTGCTTGACAATTCTGACCTGTCCCTATAAAACTGCAGTTATCTGATTGCACAAATTTCCTATGATGTTCTTGTTTATACCAATGAAAAATAGACTCATTAAGGGTTATACACATATAAACCATACTTCTTAATTATTTTTGTACAATTTATGGCAATTTTTCCAAAACAGAACAGTGACTGACGAATTCATTCAGAGCAGGCCTCACTAAAACTTAATTATCTCATAATTTATGAATCTTTTGCCTACTCTGTTTCTTTCATGTAAAAATAGACACAGTAAGGTTTAATTCTATACCTCATTCACCATCTAATTCAACTTATCCTATTTTTGGTGATTTTTTCGAAATTACTTCACTGTTGTAATTAAAGACTGTTTCTATACTAAATATGATTTCTAGCTTATAACCGAATATACTCACATGTAATTCGTACTATCCATGCATTTTAATCATTTACGAAAGTTAGCTTGTACTTAAAACATTCACATGATATTATAACATCATCGATTTAAAAGAGTACCAATATTACTGACATTTATGACAAAAACCCAAAAAAAAAAAACATACTTAACTAAATATTTAGCCATATTCGCATGGCTGTTATATACAAGGTCAAACATTGTATGTTTTTAAAACTTTATCTAGCCTATACATGCCTTCTAAATCGCAACCAAAATTCAAAATACCAAAGGAAGGCGATAGTGTGGTCGACTCTGCTGACGTTTTCTCGAGCCCGTAGCTAGATCAAATCTATAAAATGGAACAATATTAAACACACACGGGTTAAGCTATCGTAGCTTAGTAAGTCATATGCAAATAATAACCCAATAACAATAATAATCTAATAAAACATAACCAAACCATACTTGTAAATTCAAATATTCATATGTAACTAAACATGAAATAAGTTTTTGTCCAAACAAGCATCTCTTTTCACTCGGTAGCAATAGAAATTTCATTTAACCGAACGCATACTATCATAATACGTTTATACAATTCACATTTCCTTAGTCATAATCTCGCATTCAATTGTCTTATAGACGATTGCACATAAAAACTTTGGCATGAATATGAATTTCGCATTTACATATCATATATATATATATATATATATATATTTATAACATTAAACCGAATATAACCAATCATATGCTTAAACATATGGTTTCATTCACTTACTTCATAGCTTAATTTAATTCAAATATTACCTCCATGACATTGATAATTTCTTAAGGTACAAACAAGCCATACTTATGAAATTTAACTACCAAACATTTTTCCACGCCTGAATTATAACATTTCCAAACACACATTGAACATTAATATGTTTAATAACCCATAGACCTTAATTTCGCCAAATATATATATATGCTTAATCCCTATAAACACGTTAAAGGTTCACATGTGAAATACCTACTAATCGAATGCACATAAATCTTTTAATATTAATATAAATTTTACAATTCAATTTATTCCTCATGTAACATTAGGCCGAATATAAGCTCAAAAAAAATCAAACATTAATATCACATATTTGTGCATTAATCCATACATGGCTTTTCATGTACACATTCACTACCATTAACGTCATTTTTAACTTGTATCACATATCAAATAATTAGCTTACCTTATTTCTAAAAAGAAAATAAATTGTTACATACCTGTTCACTTTAACTCAATTAGCGCGTTTGATTTTTCTTACCGTTGCTCCCGTAAAAATTAGCTAGGCATAGAGTATCATGTAATACACCGGCACAGAGCCTGCTAGACTTAAAGCCCGATACTATCATATTTGTGAAGCTGTTTTGCAACCAACTCGTATATCGAAACTTTTATATACTTTTAAAATAATGATCCATCTAAGCCACCCTTTTTCATACATAGTCACATATTATAAATATGAACATATACCAATACGCGCATTCGAACCAACTCTTTCTTCCTATCATCTATCATCACATATTTCATGGTCCACTATTAAATACAAATCAACTCGTAGTTATTTATCCACTCCAAACATATCAAAATTTCATACATACGGCAATTAAACAATCGACCAATATCAATATTTAGTCTTATACCCTATCACGTTGGTAACATTTATATATATAAATATATATATACATATACATATATATTTATACCTATTTCAACCATCCAAGATATTTATATAATAAACACCTGTTCATGATACTATCATATTCAGCAAACAAATTTAAAGTCACCATACCACATTTGGCGCCATAAAATATATATATATATATATATATATATATTATTTTATCCCTTATCACAAGTACATATATTTTGCCAACTCAATTATTCAAAGGTTATAGATATGTATACCTGTATTTATTAATCCACATTTGGCTATCACATATAATAATTCCCATGCCTTATTCGGCAATTTGACAATAAAATTTTTCTCTTTTTTTTTTTTTTTTCACTCAAACATGCACAATTTAATATAGCGATAATTCAAATTAATCCGATTACCTAAAAACTTACCTCGATAGTTGTCGAATTTAGCTTCCCGGCTACTAGTAAATTTTTTTTTTCCTCGATCGAAAGCCTTTCCCCTTTTTTGAACATTCAATCTAAATAATTTAAATTAAACTCAATTAAGCACATTATAACAAATTTTTGGTCCCAACACATATAAATAGGAAATTTACGATTTTGCCCCCTTTATAACACCCTTTTTACAAATTGGTCCAATTTGGACACCACACCAAATACACCAATTTTAATCACTTATACCCAAGGCCGAATATTCATTGACCTCATATAAGGCCGTGCATGTTATTTAATTCATGATTAAGACCTTCAAGAATTTTCATTTTCCAATTTAACCCTTAACAATTAATTTCACTAAAACTTTAAATGATATTCATGATAGATTAAGCCTTATCATTAATAATTTATCTACAAGCATTATTTACTATATGGATACTTCAATGGCCGAATGTAAAAGTGCCATAAACTCGAAAATTTCACCATGGGTTATGTAGTATTTAACACAACCCTTCCAAAAGTGTAAAAATAATTGAAAACTAAGCATAAAACATACCCCAATTTGAGTCCTCAAATGCCGAATCCCAAGCTCCAAAAATGGAGTTTTCTTTCTTCAAGTTTCGGCCAAGAAGATGAGCAAGAGACCTTCTCTTTCTTCTCACTTTGTTTTATTATTATAAGTGTTAAAATGATACTAACATTTTACTATTCTTTAACCACCAAACATATTATAATAGTTATAATAATTTAAAACAAAATTTCATCAAGTTGCCGTCCACCTACTAGCCTTTTGGGCAATTTGACATGCAAAACCATTTATTCAAGAAACAATTCAATTAGGCCCTTCAACTATATAAATACTATTTTAACTATTCAATCCTTTCACTTAAATTGGTCACCCGAACACACGAATTAATAAATAATAATTTAACACATACTCATCCACATAACATAAACATCAAATTAATAATATATATTTATATATTTAACACATCAGCAAACATATTAATAGACCATATTATCGTCCACTATAAATTTCAAAAAGGTCAATTTGCAACTAGAATACTCATATCAAGAAAGACCACTCAATTTAGCCTTATTCACTCAAATTTACCAACATCTCAATACAGAACATATAAATCTAACATAAATCTTTCATAATTCATCAAAATCAAAAATTCAAGCATGAGTCTTGAAGTATTCAAGACAACGATTTCAAAAACGAAGGAATTATTGAAAACCAATTAAAAACTAACCTTTAATTTAGTTAGCAAAATGGCCGAATGTATCAAGCTCCATCATCCTTTTCTTTTATTTGTTATTCGGTGGAAGAAGGGAAGAATAAATCCCACTTTCATGTTGGTTTTATTATAATATAGTTATAAATTATAAAACAATTATAATATAATCTTTAACATAATAATAATTCTTGAAAACCTGCGCATAAGGCCACATTGCTGTCCACTACACTTTAAAATGGGTATATTACCCTTTAAGGACTTTACTAAAATAAAGCCACATCCATTTAACCATAAATCAAATAAAGGCCACTTTTACCAGTGACGCGATTTAGTCCTATTTAACTAATTGAGCACCAAACAGTTAAATTTTTATGCGAAACTTTTCACACCCATTAATTTACATATAACCAACTCTAATTATAAAATTAAATTATTTCTCAAACTCGGATTCGTGGTCCCGAAACCACTGTTCCGATTAGGGTCAAATTCTGACTGTTACAACTCTCCCCCCCTTAGGGATTTTCGTCCTCGAAAATCCTACCGGAAGGTAGATTAAGGATTTGCTTTCACACAATACATATCAAATTCACACCTGGTTTCAGATTTCAATTCTCTTTAGTTTCATAATTGAAATTCTGATCTAGCTTTCGCTGTACATCCTCTCAGGAACAGATAACTCTATAATCGACACTTTATGTCTATAACCCACAAAGCCAGGGATATCATAGTTCACACTCATTCATATATATTAAATCTCAGAATGTCACACATCATGTTACTCTCGTACGATCAAACTAACTGATACTGTAAGCCACCTATAACAATGGTTATACAATCTCAGAGTTTCTCGGCATAGACACTGTATCTCGAAGCAACAATTAATCACCGAAACTTTGAATTCTACTTAAATTATCTTAACCAAGGAGAACTCATTGGGTCTTACTAGGAACGATGTCTCAACCTTATAATAAAACTTATCCTGGCTGTTAAAGAAGCATTTGAACACAGTAAAGAATCAAATATGATTTTAGTAGCGACCATTATAGAGACATAGCTTCTATAACTCTGGGGATGGTACTACTGTAGTCTCACATTTCAAGCCAGGAATTATAACCATATTAAACATAGTCATTTCTGTCATATAGAGATCTCTTGTAGACAGTCACATGGAATCATAAGAAAACTGGAATAGTGAAATTTCAACATGTGAAGCTATACAAGATATCTGAAAATTACAGCCCGTATAGAATGATATCAATTCCAATACTATCCCAAAACATGTACGGGAAGAACAATGTCATTTATAAATACTGGAATCCCCAGTAACAGAAGCAGTATAATCTTCACGTATCTTCAACAGAACAATAACCAGTAGAAACAGAACGTTAACTTCGTACCGACTTTACCGTCGACTTTTGTATCCACATAATGGAGTAAATTTTTTTTTTTTATTTTTTTTTTTTTTAGAAAGACATAACAATGTCGAATGTAACCCAACTAGATCAACAATACCTTCATCTATTAATGTTTAGCTAACGTTCTCGTACGATAAGACTTGCTTTTCTTTTGAAATTAAACAGTCACATAAACTTCTGAGGAAAAGTGTACACCTAGAATGCCCCAAAAGAATCATAGTAACTACTCAACTATAACCATTGTATTCAACCATTAATACAATTTACTCATTATTCATCTGTCTGATTCTGTCATCCTCAAGTTAACTCGCACATAAATGTACATAATGCATACTATCACAAATAACCAATTTAATAATTACCATATACAACTTAACTTCATACAATCGAAAGTACATATATTTATATAAATAATTCCACATGTCCGATTGCACATTCATAAAATCTCCATATGGCCGAACTTATTTATATATAAATACTCATACATCCATTGAATACCCTGATGTTACAAGTAAACAACATCAAATCAATATCATTTTATCCACATATCCAAAATGTCGAATAGACAAACACATTATCTATTAACTTACTTAATCAATAAACATCACGTATAATTTGTACTTAAGTCAATATATACCTTATGGCCAAATAATTAAATTCACTTGAATAAGCTTAAGCTTGTTCATTTGCCACCATAATTCAATCATTTCGTAAGCATAAGCTCGTATTATAAGTCACCGGTATAAAATTTGCTAGGCATGAGCCTGAATCACACACCGGCATTAAGCCTGCTAGACCCAAGGTCCGATAATCATTCACCGGCAATAGGCCTGCTAGACCCGAGGTCCGATAATCATTCGCCGGCAATAAGCCTGCTAGACCCGAGGTCCGATAATCATTCACCGGCAATAAGCCTGCTAGACCCGAGGTCTGATAATCATTCACCGGCAATAAGCCTGCTAGACCCGAGGTCTGATAATCATTCACCGGCAATAAGCCTGCTAGGCATAAAGCCCGATACATTCACCAGCCCAAGGCTTGCTAGGCTCATAGCCTGAATAGTAGTACCTAAAATTTTCTCCCCTGAATCATTTCATATATCGAATCTTTGATGTATTTCAAACTCATTATACGAACACTCAATAGCACATATCACACAAATAACTTAACCGAATCAATTTTATACTTAGCTAAATTCGGCTAATTCACATATAATTACAATAATTTCAAGTTTCAGCACATGCTAATTTACGAAAATAATGTACGATAATTATTTGCTTATAATCACTTTTGTTCTTAACATATAGTTCATAAGCCAACTCTAATCACTAAGTCACTATCAAAATTCTCATATAACATCATAACCCAATTGTCATAACTCATACGCTCATATAATTATAACTTTTATCAATAACAAAAATGCCATACGCTTTGAGTCATACCTTTATGAGTGTCAACTCATCACCAATATATATTTTTTTTTTTCATCAGAGTTGGGAGTCACCACACTATCGCATTATAATTTAAGGCATGTATAGCTAGACTCACACGCGCTACAGTAGTCCTAGAATCGACTAAACCGTAAGCTCTGATACCAATCAATTGTAACACCCCTTACCCGAAACCCTTGCCGGAATCGAGTACGTGGCATTACTAGACGTGACCATTAACTCGGGGAGTAAAATTTTTAAAGCTGTCCAACTGCGTCACGCTGACTATATCGGCCATAACTCGAGTTACAAAACTCGAGATTTAGATCCGTAAATTTTCCTTGAAACTAGACTCGTATAACTATTCACCATAATTTTTCCAGAATTTTTCATGTGGCCAATTAGTACAGTTTATTCTTCAAAGTTACCCTTATTACACTGCTTGACAATTCTGACCTGTCCCTATAAAACTGCAGTTATCTGATTGCACAAATTTCCTATGATGTTCTTGTTTATACCAATGAAAAATAGACTCATTAAGGGTTATACACATATAAACCATACTTCTTAATTATTTTTGTACAATTTATGGCAATTTTTCCAAAACAGAACAGTGACTGACGAATTCATTCAGAGCAGGCCTCACTAAAACTTAATTATCTCATAATTTATGAATCTTTTGCCTACTCTGTTTCTTTCATGTAAAAATAGACACAGTAAGGTTTAATACTATACCTCATTCACCATCTAATTCAACTTATCCTATTTTTGGTGATTTTTTCGAAATTACTTCACTGTTGTAATTAAAGACTGTTTCTATACTAAATATGATTTCTAGCTTATAACCGAATATACTCACATGTAATTCGTACTATCCATGCATTTTAATCATTTACGAAAGTTAGCTTGTACTTAAAACATTCACATGATATTATAACATCATCGATTTAAAAGAGTACCAATATTACCGACATTTATGACAAAAACCCAAAAAAAAAAAACATACTTAACTAAATATTTAGCCATATTCGCATGGCTGTTATATACAAGGTCAAACATTGTATGTTTTTAAAACTTTATCTAGCCTATACATGCCTTCTAAATCGCAACCAAAATTCAAAATACCAAAGGAAGGCGATAGTGTGGTCGACTCTGCTGACGTTTTCTCGAGCCCGTAGCTAGATCAAATCTATAAAATGGAACAATATTAAACACACACGGGTTAAGCTATCGTAGCTTAGTAAGTCATATGCAAATAATAACCCAATAACAATAATAATCTAATAAAACATAACCAAACCATACTTGTAAATTCAAATATTCATATGTAACTAAACATGAAATAAGTTTTTGTCCAAACAAGCATCTCTTTTCACTCGGTAGCAATAGAAATTTCATTTAACCGAACGCATACTATCATAATACGTTTATACAATTCACATTTCCTTAGTCATAATCTCGCATTCAATTGTCTTATAGACGATTGCACATAAAAACTTTGGCATGAATATGAATTTCGCATTTACATATCATATATATATATATATATATATATTTATAACATTAAACCGAATATAACCAATCATATGCTTAAACATATGGTTTCATTCACTTACTTCATAGCTTAATTTAATTCAAATATTACCTCCATGACATTGATAATTTCTTAAGGTACAAACAAGCCATACTTATGAAATTTAACTACCAAACATTTTTCCACGCCTGAATTATAACATTTCCAAACACACATTGAACATTAATATGTTTAATAACCCATAGACCTTAATTTCGCCAAATATATATATGCTTAATCCCTATAAACAAGTTAAAGGTTCACATGTGAAATACCTACTAATCGAATGCACATAAATCTTTTAATATTAATATAAATTTTACAATTCAATTTATTCCTCATGTAACATTAGGCCGAATATAAGCTCAAAAAAAATCAAACATTAATATCACATATTTGTGCATTAATCCATACATGGCTTTTCATGTACACATTCACTACCATTAACGTCATTTTTAACTTGTATCACATATCAAATAATTAGCTTACCTTATTTCTAAAAAGAAAATAAATTGTTACATACCTGTTCACTTTAACTCAATTAGCGCGTTTGATTTTTCTTACCGTTGCTCCCGTAAAAATTAGCTAGGCATAGAGTATCATGTAATACACCGGCACAGAGCCTGCTAGACTTAAAGCCCGATACTATCATATTTGTGAAGCTGTTTTGCAACCAACTCGTATATCGAAACTTTTATATACTTTTAAAATAATGATCCATCTAAGCCACCCTTTTTCATACATAGTCACATATTATAAATATGAACATATACCAATACGCGCATTCGAACCAACTCTTTCTTCCTATCATCTATCATCACATATTTCATGGTCCACTATTAAATACAAATCAACTCGTAGTTATTTATCCACTCCAAACATATCAAAATTTCATACATACGGCAATTAAACAATCGACCAATATCAATATTTAGTCTTATACCCTATCACGTTGGTAACATTTATATATATAAATATATATACATATACATATATTTATACCTATTTCAACCATCCAAGATATTTATATAATAAACACCTGTTCATGATACTATCATATTCAGCAAACACATTTAAAGTCACCATACCACATTTGGCGCCATAAAATATATATATATATATATAATTATATTATTTTATCCCTTATCACAAGTACATATATTTTGCCAACTCAATTATTCAAAGGTTATAGATATGTATACCTGTATTTATTAATCCACATTTGGCTATCACATATAATAATTCCCATGCCTTATTCGGCAATTTGACAATAAAATTTTTCTCTTTTTTTTTTTTTTTTCACTCAAACATGCACAATTTAATATAGCGATAATTCAAATTAATCCGATTACCTAAAAACTTACCTCGATAGTTGTCAAATTTAGCTTCCCGGCTACTAGTAAATTTTTTTTTTCCTCGATCGAAAGCCTTTCCCCTTTTTTGAACATTCAATCTAAATAATTTAAATTAAACTCAATTAAGCACATTATAACAAATTTTGGTCCCAACACATATAAATAGGAAATTTACGATTTTGCCCCCTTTATAACACCCTTTTTACAAATTGGTCCAATTTGGACACCACACCAAATACACCAATTTTAATCACTTATACCCAAGGCCGAATATTCATTGACCTCATATAAGGCCGTGCATGTTATTTAATTCATGATTAAGACCTTCAAGAATTTTCATTTTCCAATTTAACCCTTAACAATTAATTTCACTAAAACTTTAAATGATATTCATGATAGATTAAGCCTTATCATTAATAATTTATCTACAAGCATTATTTACTATATGGATACTTCAATGGCCGAATGTAAAAGTGCCATAAACTCGAAAATTTCACCATGGGTTATGTAGTATTTAACACAACCCTTCCAAAAGTGTAAAAATAATTGAAAACTAAGCATAAAACATACCCCAATTTGAGTCCTCAAATGCCGAATCCCAAGCTCCAAAAATGGAGTTTTCTTTCTTCAAGTTTCGGCCAAGAAGATGAGCAAGAGACCTTCTCTTTCTTCTCACTTTGTTTTATTATTATAAGTGTTAAAATGATACTAACATTTTACTATTCTTTAACCACCAAACATATTATAATAGTTATAATAATTTAAAACAAAATTTCATCAAGTTGCCGTCCACCTACTAGCCTTTTGGGCAATTTGACATGCAAAACCATTTATTCAAGAAACAATTCAATTAGGCCCTTCAACTATATAAATACTATTTTAACTATTCAATCCTTTCACTTAAATTGGTCACCCGAACACACGAATTAATAAATAATAATTTAACACATACTCATCCACATAACATAAACATCAAATTAATAATATATATTTATATATTTAACACATCAGCAAACATATTAATAGACCATATTATCGTCCACTATAAATTTCAAAAAGGTCAATTTGCAACTAGAATACTCATATCAAGAAAGACCACTCAATTTAGCCTTATTCACTCAAATTTACCAACATCTCAATACAGAACATATAAATCTAACATAAATCTTTCATAATTCATCAAAATCAAAAATTCAAGCATGAGTCTTGAAGTATTCAAGACAACGATTTCAAAAACGAAGGAATTATTGAAAACCAATTAAAAACTAACCTTTAATTTAGTTAGCAAAATGGCCGAATGTATCAAGCTCCATCATCCTTTTCTTTTATTTGTTATTCGGTGGAAGAAGGGAAGAATAAATCCCACTTTCATGTTGGTTTTATTATAATATAGTTATAAATTATAAAACAATTATAATATAATCTTTAACATAATAATAATTCTTGAAAACCTGCGCATAAGGCCACATTGCTGTCCACTACACTTTAAAATGGGTATATTACCCTTTAAGGACTTTACTAAAATAAAGCCACATCCATTTAACCATAAATCAAATAAAGGCCACTTTTACCAGTGACGCGATTTAGTCCTATTTAACTAATTGAGCACCAAACAGTTAAATTTTTATGCGAAACTTTTCACACCCATTAATTTACATATAACCAACTCTAATTATAAAATTAAATTATTTCTCAAACTCGGATTCGTGGTCCCGAAACCACTGTTCCGATTAGGGTCAAATTCTGACTGTTACACACAGACTACTGGCACTGATTCAATCTTCGACCCGGACATCTCAGTATTCAACACATAAGCAAGATAAGCTTCACACCCTTTTCTCATGTGTTTCTGAGCAGACATGTGCGAAATCACCATAGGCAATTTATTTGATTCATCTGTTTCAACCCAAAGAATCTCACCATTTTCACATTTCAATTCAAGGGTTTTCTATCCACAATTTACCTTGGCATCATGCAATGTCAACCAATCCATACCCAGAATAACATCGAACTCATCAAATGGCAACAACATCAGGTTAGCCGAAAAATAGTGACCATGAATCATCAAAGGACAATTCTTGCAAACCTTATCAACTAACACATATTTGCCTAAAGGGTTTGACACTTTAATCACAAATTCAGTAAGTTCAATACGCAAACTTTTACTAGATACTAAATTCACACAAACATAAGAATGAGTAGATCCGGGGCCAATCAATGCAATAACAGTAGTATCATAAAGAGAATGTACCAGTAATCATATCAGGAGATGACGCCTCATTACGAGCATGTATGGCATAAGCTCTAGCGCGTGCTCTAGCTTCTGATCTCCTAGCTGAATCCTTCATCACACTTTACTGCTAGTTCCACTTCCAGTATTTCTTGGAGGTCTACCTCTATTAGCAGTGCTAGTCTGTCTGATACTCTGAAATTTTTCTTCTTCGACCCTTTTAGAACAGTCCTTAATATAATGTTCTCGAGAACCACACCTGAAACAAGCTCGGCTAATCGCCCAACACTTACCGTGATGTTGCTTACCACAATGCTGATACTCGTGTCTATTAGACCTCACATTACCCACACTTGCCATTGAAGTAGCTTGGGCTTTAGAACCCGAATATGATCTCCCACAGTTTCGGTGTGAATATCCAGCTGAAACAGTCAATCAAGGATTCATCTCTTTAAACTTCTTTGACTGAGATTGGAACGACTTGCTCATTAGCATTTTTCTTGTATCTCGGGCTTCAATCACAGCTTTTCTCTTTTCTTTGTTCAGATCTTCGACTTTACAAGCTCGGTCAACCAATACCACAAATTCTTTCAGTTATAAAATCCCAAATAACAGTCTGATGTCTTCGTTTAACCCATCCTCGAACCTCTTGCACATAATAGCCTCGGTAGACACATATTCCTGGGCATACTTGCTGAGTCTAACAAATTCACGTTCATATTCTGCCACAGACATTTTACCTTGTTTCAGCTCGAGAAACTCTTTCCGTTTCTGATCAATGAACTTTCTAAATTCCTCTTGGAAGAAATCCCATGTAACCCTTTCTTTCGGAACCACAGATACCAATGTCTTCCACTAGTGATATGTCAAGTCCCTCAATAAAGATATAGCACACTTTAAACATTCTTCGGGAGTACAAGAAAGCTCATCAAATATCCTGATAGAATTCTCAAGCCAAAACTCTGCTTTCTTGGGATCATCATCTATATTAGCCTTGAATTCTTCAGCCCTTTGCTTTCGAATTTTATCAATCGGAGGCTTGTTTAATCTTATCGTTTTGGCACCTTGAGGAACTATAGGAACCAGTTGGGGAATAGGAGGGGGTAAAGGAGGTTGAACATTTGGATTCACCCGAATAAATTCTGTGTATCAATTATTCATCATACGGAGAAAGGTTTCCCGAGCCCCATCTCCCTGACTACGTGTTTAGGATCTACTTTTTCGGGATCCATTTACTATATGAAAACACAATTTAAAATGTCAGGAGTCATCACACTATCACAGTATATTTATGGCATGTATAGATAAACTCTCACACACACTACGTTAATTTGAGAACTGACTAAACCATAGCTCTGATACCACTAAAATGTAACACCCCTTACCTGTGTTCGACACCGGAACAGGGTACGAGGCATTACCAAAATAAAACAAATACAGTTGTACTAAACCGAGACATAAAATTTATATCCAAATTTAAAACTTTTCAATTTTCATCACACACTCATTCAACCTAGTCATGCATTCCATAAGTTGCATCATCATAAACATAGAACTTGATCAATATTAGTCAACATCAATGGTCTTATACAAAATAAACTAACAAATAATATAGGCTAATATTTTAGGCCAAATCAATTATGACAGATAACAAAATAACCAAGTCTTCTATACATGCCATAATTCAAAATATTGATTTCAAAATACCAAAAGAGTATTGATAGTGTGGATGGATCTCCAACGATCTCCGAATCCCGAGCTAGCTTGGTGACACTATAAAAATAAGGGAAAAGAGAGGGAAGTAAGTAAGCATATAGCTTAGTAAGTGAGTATGTAAATAATAAACAAATTACTAACATGCTTTCAAAATAATACAATCATAACTACACATAGATTCACCATTTATTCAAGTTCAAACAAGCTGTTTATTCGAGTCATAGTCACTAAATTATTTTTTTCTGGAGCTACGGAACTCCAAATTAAGATCCGCTAATTTTCCCTGAAACTAGACTCACATATATCCTTACCATAAAATTTTCAGAATTTTTGGTTTAGCCAATAAGTACAGTTTATTCATTACATTTTCCCCTATTTCGCTGTCTGACAGTTCCAACCCCTCTGCACTAAAAATAAATTATCTCATCGTAAAAAATTTGGATAATGTTTCTGTTTGTTTATCTTGAAATTAGACTCATTAAAAAATTTATGAATATAAATTATAAACCATAATTATTTTTTATCAATTTTTAATGATTTTCCAAATTCAGAACAGGGGATTCCAACATCATTCTGACCCTATCTCACAAAAATTAAAATATCATGGAATATAAAATTATTTTGTTTACACCGTTTCTTTTATGTGAAAATAGACTTATCCAGATTTAATTTCATATCTTATTCAACCTCTAATTCAATTTCCACCATTTTTGGTGATTTTTCAAAGTCAGACAACTGCTGCTGTTCAAAACTGTTTTGTTGCTAAATTTACTCTTGCATAATTTCACTTACTCCATTCATCTTATATAAGGTTTGATAAGAAATCGAGTATATTGTTCATAAATTTTCACAATTATAACTACACTTATTCATCACATAATCATATTCAATTACACTTATTCGTTACACGATCACATGTATTTTCACTTAGTCAATTTCCCGTTGAACTTATCGGAATAATAATAGATACATGGTGACCTGTACATAGTACCACCCTTGTAGCCGAAGTTATCTGGTGCACATAGTAGCCTGCACTTAGTACTACACATGTGACCAAAACTATCACTTACACATAGTGGCCTGCACATAGTACCACACATGTGATCAAAGCTATCGGGTACGCATAGTAGCCTGCACTTAGTACTACACATGCGACCTATCCGTCTGGTACACGTAGTAGCCTGCACTTAGTACTACACACGTGACCTAAAACCATCTTGTAGCTCTCTTGTACACATAGTGGCCTGCACCTAGTACCACACATGTGACCTAGCTATCTCATTCGTATCTTTTCTATTCCGAAGGTTCAACCGGGAATTCTCACTTTTTATCATTTTACCAATTCATCCATAATCAATCACAATTCACTAATTTACGTCATATAATTACTCCATATTCAACCATATCTCATATAATATAACAAAAATATTAAAACATAAATAAAATGTATTATTTACAAACAAACTTACCTTGGTGCAAAATATGACAAATTTGCAATTTAGTCCACAACTTTTCTTTTCCCCGATCAAGGTCAATTCCTCGTCTTTCTTGATCTATAATAACACATTTAACTCATTTAATACTCACATTATTCAATTTAGTCCAAAAATACACTATGATGAAATTACAATTTTGCCCCTAAAGTTTCACATATTTACAATTTTGCCCCAATACTCAAAAATTAAACTTCAGCCCTTATTCTTATGTTTTATAACATGCTAATCATTTTTCCCTTCTATGGCAATATCAAATTCTTACTCTAACATACACTTATGAACATTAGATATTTTTACCGATTATGTCGTTTTACTAGTTTTCACTTAAAATTGCTTAGCAAAAGTTCTTTAACATAATTTCAAGCTTCATATTCTACCATAAAACATCAAAATACATGCATGTCATCCATGGGTAAATTTTTAAACACAAAACCTAGCTCAAAATAATGGTAGAAATAGGTAAATCTTGTTACGAGGATTTCAAAAACATAAAAATCATTAAAAACGGGGCTAGAACGGACTTACAATCGAGCTTGGAAACTTGAAAAACCCTAGCTATGTCTTCCTCATGTGAATTTCGGCCAAGGGGTTGAAGATGAGCAAAAATTGGCTTTTAATTTTGTTTTTAATTCATTTTAATCACCAAATGACTAAAATGCCCTTAACTTAAAAATATTCTATTATACCTATTGGATGTCCATTTTTGTCCAACAAGTTAACCAATGGTCTAGTTACTTTTTAAGGACCTCCAATTTAAAATTTCATAGCAATTAGACACCTCTAGCTTCTAGAACTCAAGTTTTGCATTTTTTACAATTTAGCCACTTTGACTAAATTGAGTGCCCAAACATCAAAATTTTCGAACAAAATTTTCACGAAATCATTTCATAAAATTGTAGATCATAAAAATATAAGAATATTAAAATTTTCCTCATCAGATTTGTGGTCCCGAAACCACTATTCCGATTAGGCCCAAAATTGAGCTGTTACAATATCAACATCGGACCAATCAAAACTTGAATTTCGTTTAATATCTATATTTTAATTCATAATCCAAATAATCAAAAAAAACCCTTAACTATTCTTGTTAAATAGTGAGTCACTTCAAATTATCATGCTGAAAAAAAACTTTTTTTTATTAAGAAAATGCTTTAAAAAAAAATTGACTTTCGAAATAATTAAAAAGTTAACTATTCAAACTAACTAATATCATTCTAAAATAAATAAAAAAAAAAACAAATTATAATATAATTCAGTACTTAAGCTCAACTTAAATAATAAAAAATATTTAATTTTATATCGAAAGATGTACATATTAGTCCATGTATCGACTTCTTTTTATATAAATGTGAGCAGCACCACAATCTAAACTCGAGTCGTGTTAAATACAAACAGTTTTTTCATATATTTAGAAAGATTAAATGCATATACCTATATGTTGTATACAAATGTTAGATACGAATACTTTTTAAAAAAAAATCCCAACAACAATAACTATGGTCTGATCTGCAAATCTAATAATTATTACTTTGTTATTCACTTTTTGTCCCTATAGCTAAAATTATTACACGTGTAGTTTTGTGTCATTTTGGCATAGAAGATGATCTTCGGAAATCTTCCTTTTGAAGTTTAGAGATTGTCGATGCCGAAACGGAAGAAGACGGCCTAAGTAACGGTGTACCAACCCGGCTCGAATTTTCGTTGGCAAATGCCGGGGAAGGAGTGGATGTAACGTTTGGAGGCGGTTGCAACTCTACCTCATTGTATGTGTCCTTGTCATCTTCGTGAATATCGATCAACCGGTGGTCATCTTCCTCGAGTGACATTACCGTGCTTGTTTCCGTATGTATGGTTGAATCGTCGGTGAAACGTCCGAGCCTCCTCTTTCTCCTTGCTGCTTTGCCCCATCCATGGATTGTCTCCCGTATCCTTTGCGGAATTAGCGCTGCCTTATAGTTCGTTCCCATCTGAAACAAATGAAACCGTTCATAAATAGAGATCAAAAGCATAAACGAAACCGTTAATATGTTTTTCTCCATTGAAACGATTGGATTCAGATATTGAGGTAGCCTATAATATCGAAAAATTTACTACGAAGGCCTATTTGCAGTTAACCATGGTAGATACGAGGATATGCTCCTTCAAAGATTCTCAATACAAGGAAGAAACATTAAAAAGTAAAACTATCTGATAAAAATACATGCGCTTCCATGGTACTTTTACCAAAAATATCCTTGTGGGATGCATACTTATATCTGAAACTCGTACCCGAGTTTGAATTTGCTTTGATTCTTTTCCTCTGAGCGAAAAGGGACGTAAACAAACAAATATAATACCTGAGTGACCAAGGCATAGAGTGGAAGAGTGATGTAGCTACAAATAAATTGCCCAGCAAACCTACGAGTTAAAGGACAATCAAGTAAGGACACGTGACCGATGAAATCCGCACATTAAACTAGAGAGTCGATAAAAACAGTCATACCCCAAAATAAGTCTTATGTAAACAAGCGTATGGTTACGGATGAAGCATGAATCGTAGCCAAATTGCCACTGCAAAGATATCAACAAACGCTAATTAACACATGTCTATAATATCAAAGTCTCATCATTGATCGAGTCAGAGAAGAGAAGTACCCAGAACCAAAAAAATGAAGCCAGTTCGAATGCATTCTGCAGAGAAATGAGAAAGAGAATATAATAGTCCGATGAAACGTAAGTTGTGAGTAATACAAAATCTTTATACTCGAATGCATTGTCGTAAACAACAACCTGGAATAGTATGAAATGTATAAGGGACAACAACCATTCCGGCTTCTTGAACCAGAAAAGTTCATCTCGAGGCCTCAGCTTTGCTCCAGTAGCATAACCAGTCATGTCGGCAGTCTCTAGTGCCAAGGTTGCGATGACATGTTGTAGCTTTGCCCCCACAAGAAGAACAAGCTGCACATGAAATCTCTTCAAGTGTTAGTTTTTCAATGCATATGCAAGTGTCACGGGTCAAAGTTATCTAGCCCCGTGACACAAGCACCAAACCAAACATATATTCGTGTATGACACTTGTATTTAAGTCCTAGTAAAACGGGCGGTGAATCCCAAAAATAATACCCAGCAATAAAAGGGAGAAGACTTACGGTAATGGGAAGGATTGCTATCCAGAAATACAGATTAGACCCTGTAAGAATAGAAAATAGCCAATAAATCATGAATACTGTGAGTCGATGGAACTGCCTAATAAATGAACACACTACTCGAAACTCCTTCGTGCTTTCAACAACCAGGAAAAATGCATTGATTGGAAGGTAATAACCATGAATAACATACTCATGATAAAGCATTATAATTCAATCTCAATTTTCGATGTACAATACCTTTCACGTTGAACAGCATAAACGCGACAACGAATCCCCAAAGCGGAGCACTGCAAAAGATTAAACATAAGAACTTTAGCAATCCGCAATCTAAAAATCAACTCAACCATGAAGCCCATGATGACATCCGAGTATATAAATGCGCGAGTTACATTATCTTTTATGGTAGTTTCAAGTATGACATATCCGAAAACAAGATACACAGTTTCCATGTAATGGCACATACCCACAATAAAAGCAAAAACCAATAGATACAACAACCCCATAAAAAATAGGGGTAAATTATACTAGTAGTCATCCAACTATTGGTAAGTTTTTTTTGGTCACATAACTATGAAAAGTTACAAAATGATCACTCAACTATTAAATTTTGTTTTTTTTGGTCAGCAGCCATTAAATGGCAATGGAAAAATGATGTGATAGGTTTTAAAACTAGCATAATAGCAATTTTAACTCTCAACATTTATACATTGTGTCAATTTAGTCTTTATTCTAAAAAATTAACTCTCAACATCTACGCATGGTGTAATTTTAGTCCTTTTTGCAATTTTGTATTTTCATTTTTTCTCATTAAAATTAAAGAAAAGAAAAACTACAAAAAAAAAGACCAAATTACACAATGTGTAAATGTTGAGGGTGAAATTTTTTAGAATCAAAACTAAATTGACACAATGTATAGATATTGAAGTAAATGTTACTATTATACCAATTTTGAAAGCTGCCAAGTTATCTTTCTATTAGCCGTTTAACGATAGGTGACCAAAAAGACAAAACCAAATACTTGGGTGACCATTTTGTAACTTTTCATAATTGAGTGATCAAAAAGAAACTTACCAATAGTTAGGTGGCTGCCAGTGTAATTTACCCTAAAACTAGATAAGGGTGATAAAGCAGCTAGAATTTTCACTTTGGCACTGGTCATTTGATGTTTCAATCCATTTCACAGTTAAAAAGAAAAGAGTTACTCCACAGTCCATAGGAACAAACATGGACTTTTGGCACAATATGACCGAGAAACAATAAGAAAGTTCCTTATGAGAACATTACTTGCCTAACACCAACAATCCGTTGAAATTCTTCCTCCATAGAACGAATCATATAGCCATGAAAATCGTACTTAGACGTCAGGTTGTGATTCTGCCATGAATACAAAAGAAAAAAAAACAAAAGGTGCAAGGGATGAACAGATATACGTCATAGAATGGACAAAGAAATAATAGTAACTTCATAATTACAAGGAAAATCCGATTGTTACCATGATGAAGCCCTTGCGGAGAGTCAAATAGTCAGCACGAACCACCGAATATCCGAATTGCTGGAAGAAACATTTCTGCCAGTTGAAAATAAGAACAGCAAGCACTTATGTGAATAATAAACAACTAAAAATGAGTGAAATAAATGAACCCGATTTTCAAAGTATACAAGTCGAGAATGGTACCTACCACCCAAATTAAAAGACTGTTTTTGGTCAAGTTGTTCGACTCGCGGTTTATGACAAAAGCTGTTTGTCTTCGCATTATCAACTCTCTTGCTTTTGCTGAAGCAAGTAAATTCCAATCATCATTTAATATCTTTAAAACAAATCCTATAGTTACAACATCCTATTAACTCCGGCTAGGTCTAAGTGTTGGATACTGGTATGCGACTAATACGGTCCTTAGAGGATCATATCCGCAAACCATATCAAAGAATGTATCAAACACGAGTATTATCTAAACCAGCCGATAATATACCATTAAACTTACCATTTAACATATCATGTCGATCCATATGAGCTTCATCCTCCCATGCCCTCCAACTATGAATCTACCAAATAGTTAATATCGAAATGTAAGCAAATAATCAACCTAAAACTGAAAATTTCAAGATTTCATCGTATCTATCAGACATAGATAACTGAAACAAAATTAATAGTCCGAGCAATACAACCTAAACAAAATTCAAAGGCCTAACCTTCACAATTGCAAGTAACATTGTTAAGCAACTATATGATACATGCGTGATTGCCATGACAAAAATGAAGCGATGCAACTGCTCAAGACCTTCGTATGAAACAAATGGCTCATGATCCTTAAAAACCAAATAACTTCGAGATGTTAGATCATATAGAAAAAAAAAAAAGAAGAAGAAGAATAAATCAAACTAAAATAGCAGAATCTGGAGTCAAATATATGGATTAGTTACATGCCTTTGCGCAGGTATTCCGGTTCATGCCATTCAACATTCTCCTAAATAAATGAAAATTGGTAGCCGTCAAAAGTTTACGTTCCTTAGAAGAATCATCTTCAAGGTCTTCATCAATCTCGGACTTGGTACATGGTGCAAAGGTACTATCGTAGAACTTCGATGGAATACAGATATTGGCTATTGTGCTCGAGGTTGCTATTAGAAGGAGTGATATAAAACCAAGCAGCATTAACTCTGAAGACACAAGTCGGACCATAAATACAACAAGACAAAAGAAAAGGGAACTAAAGTTAGTTTATGAAAAATTTAGTGAAACCCCAAATCAAGATATACCATCCGGTTCAATTAGAAACATACAAAAATACCTTCTTTCATCTTCTCCACCGCCGAAAGCAGAGGTTTCCGATTAGTTTTCCGTAACCACTGTAACAAATTAGTACAAAAAGTCATATAAGATGTCAGCATAGTAAAAACTCTAAATTCCGAATTACATACTATGTTCATATCATATTTAATGAATTCAAACCTGTTCTTGCCCACATAATTTCTTGAAACTTATAAACTACCATCAACACTAGTAATCTCTTAAAAAAGTTTTCGAATCCAAATCGAAAATAAATCGAGAACATGCTAGAAATACCAAAACTTTTGAGCCAAAAGCATACATAGACGAGATGAACAGCACAAATTACATTGATTTTGTGGCAAAGAAACTACAACAAGGCTTGTCAATACATTATAATTAGCCACTTAAACACAACTACTAGCAACCAACAATACATTTACTCATCAAATTAACACAATAAATAATCAAAATTTTATTGAGAAACTAATACATTTCTACCTAAAAACTCATAATTGCATAATCTCATTCAAGAAAAGCTACAAACATGATAAAGGCAACAAAAAACCAGCTTCGCTCACCTTGCTTAACCGGTGAATCGACCGTTCAACGATCAAAGATACCACAACAAAGATTGTCAAAACAGTGGCAACTGACCATGTTGGTGTTAATGCTAATGATCTCATTTCTTTATCATTTTTCTCATCTTCCGCCATTTTTGAATACAACCCTTTTAAAACCCTCCTTACAAACCTAATCCCACCACCAAAATCATTCAAACAAGTGCTGCAACTATGTCTAAAATTACAATATCCTACATTAATTTAAAAACAAAAAAAAAAACCAGAAATCTATGTCTTGAATATTATCCTGTCTCAGAAGTTTATCCCACTAAATCTTCAAAAAGAACAAACTAAATATCAACATATCATGTTCTTTTACTTCAAAGAACAATCCAAATCTCCACACACTCTCTTAAACTACAGCATATGAACACTTGAATCAAGAACAAGGATTCAAAAGAAGGGTACTTCTAGTTTCAACTTAAAACAACAAAAATACACTAAAAGAAAAGCTTTTTCCCCCCTATTTTGAAGCTTCTGAACAACAAAATCAAGGCAGAAGCTTGATTTGAGCTATGACACTTTGAAAAAAACACCAAAAAAGGGGTATTTGGTGGCTTTTTCTTAAATGCAATAATGGGGTTTGATCCAGGTACTGAGTATTTAAACTACTACCCTTATAAACTAAGAAAAAAACAAAACTTTTAAAGGCAAGAGTTAATATTTTCAACAGCTCTTTGCCACTCAAATACTAAACACGGCTTCTATGTCTAAAGTTTGAACACTCTTTTGTAATAAATGTGTAATTTTTTTTGCACTTTTTTTAGAGACTAAAATAGATGGAAGAAAACTAGAAAAGACAAGAGGGACTCAAGTGAAAAATAGTAATATCAGATCTCTTTTTTATAGCAAAAAGAAGAGATTTGGAATAAACTTGAAAAACCCAGGGTGGAAATCACAAATTTAAAAATAAAATAAAAAAAAAAAACTTTTTTAAATTTCTGCACTTTAGTGAACCATAAAATTGGAGTTTCCAGCTTTTGGAAATGAAAAACTTTAATGAAGAGGTTGGCAACTGGCAATGCTGATGCACATGGACCTACACTAGGAGAGATCTCACTGTTCACTTTTTATAATTTTTTTTATATTTGTATATTTTAAATTTATTTATAATAGAGTGAATAAATATTTTACTTTTGGAAAAAGGTCCCTAAAGTATGCTCCAATTTTCAGATTGGCCCCTAAAGTTTTTTGGTCATAAGTAATCTTTTAAGTTGTATCTCGTCCCGTGGTCCAATTAGTAATCTTGTCAAAAAACTATGTACAATGATTAGATGTGAGCGTTCTATCGAATTGAGTAAAAAAATTTCGAGTTGATAACTTATATTTTATCATCCTAACTTAATTTACATTTTTTTTCTAATAAAGTTAAATTAAACACGTCAATTTTGATATATTTTAGAGCCTTTTTTACTATTAAAACGTTCACTTTTTTATACCTAATCTACATCAATAAAATTTAAATGATTATTTCACTAAAAAATTTATATAATTTTAATTTTAATCATTTTACTATGTTGAAATTTAATATTTAATTTCTCTATTTTTTATAAGTTAATCATTCTATTTTGTAATATTATTTGTAATTCCAAATTAATAATACCATTAATTATCGTTTATTAAATTGGTAATATGAATTCTTTTTGCGATTATTTGATCATTGAGTATATAAAAATTCAATAAATCATATTCAATTAATAATAAAATTACACATTTCCCATTGTTACGTTAATACTAGCAATTAATGTTATTATTGATTTAAATATACTGATAACATTATAAAATTAAATGATTAAATTTTATTAAATTAAAATAGATAAAGGTTTAATATAACATTTGATATCTGAACTAAAGATTTTTTTTTTAATTTGGTATCTAAGCTTCTTCTTTTTTTGTCTAATTTGGTACATAAGCTTTTGTCGGGTCCAATTTGGTACATAAGCTTTTGTCGGGTCCAAACATTTTTGTTCAATTTGGTACTTCAACTTGTCAAACTTTATACATTTTACTCAAATATACTAATAGTGTCATTTTTTATAAAGTAGCAAAAATAATCGATGTATGATTGTTATATGATAGATGACATGAATTTTTTTTTTGTATTTTAAATGTTCAATTATTTTTAGTTTAATTTTATTTATTTTTAATTTAATATAATGAAATTCTTTTATTTTGGATTTTAAAGCTCTTGTTTTCTTCTTCAATATTCATCCATTAAGTATAACTCAAAGTACAATTTCAGAACACGAATTTCATATTGGCAATATCTTTTTTTGTGAAATTGAAGGTTTTATGAAAATCGCGTCATGCATGAAGCATTTTGTCCCCCTTAAATGATTCTTGAAAAATAGTCAAAGTAATTTTGATTTCAAAGAAAAGTATAATTTGAATATACTATTTAGCGTAAAAAAAAAGATTCCAAATAAATACAATCATTCTTGCCATTAAATTTTATGTCATTCAGCATAAGTCGATCATCCATTAGTTGTTCTATCCCCTCATAAAAAATAAAAAAACTAAAACAATTGCTATTTTGCGTCAATTGTATATCATCTAACGAGTTAAAGTACCAAATTAGAAAAATATCAAAAATAAAATACTGAATGTTATATTAATTCATAATAGATAACTAATACCATAATTTAACCCTTTTAACATTAATCTCATTATATGCTCTTATCATATCTGTTTTTTTTTATACAAAGTCTAGAACTATCCATAGCCCTTTCCTAACCTTTTAAATAGGAGAATAATGCGTTTCACCTCACTTGAACTAGAGGTGCTCATAGGTCGGGTCGGGTTCGGGCCTAAGCATGATATTAAAATATTTTATGGTTTTCTAAGTCCGGCCCGACCCGAAATATGAATTTAAAAATTTGCCAAAACCCGTCCATATTTGCAAAAGACTAACTCAAGCCCATTTTAGGCCCGCCCATATTATTTAAAAAGATATTTATTTTATTTTATTTTATAATTTTTTTATTTATTAAAAAATTTTATATAGTAATCTTAACATTATTTTAATATTTACATTAGAGTCATATTATATATTTAGAATAGGTTTATTTTTTTAATGTATTCTAAATTACATAATATAAAGTACTATAAACTTAAAAATAGGTTGGGTCGAGCCAGGGTTGGGCATTTAATGTTCAAGCCTGAGTTCGACCTGTATTTTAAAAGGGTCTAATATTTTTCCCCAAACTCTCTCAAATTCCGTGCGAATCTTTAGGCCTCGACAGGTAGCCTTACCCATGAACAAGTCTAACTTGAACTCACATATTCCCACGTTGGCAACAATACCGATGTCAATCAAACTAAGACTCAATCAATAATTATAATTTATTTTTAGTTGCGGAAATGTAATGGAAAACTTATAGTTTCTTAATTATACATTTATTATTATTAAAGTCCTTATTTGATTATTTTAATTTAATTTTTAATTAAGACAAATATGAAGGTGTAAGCGATGGTGGCTTCACCACAAATTTCCATACGCGCATCAAGGAGCAATCATCGTAATTATTATTATTTTCTAATATCGGGTCCCACTCACATGCAATTTAAGTTTAATTTAATTAAAAAAATTGATTTTCTTTTTCTTTTTTAAAAATAGAAAATCACCTTTCAAGCTTTTCTTTAAGTGTCAGTACATTTATTATATTTTCCAACTATGAGTTTTATATTAAAGCTAAAAGAAAGTAGAGAATTGATTGATTTCAAGTCAACCAAAAAAAACATTTAATAGAATATTTTATTTAATGGTCAAATTCTATCGGAAGTCCCTATATTACTATAAAAAGTTCATTTTAGTCCCACTACTAAAAACTGCTTCAGATTAACGTTCATTAAAATTTTATTCAAATGATGGCACTGTTAAAATTTACTGTTAAGTTGCTGATAAATTGGACAAAACATATCAATACTAGGGGTGTTCAAATGATTAACTGAACTGAACTAGTATTAACTGCACTGACCGAGCTTTTTAATCATTTGATCGTTAACTAGACAAAAATATTTCGGTTGGTTAACTGAAATTTATATATATATATATATATATATATATATATATATATTGGTTAAAACAAGTATAAAACATATAAAAAAATAAATTGATAATGTTCATTTGACCGGATTATCCGAATCAACCAAACTAAAACTACATATGATTTGTATTATTAACTATTAAGTTTGGTTAATTCGGCTAATTACCCGATTTCGAACCGAATTAACTAATAACCAAACTTTCAAAAAATCATTAGTCGACCTCCAACTGAATTAGATCGGTTAATCGATCGATTAATCGAATTAGATCAGTCCAGTCGATTAATTCAGTTTAAACCAAAATTTGAACACCCCTATATAAATACTTAACTGATTTATCTATGACCCGACCTAACTCATAAAAGACTCATGTATCTTTAAATTTGATGGATTTTTCAAACACTCGATAGTTTAAAAATATATGAATTTTATTGGATGGCTGAGTTTTTTATAGATCAAGTCGAGTTATGGATAAATCAATTGGGTATAAATATGTTTGTCTAAATTAACAATAATTTAACAGCCATCTTTAACGGTGTCATGATTTGAATAAATATTTAATATATAAGGACTAATTCTAGAATAATTTTTAGTAGAAGGACTAAAATCAACTTTATATGTTAGTAGAGGAGCTCCCTATAGAGTTTGACATCTATTTAATTGGCTCAATTTCTTCGAAATTATAATGTAATAAAAACATTTATTTAACTTAATATTAAAATCTATATATTTATATAAGATATTTTTTTAATAGTGAAATAGGAGTCAAAATGGACCCAATTAATAATTTAAGTAATAAAATTTTAGGCAATTACCGTAATAAAAGGAATTGTGGGTAATATAAGTGCATTTTTAAAAGGCATAATGATTTTTTGGTCCTCTAATTTTATCAAAAAGGTTATTTTAACCCTCTGTTTATTTTTTTTGCCTCTTTTAGCACTTGAACTTACATTGTTGGTCAAATCACCCAAAAATAAATAGAAAAGTTAATGTTTGTTAATTTTATTTACATATTATACACATGGATTGTCATATGTATATCGTGTAGGTAATTAATCAATTTTAAAAAATACTAAAAATATTTTTTTAATAATTTTAGTAATTTTAATTTTTAAAAAACAATTTCTAGAACTTTTTTTTAAAAATTAAAACAATTAATTAATTGCTAATGTGGCATCCACATAGCAATCCACGTGTATATCACGTTAGCAAAATAAACAAATGTTAAGTTTTTCATCCATTTTTTTGTGATTTGACAAACAATGCAAGTTTAAGGACAAAAAAAAATGAATGACTAAAATTACTTTTTTATAAAATTGAAGGGCTAAATAAATCATTATACCTTTTAAAAATTGTAACAAAAATATACATAACAGCATGCCCAATTAAATCCATACAAATCAATTAATACACTTCATCAATTAGATTGGACGCTTGCCATAATGCGTAGAACTACCCATAGCCCCTCAACCCATAAATTAGAGGATAATGCGCTTAGTGCACTCGAACCTACATCCTCCAATATTGACAATAATACTCATACTAATCGAGTTAAGACTCAATCGATAGATATTTTTCATATTTATTTACCTAGGATGTGAGAACAACTTAATTGTAGTAGGCCCAATTTGCCCGGGGCCCAATAAAAATAAAACCAAATTAAAATACCATTAATAAAAATCCTTTTTTATAACAGTCCAAATACAATATTAAACCCAATACAAATAACAGCCCAAATTTTATAACCCAACAAACACTGGCCCAAAACCCAAATCTCTGAATCGGCCCGAACGGCCCAAGGAGGATAGGATTCCAGAAAACTTAGAAACTTCTGGTGCCTTCTCCACAACCACTCCCCACGCGCGCCCCTTTGGCTTCTCGCGTGCTATACACGCGCACCTTTTCAGATCCCCACGAACAGATCCCACGCGTGCCTCGCAGCGTCCACGCGCCTCCGTACGCCACGTCCTCATCTTTCGTACCTGCAAAACAGAGGCTCCAATAGCAGAGAAACAGCAAAATGAACAGCAAAAAAAAGAGAGAATAGATTTATTTTATTTGCTTCGGCTATAAAAGAAAAGGCCATCACTGTATACGTTTTTTTAGGCACACATAACAGAGCAATACAAAGTCAATAGCATAGACATTCAAAAAAGGTTGCTTTTGGATTCCATTTTTTTTGAATATTTCTTCTTTTTGAATCTGTTTCTATATTTTTTTTTCTTTACTTTTAGTATACAATAGACAAATGAGGGGAAAAAGGGTTTACCTGGGCCGAACGTTCGACCTTCGTCCTCTCCATCATAATCGGAGTCAGACATTGGTAAGCGAGCGAGGTTTTAAGATCGGTGTTGTGGAAATCGGTCGGACCACTCGGATACTGCTTTCCGTCAGACATGAGGGCGATTTGGTGGTAAACAGAGGGGATTTCCCATTCGTGTTGCTCTTCGCCGGTCCCGATGGCGATTGGGTGGTAAACGAAAGAGTATTTCTCTCTGCGGCGGAGAAGAGAAACATTTGGGGGCTAGGGTTTAGTCCGAACGACCTTTGATAGGCTTTAATCTGGTTATATGGTCATTAACAAAACGACAGCGTTTCGGGTTCGGATTGATAACCTTGAAACGAAGTCGTGTGGGCTGATCCGATTCGACCCGACCCGATGTCCATTTAGGATCCGCGTATTTTGTTGTGTTTGGTCAATTTTGCATATTTAATCCTTCCCCGTTTAGTCGCAATTTGATTAGGTCCCATGTACATTGCCTGTTTTTTAAATTAGTCTCTGTACTTTAAAGGCGTTTTCATTTTAGTCCAAATATGTACACAACGTTTTGGGGTTATGGAAATATTTGCTGATTTAGTCCTTGATAATCCACGCGTATTTCAATTCAATCCCCGCACATGTAAAAATGATTTTTTTTAGTCTTTTATTTTTATTTCATTTCAATTAAGTAAGTACCCTTTTTTTGTTTTCATATACAATCCATACCCTTTTTTGTTTAACTTATTTATTAATTAGATTTTAAATTAATTTTATCTTATGATATAAAAAATATTTATACTATTTGTTTTTAAATTATTGTTTATATGTATAATTTATTTTAACATGTTTTAATATCATTTATTTTAGATTGTTTTCATATTATAGTTTGTTCCTTTATATATATATATATATATATATATATATATCCTTTAAAATGGTTGTATATCAGGAATTTCTCTTGTATATATTGTTTTAAATTTTTCATATATTTTTATTAAATTATTTTATGTGCTTTATTTTAGATTTTATTTATCTATTTTTTTACATCATTTGTTTTAGACTTATTTATTATTGGATTTAGGTTTATTTCCTATGATTGGTTATATATTACTTTGCTCCATTTTCTTCGATTGTTAATTATATGATTTTTGCTAGCATATGAATCGTAATTTGTTAATTTGTAACTATTAATTATTTGTGATTCATCGTTGTAACGTTTGATGTATGGATTAATATATTGCTTTATGTATTAGTATTCCACTGTATCCCACGAAAGATGTAGTGTTTTAATGTCATTTCGGTTTTAAAATCATAGGGCAAGGCTCGTGTTTAGAGGTTTCGGAAAAATCGTGCTCTAACTTACTGAGTTCCGATTCTCCTCGTTTAAAACCTAGTAACCGAGTATCATTTCTCTCTTAAATCAAAATACATAATATTTCAAATAAAAAACTTATTCTTGGGATTTTTGAGATATTGCGCCCTAACTTACTGGGTGTGATATTTTATTATCTCGAGATAAGATTTTTAAAAGAACAAAGGCAATATTCCACATTCGGGAATTTTGAGAAATAGTGCCCTAACTTACTGGGTTGCGATTTTTCATTTGACCCAAATAAGGGAATATCCTCCTTATTTTTTTCAATATACAAGTATTGAATGTCGAAGGATAAATCCAACTTCGAGAATATAAGATGTTATGCCCTAACTTACTGAGTATGGCATTTTATTTCTCCGAAATAGGGAGCTTTGGCATCCAATACGGTTTTGTCCAAATACATATATATCTTAAGTAAATGGATCGTAATCTAGAATTTTTTCAAATTTTAGGCATTAAGACATTAACTAATCAATTCGGTACCAATTTTGGGCGTTACGGGGGTGCTAACCCTTCCTCGTACGTAACCGACTCCCGAACCTGTTTTCTTAGATTTTGTAGACCAAAATTATTGTTTTAATAAAAATATTTTATTAAAATAATACATCTCAAAGTGATCTGATCACGCCTCAAATAAAAGATCAGTGGCGACTCCATTTCCATATTTTTAAAGTCGATTCCCGTTTTTAAAACCTGATAAAAAAATGGTTTCGACAGCTTGGCGACTCCACTGGGGACTAAGAGAGAGTCAAGCCATAAAATTGATTAATTTCTGTCCTTTTTCGAAAATTGAAAATTTGATTTGAAAAAATACGATCCTTTTTTGTTGTATTCGCTTGTGTCATCTCATTGTTGTGGTTTGAGTCTTATAGAATATTTTTTGCATCATACTGCATGACCATCGGGTCACACCCTTTTAAGTGGGAGTGAAAAGCTACTCCTCCGTGAGATTTTCACCTCCGTGCAGGATAGTGAATCGCTTCCGGGATATATTCGTACCTATATCTTAGTGAGATTTTCATCTCCGTGCAGCCATAGGGAAATATATTCCCCTGAACTGAACTCGGTCCGTATGAACCTATAATGGGTGAGGATCGAGGAATCTGCTGGTTCAGGTACCCTCAACTTTAGAACTCAAACTGCATGTAAAGGGCCCTAAGAGCCTACCCCAGATGGAGTTGTGATAAACCCTAGTGGTCACCCAATAGGTGCTTGAATATTTTACATGTTTTTCGTTTCTATCGTACTGACTATTTGTTTTATTTTTGTTGCTTTGCATGCATTTTCATATTAGAGATGGGTGTCGATTCGGGTTCGGTTGCTAAATTAGGGAGCTCGACATGGAAACGACTTTCTTGATAAAATGGAAGACAATACGAATGTTCGTATATTTGTAATCTGCTTTACGTAAGGAGCTTTGTTTTCAAATAAAGTTTCCTAAATGGAATTGAATCAGAATCGGCTCCTTTTGCATTGCATGCATTCACATAGCATTACATCACATGCATTAGATTTCATGAGAGGACCTTGATTGGTTGAAATTATTTCAGCATTAACCTGGACACCGGCAAAACCAAACATCATTACGGTACCAGAACCATGACGAAAGATATGGATCAGAGATTAGAGAAGCTTGAACAACTCCAAAGGGAGATGCAGGATAAACTTCAGCTGCAAATGCAAGAGCAGCTTGCTAAGATCCAGCAGGATATGATAGACCAAATGAGGGAATCTCAAGAAAATATGATAACTCAAATGACGCAGCTGTTGAAGGGGCTTATGGATAAAGGAAAGAGTCCCATGGTTAATATTGAGGAGAATACTGAGTATCGCCAATATCCCCATGATTTCACTCCACCACGCGTGCAAGCACTACCTGAAGTGACTGTACAAAGGCCATCTGTCATGATCAGGCCTCAACAATTCCAAGCTGATGCTTCAGTAAACCCCCAAACTGGCTTAGGTTCAGGAGATAATCCAATCATGACTAATGTCCCTAATTTGGATAAAATGGCTGAAGGAGATAGGACAAAAGCAAAATTGCCAAGATAGCTAGAAGATAGATATAAATGGTTGGAGAAGAAGTGTAAGGCTTTAGAAAGCGCTGATAGCTGTTATGGAATTAACGCTAAGGATTTAAGCTTAGTCCCAGACTTGGTGCTCCCATACAAGTTTAAGATGCCTGAATTCGACAAATACAATGGGACAAGTTGCCCAGAAGCCCATATTACTATGGTTTGTAGAAGGATGACGGGATACATTAACAATGACCCACTGTTGATTTATTGCTTCCAGGATAGCCTGGTGGGAGCCGCAGTCAGATGGTATAACCAGTTGAGTCGTGCCAGAATTGGTTTATGGAGAGATTTAGCCCAAGCATTCATGAAACAGTACAGTCATGTGACGGACATGACTCCCGACAGAATTACTCTTCAAAACATGGAGAAAAGGGCGAATGAAAGTTTTAGACAGTATGCGCAGCGGTGGAGAGAGGTTGCCATCCAAGTCCAGCCATCACTTCTGGAGAAAGAGACCACAATATTCTTTATTAATACACTAAATGCCCCGTTTATCACTCATATGCTAGGGAGTGCTACAAAGAGCTTCTCAGACATCGTAATGACTGGAGAAATGATTGAGAATGCCATAAAGAGTGGAAAGATAGATGCTGAAGAAAGTGCCAAAAGATCAGCCCCGAGAAATAGGGAAAATGAAGTGAACAGCTTGAGCAAGCATCCCAAATTAGTCACTATAGGTCAACTGAGGGCTGTGACTACTGATCATCAGGGCTCATCAAGACAAGAATCCAGTGCAAAGCAACTCCAGTTTACACCAATTCCAATGACATATAGGGGGTTATATCAAAGCCTATTTGATACACATAAGGTGACTCCTCATTACATGGAACCAATACAACCCCCATACCCCAAATGATATGATTCGAAGGCTCAATGCGAGTATCACGCAAGGATAACAGGTCACTCAATCGATAACTGCATTGTATTTAAGAAATTGGTGGAAAGGCTTATTAAAATAGGGGTTTTGAAGTTCAATGAGTCGAACGAAACAGTAATGTGCGATAATTGAGGGAGGGGGCAAGAGAGTTGCGATTCCTTAAAGAGGTCATCAGAAGCATAGAAATTGGGAAGTCAGAACACCAATGGCATATCCAAAGAGTGAACCAAGGAATAAAAGTTTTCCAAGCATTGGCCTTTATATACTTGAGAGTGTTTTGAACAACAAGACTCTGGAAGAGACATGTATTTTCAAGATTAATCTAGAGTAATATTCAAAACGCGCTTATTGCTTTCAGCCTAGAAGTAATAAGAGTCATTTTGTGAAATAGGCTTGTGTTCAAAATCCTTATTTCAATAAAATGCATCTTTTTGAGCAAATATTTTTCCATTCTTTCTATTCTTTTGTACTTTGGAATACAATTCAAATACCCTTTCATTCTTTATTCATGATCATACCATATAAATAATCATCTTTAGAATCATTTATTCTTTGGAATTTGCTTTCGTACCCACAATGGGTCCCCAGATATCAATGACATGGGCGATGCTGTTACTGACTCCCTTTTTGAATGAAATATGGGTCTAAGGGATCGCAGGACTTTGAAGACGACAGAAATTGTAACATATCTTCTGATTTGTTAATACTGGATGAAAAACAGATCCTACGTCACGAGCTAAGGAAGGAGATGAAGATCAAAGCCTAGCTCAATGCAGAAATAAGATCTCTTATATGTGGGGCATGGATGTTACCAAGCCAGTCTCATCAAAAGCTTCTAGCCAACATCGATTCATTTTCGTGGATATCGGTTACTTTACTAAGATGGTAAAAGTCACTTCATGTGCCAATATTACAAAGTCGATAGTCATCTGAACCAAAAAAAAGAATTCAAAAAAAGTCTAAAAGATCATATTTAACCGCATAATGTCAAAAGTTTGCGGTCTGTTCAAAGATTAGGTGCCACATCAGTGCAGCAAAGGCAGCCAAAAAAAAGATCGTAAAAAAGACCGAGACTTGTGAACATTGGCATATAGAAGTTACTATTTATCCTCCATGCTTATCAAACGTTGGCCAAGACTATCACGGGGGCAACACATTTCTCATTGGTTCTGCCCATTGGAGTCGAAATTCTGTTAGAGCTGAAATAGGATGAGACAGAATAGATCCAATCTCAATATGATCAATTGATGTTAAAAACTATCTGCCACGGTTAGGTGATGCGAGCTCACAACAAAAATGATTCGCCCTAGAAAATTTCACGATAGGGCTTTGAAGAAGACTTTTCCCATGTAAAAGGGACTTCAGAAGAAAGCGGATGCCAAACTAGGAAGGACCTTATACGGCAAAGAAGGCCCGTTTTGGAGGAGCATGGGTATTGTCTAAGATAGATGGCAAGGACCTGCCCAATCCAGTGAATTCAAAAAAAAAGAGAAGAAGAAGAAGAAGACAAACAAAAAAAATCAAATCACAAAAAAATTATATATATAGAAATTGTCAGCAAAAAAGAACGAGAAAGGAGAGGCCAACGCGAAAACCCGCAAAGGGCGCTTTGAGACCAAAGAGGATTTGAGTTGAAAACCCGAAAAGGGCGGCTCAAATTTTGATCAAAGGGGGGCATACAACAGTCTTGCCATGCTTGAATTAATAATGAAGAAATATGCTACGTCTTGGGGCATCGACAAAGTACTCCGAATCCCTTAAACACATATTGAGCTTAAAATAGTCTTCAAGAAGTTTGAACAGAAAAGCTCAGGCTGCGATATCTGGGGCACCTAGTTTTCCATCTTATCCATTTTTGAATTTGCTATCTTTGATTACATTATTCTTTTCAAGATACGCCTTTAATAAATTCCCTACTTAATTGCACTTGCTAGCTTCGATTAACTTATTTGTTTCGAGTTATACTCCTAATTAATTTCCTTCTTGTCCATGGTTATGATCTTTTTCAGGCATTTCACATTGAAATAACAATTAGTGGACTAATAATACTTTCATAAAAGGAGTTTCGCATATTACTCTGGAAGCTTCTGAATAATACAAGAACTTAAAATAGGACTATTGTTTAAAACTCACCAAGTTTAAGGAAGAGTCTAAGTTGAGGCTATCTCATTGGATCTTCTGTCAAAAATAGTTGGTGATACAGTCTTGAAGAAAATAGGCAATGTTAACCCAAGTGTTAAAAGGGGAATCATTCGCAAGAAAAAATGATATTCGGCATCCATGCGAGCATCACACATACACATCTGGTTGGGTCACCCGAAGAGTGATCAGTTGAATGAACAAGCTACAAGACCTTATACCCCCGAGTTATAGTGGGATAGATGGAAGTTGATACAGATCCTATACCTTCGAATAGCAATGTGATGGATTGAAGAAGAAACAAATCCTACATTTCGAAATCGCAGTGGGATGGATGGGAAAAAATTCAGATCCTATACCCCTAAGTCACAATGAGATGAACCCTGAAGTTACAGTGGGGCAAATCTGTTGGGCAGGATATAATTGTTTCTCGGGTTTTCTGTTGAAAATACCAGCCGAACAAGGTGAAGGCATAATACATCAGTGATAAAGCCTTAATAGACAATGAGCGATGACACCTTAAGCAGGGATCATTCTCATGAAATTCTGCATTCATGCAAAACACATTTAGGAGCATTTGATTCATTCCAATCATTGCATCCTAATCATTGTAAGAAATCATTCTCATGACATTCTGCATTCATATAAATGTCATTCATAAGACACATCTATTTAAGGGTATTTGATTCATTTCGATCATTGTATCCTAATCTTTGCAATAAGACCATTCTCATGACATTCTGCATTCATACAAATGTCGTCCATAATACATCTAGTTAGGAGCATTAGATTCATTCTAATCATTGCACCCTAACTATTTTGCATAAGCATAAACACATAAAACCGATTTTACAGGACAGGTCCCCCAGAGGATGGTGTCACAACATTGGTGAATTAATAAATCTCAGCTCCCTGAGTTTACAGTGGAGCAGATCGAAGATAACAGATTTGGCATTCTGAAGTGGCAGGAAGCAGATCAAAACAGCAGATCTTGTCTCCCTGAGTTTGCAGTGGAGCAAATCGAAGATAATAGATTTGGTATTCCTAAAGTTGCAGGAAGCAGATCGAAGACAGCAGATCTTGTCTTCCTGAGTTTGCAGTGGAGCAAATCGAAGATAACAGATTTGGCATTCCTGAAGTTGCAGGAAGCAGATCCAAGATATCAGATCTTGTCTCCCTGAGTTTGCAGTGGAGCAGATGGCAAATTTGGCAATCCTGAAGTCGCAGGAGCAGATCGAAGACATCAGATCTTGTTTCCCTGAGTTTACAATGAGGATCAGTCCGTATTTCTCAGCAGAGAAGATTGAGGTTACGAATCTCTTCTCCCTGAATTTCTATCTCCTTGAAGTTCCAGTGGAGTAGGTTGAGGCTACAAATCCCTCATCCCTGAGTTTACAATGAGGATCAGCCCGTATTTCTCTAAAGTTTCAACAGAGAATATTGAGGTTACGAATCTCTTCTCTCTGAATTTCTATTTCCTCGAAGTTCTAGTGGAGTAGGTTGAGGCTAAAAATCCCTCCTCCCTGAGTTTACAATGAGGATCAGTCCGTATTTCTTTGAAGTTTCAGCAGAGAAGATTGAGGTTACAAATCTCTTCTCCCTGAATTTCTATCTCCTCGAAGTTCCAGTGGAGTAGGTTGAGGCTACAAATCCCTCCTCCCTGAGTTTACAATGAGGATCAGTCTATATTTCTCTGAAGTTTTAGCAGAGAAGATTAAGGTTACGAATCTCTTCTCTCTGAATTTCTATCTCCTCGAAGTTCCAGTGGAGTAGGTTGAGGCTACAAATCCCTTCTCTCTGAGTTTACAATGAGGATCAGTCCGTATTTCTTTGAAGTTTCAGCAGAGAATATTGAGGTTACGAATCTCTTCTCCCTGAATTTCTATCTCCTTGAAGTTCTAGTAGAGTAGGTTGAGACTACAAATCCCTTATCCCTGAGGTTACAGTTGAACATTGGAGCAGATCGAAGCGTTAGTTCTCGTGCCCCTGAAGATGCAACGGAGATGGAACGAAGCTACTCGAAGAAGAAAAGCACTGAAAAAGGTCAAGATTTGGCAAGACCGGGCAAAACTGGCCCTTTTTAAAGTCTTTGCTCTATTCTCGTTACATGACAATGAGCAAAGAGGGGCAGCTGTAGCAGGCCCAATTTACCCGGGGCCCAATAAAAACAAAACCAAATTAAAATACCATTAATAAAAATCCTTTTTTATAACAGTCCAAATACAATATTAAACCCAATACAAATAACAGCCCAAATTTTATAACCCAACAAACACTGGCCCAAAACCCAAATCTTAGAACCGGCTCAAACGGCCCAAGGAGGATAGGATTCCAGAAAACCTAGAATCTTCTGGTGCATTCTCCGCAGCCACTCCCCACGTGCGCCCCTTTGGCTTCTCGCGTGCTATACACGCGCACCTTTTCAGATCCCCACGAACAGATCCCACGCATGCGTCGCAGTGTCTACGCGCCTCCATACGCCACGTCCGCATCGTTCGTACCTGCAAAACAGAGGCTCCAATAGCAGAGAAACAGCAAAATGAACAGCAAAAAAAAAGAGAGAATAGATTTATTTTATTTGCTTCGGCTATAAAAGAAAAGGCCATCATTGTATACGTTTTTTAGGCACACATAACAGAGCAATACAAAGTCAATAGCATAGACATTCAAAAAAGGTTGCTTTTGGATTCCATTTTTTTTGAACATTTCTTCTTTTCGAATCTGTTTCTGTATTTTTTTCTTTACTTTTAGTATACAATAGACAAAGGGGAAAAAGGGTTTACCTGGGTCGAACGTTCGACCTTCATCCTTTCCGTCGTAATCAGAGTCGGACATTGGTAAGCGAGCGAGGTTTTAAGATCGGTGTTGTGGAAATCGGTCGGACCACTCGGATACTGCTTTTCGTCAGACATGAGGGCGATTTGGTGGTAAATAGAGGGGATTTCCCATTCGTGTTGCTCTTCGCCGGTCCCGATGGCGATTGGGTGGTAAACGAAAGAGTATTTCTCTCTGCGGCGGAGAAGAGAAACATTTGGGGGCTAGGGTTTAGTTCGAACGACCTTTGATAGGCTTTAATCTGGTTATATGGTCATTAACAAAACGACAGTGTTTCGGGTTCGGATTGATAACCTTGAAACGAAGTCGTGTGGACTGATCCGATTCGACCCGACCCGATGTCCATTCAGGATCCGCGTATTTTGTTGTGTTTGGTCAATTTTGCATATTTAATCCTTCCCCGTTTAGTCGCGATTTGATTAGGTCCCATGTACATTGTGTAACAGCCCAATTTTAATAGTGTCGGAACAGTGATTCGAGATCACTAAATCTGACGAAAAGTTAGAAAATTTTGTTAATCGATAATTATAAGTTAAGTGTGATTTTAGAAATATTTTAAAATTAGTGAATTTTGTGAACTGAAAGAATTAATTAGAAAAAAAATTGGGCCAAAAACGAGGTATTGAGATCTCGAATTCATAAAGTGAGCCATAAATATTTCTAAAAATATTTATGGAGTGTCATTAAGTTATTATTAAACTTTCGTTAGAAAATTTTAACGTTTGGGTAGGAAATTAAATGAAAAGGACTAAATTGAAATGAAAGTAAAAGTTAAATTATAGATTGAAAGAAATTACGAAGGATCAAAATGGTAATTATACCATTTTGTATAGTGAGGCGGTATAACATAGAAAAATCTGAGATTTTTAAGGTATATTATTATATTATTATTTATTTTATATTATTATTTTATTATTTTATATTATTATATTATTATATTATATATTATTATTATTATATATAAAAACAACAAAAAGAGAATAGAGAGGAGAAACAGAAACCAAACGAAACAGAGAGCAGGGGAAGGGAAGAAAGAAGAAGAGAAGAGAAAGAAGAAAAAGGGGAAAATTTTTGGAAAATTTCCAAAATTAGCTAAATAAAAAGGGGATCAAATTGAAATATCTGAGAATTCTCTTCATTCTCTTCATTTTCTTTAGTTGAAAAACAGCCATGGGAGAGAGTTTCAAGCTGGTTTTCATACTCAAGCTTCATGTAAGTTTAATTCTTGCTTTCTCCTTGAAATTTCTATATTTTGGACTTTCTACAATTGAGTCCAACTTATTAATTCATTAGTTTATGATTCTATGGTTAATTTTTAAATTTGATGTGGATTAGTGCTGAAAGAATATGATGAATAAGTATTGATTTGAAGCTTTAATTTTGTTATATGATGATTTTATTAAGTAAAATTGATGGAAATTGATTTTAGGACCTAATTGTGAAAGAGTTAAAATTAAGGCCTAGAGTTAAAATTCTGATTTTTCAAAGGTTATGAAGTAGTTTAAAATGATAGAGAAAAGTATTAATGAGAAAATTAGCTAATTGAGGGGTTAATTGAGCAAGGATTGAATTGTATGAATTGTGGAATTAGGGGCAAAATAGAAATCAACATGTTACACTAAAGCAGTTTTGGACAGCAGCAGTAGTCTAACTTTGAAAAATCACCAAAAATTGTATAAATCGAATTAGATGTTGAGTGAGATATGGAATTAAAGCTTATTGAGTCTATTTTCATATAAAAGAAACAGAGAAAGCAAAGGAAGTCTACATTTTGAGATATTTGGATTTTTGTAAGACTGGTTTAGAATAACTTCGTGATTCCCTGTTCTTACTTTAGAAATTCACTAAAAATTGTAGAAAAATAATTATGAGTTATAATTTATATGGTTAGATTCCTTAATGAGTCTAGTTTTATAAGAAATAAACTATAATATCATATGAATTCTGTATAAAAAGATAATTAATTTTTAGTGAATAAGGGTCGGAACTGCCAGACAGCAGAACAGGGGTGACTTTAAAGAATAAACTGTACTAATTGGCTAAATCAAAAATTCTGAAAATTTTATGGCAAGAAGATATGTGAGTCTAGTTTCAGGAAAAATTAACGGTACTTCATTTGGAGTTCCGTAGCTCCATATATAAATAATTTAGTGACTATAACTCAAACGGACAGTTTTGAATATACTTATGAGTAATTAATGAAATTATTGAGAATGTTACTTATAGCATGTTATATACATTAAGGATGTGGGATGGAGAGGAGGAGGAGGAAAATATGTATGAATATTCAGTTAGCATGGCTAATTTGTAATGTTTTAGGCTCGGGGACTAAATTGAATAAAAGTAAAACTTTGTGATTAATTTTGTAAAAATATGGAAATGATCAATTCACATGGAATGGATTATTTTATTATTGAAAATTGAAAAATTGATTGAAATTATTAATTTAAACTAAGATCGGTTGAAAAATCAATGAAAATAGAAAATTTTCAAAGTGCCCCCTAAATTTTGATATTTCTGCAAATTTAGCCAGGTAAGTTCGTGTAACTTAATTATGTGATATAAGGGAATATAAGTTGATTGTACGTGAAATATTGATATGATACGATGAATTAACTGTTTTATGTTTATGAAGAAACGACAAGTGAATGATATTTATCATGACATGTAAATATGTGGTTATCTTTAATATGTAAAAAAAAAAAGAAATTAAATATGTTGAGACGAGAAATAAATTCAAGTAAGACATGTCGATATTAATAAATATATTTAAGGGACAATATGTTTGATTTTGATTGATTTCAAATATAAAAATGCTAGATGAAATAAAATGTCTGATAAATAAATTTGTAATTCTGGTAATGCCTCGTACCCTATTCCGGCGTTGAATACGGGTAAGGGGTGTTACACATTGCCTGTTTTTTAAATTAGTCTCTGTATTTTAAAGGCGTTTTCATTTTAGTCCAAATATGTACACAACGTTTTGGGGTTATGGAAATATTTGCTGATTTAGTCCTTGATAATCCACGCGTATTTCAATTCAATCCCCGCACATGTAAAAATGATTTTTTTTTAGTCTTTTATTTTTATTTCGTTTCAATTAAGTAAGTACCCTTTTTTTGTTTTCATATACAATCCATACCCTTTTTTGTTTAACTTATTTATTAATTAGATTTTAAATTAATTTTATCTTATGATATAAAAATATTTATACTATTGTTTTTAAATTATTGTTTATATGTATAATTTATTTTAACATGTTTTAATATTATTTATTTTAGATCGTTTTCATATTATAGTTTGTTCCTTTATATATATATATATATATATATATATATATTATTCCTTTAAAATGGTTCCATATCAGGATTTTCTCTTGTATATATTGTTTTAAATTTTTCATATCTTTTTATTAAATTATTTTATGTGCTTTATTTTAGATTTTCTTTATCTATTTTTTACATCATTTGTTTTAGACTTATTTATTATTGGATTTAGGTTTATTTCCTATGATTGGTTATATATTACTTTGCTCCATTTTCTTCAATTGTTAATTATATGATTTTTGCTAGCATACGGATCGTAATTTGTTAATTTGTAACTATTAATTATTTGTGATTCATCATTGTAACGTTTGATGTATGGATTAATATATTGCTTTATGTATTAGTATTCCATTGCATCCCACGAAAGATGTAGTGTTTTAATGTCATTTCGGTTTTAAAATCATAGGGCAAGGCTCGTGTTTAGAGGTTTCAGGAAAATCGTGCTCTAACTTACTGAGTTCCGATTCTCCTCGTTTAAAATCTAGTAACCGAGTATCCTTTCTCTCGTAAATCAAAATACATAATATTTCAAATAAAAAACTTATTCTTGGGATTTTTGAGATATTGCGCCCTAACTTACTGGGTGTGATATTTTATTATCTCGAGATAAGATTTTTAAAAGAACAAAGGCAATATTCCGCATTCGGGAATTTTGAGAAATAGTGCCCTAACTTACTGGGTTGCGATTTTTCATTTGACCAAAATAAGGGAATATCCTCCTTATTTTTTTTAATATACAAATATTGAATGTCGAAGGATAAATCCAACTTCGAGAATATAAGATGCTATGCCCTAACTTACTGAGTATGACATTTTATTTCTCCGAAATAGGGAGCTTTGGCATCCAATACGGTTTTGTCCAAATACATATATTTATCTTAAGTAAATGGATCGTAATCTAGAATCTTTTCAAATTTTAGGCATTAAGACATTAACTAATCAATTCGGTATCAATTTTGGGCGTTATGGGGGTGCTAACCCTTCCTCGTACGTAACCGACTCCCGAACCTGTTTTCTTAGATTTTGTAGACCAAAATTATTGTTTTAATAAAAATATTTTATTAAAATAATACATCTCAAGGTGATCTGATCACACCTCGAATAAAAGTCAGTGGTGACTCCATTTCCATATTTTACCTAGGATGTGAGAACAACATAATCTAGTATATATTATTTTCATATTTATTTACACAATGTCCAGAACGAGACATAACCTTACCCCAATCCATAAATAGAAGAATAATGTGTTTTAGCGCACTCAAACCCACGCCCTTCTACGTTGGCAACAATGCCCATACCAATCGAACTAAAATTCAATCGACAAGTTTAATCTATTTTTAAATAAGCTAAACTTACTATCTAAATCCATTATTAAAACCTAAAATTTATTCAATCAATTTTGCCTATGGTATTTCCCCCTGCAATTTAATTTCCATCCTTTTAAAAGGTATAAATTACAGATTAAGTCGATATATTTTTAAAATTTTAAATATTGCTTTTAGTCACTTATTATGCGTATTATAGATATAGTTCATGTTTTTCAATTAAATTATTTTTAGTTTTGTACTTTTCAACTTTTAAAATTTCAGCGCAAAAAATAAATGTTAATTAAAAGTGTTCATAGGTCGGGCCGAGTTTGTACCAGGCTTATGTATGATATTAGTATATTTTATATTTGTTCAAATCTAACCTGGCTCAAATTATGAGCATAAAATTTTACTCTGCCCCAATCATTTTTGTAGATGTTTAACCCGAACTCATTTTAAATCCATCCATATTATTTTTAAAAATATATATATTAATTTTAATTTAATATTTAACATTTTAGATGTTTTTCTTTTATTAAAATTTTAAATTTAGACAACTTAACATATATTTTTAATAGTTACATAGTATTATATTGTTACATATTTAATTGAGTTATAGTGTAAATTTGTCACCATACTATAAGCAGATATTGTAATTTTTCATTATATTTAATGGGCAAATTCGCACATTAACTCTATTTAATTTTACGTGATATAAATTACATAATATATATAAATAAAATAAATATATATACAAAAGTATAAAACAAGGTGGGCTGCATTTGGACAAAAATTAAGGCATGTTTTTTAAACGGGTTGGGCCTTGGGTAAGTTTTTTTACCTGAATCCAGCTCGGCTCGAATTTACCTAAATTTTTTTTTTATTATTGTTTTGATGTTGTTTTGCTACAATTTTGCTATCATATTACTAATATTTTGTTGTTATTATTTGAATATTGTATAACTCTTATTTTATTATTAATTTTGTTATTATTTTAGAGGCATTTGCTCGTTAAGTTGCAATATCTTAATGTTATTTAAGCATAAAGACTTTTTTTATGTATTTTCAATTTGTCGAGAAATATTTATTTTGATGTTTTTAGTGTATTTGTTGTATTATATTTTTTAAACTTGTTTTATATTAAAAAAAAAAAAAGTAATATGAACAGGCTAAGTTAGGCTCAAGTTTAGTATTTTTATCTTAGATCGGACTTAAACAAAATTTTAGACTCATTTTCAAATTAAACTAGACTTGAACTTAAAAAACAAACTTAAAAATTTGCATTGACCCGGGTCAGTGAATGATCCGATGTGCACATATTTCAAAACTAGATTAATTATTTTGAAATCTATTGGTCGGTGGGTATATTTCAAAACCCAAATCATGAAGAAATGGAAATTTCCATTAATTTCGACATTAAGAAACACTAACTGAAGACTTAAACGTTGTTTTCTTTCTATTTCAATATGCTGCCTTTGTTTCATAATCCAACAGTCAAACCTAGACAAACACCACTAACTTTAACATGTTCTTTTTGTTTGACGTTTTCTTTCTTAATACGGTAGCTAAAGAATAAGTCTTGTAATATTTTTAGCCTTTTGTTTTTTTAAAAGGAAATCATAACATGTTTAAAACAGGGGCGAAGCCAGGGGCTGGAAGGTGCCCGGCCCCTTAAATTGAAAAATTACTATTTAGACCTTTATAATTTTTTTAAAATTTTAAATTAATAAAAGTAAAATTGTATTTAGGCCTCACTAAAATTATAAAAATTCGATTTAATCCTTTACAAATTATAAAGATATAGACTATAAAAAATTAAAATTTCATCCGGCCCCCTAAAAAATTATTCTGGCTTCGCCTCTGGTTTAAAAACATCAAAATAATGTAACAACATACTACAAAATGTTTAATAAAAAGATTGTAACAACTTAAATTTTATAATTTGTGTTTATATGTCTTTAAAGGTCTGAACAATAAACACAATTGAACCTGTGTTGGTCTGAGTGTTCGTCGTCTCAGGTGTAACTTCGATTTGAGTCGTGCTAGTTAGGATTTTGCGCTTCTTTTATAATTCAAAAAAAAAAAAAACACAATTAACATGATACAAATACAATAATTTATGTACCAAAAGCGAAGGCAAAGAGGCAAGTAGGGGTATGATCCATTTAAAAAAAATACGCTTTTGGCCATTAAAAATTTATGAAAATTTAAGTTAAAAATGATAATTTTTTATTTAGTCCTTAAAATTATAAAGATATATGTCAATATAATAGTGAAAATTGCATTTTAGATCATTTTTAACCTTCTAGAAAGAAATTTGGATTCGACCCTCTACAACATTGGCAAATCTGAAGGGGCAGGTAGGAGCTTGGCCCTCCAAAAATAAAAAAATTCAATTCAATCCTTTTATGGAATAAAAAATTATAAATCAATATAGTAAAATTACTCTTTCACTCCTCCAAAAAAGTTCTACATAGTCCCTTCAAAAATAATCAAATTATAAATTAATACATAATAAATTTATATTTTGATCTATCGAAATTTTATAATTAAATTCTAATCCCTGCTAAAAGAATTTCTAGATTCACCCTTGCTCTAAAAAATTATATGTATGCACAAAAATATACTATAAAAAAATAAAGAAAAAAAATGGGTTTTCAAAATTTCACTTGTTTGAAGGGTCAATGGAAAAATTGTTCCAATTTGTCCAAAGGCATAGATTTGGTCAAGTTTCCTTTCTTCCTCTAGTCAAAATCAAATGCATGCTCTCTCTCTTCATATTTTTCTTCTTTCAATTCAACTATAGAAGTAAAAAAACAAACCTTGTAACCCAAGTTCCAAATCTCCCTTAGAATCATTCAATTAAACTCTCCTATGTATACATACACACACACATATATTATACACAATTAGAAGTTTAGAACTCAATATTCTTAAGATATAAAATCACAAAGGGAAAAAAAGGGGTTAAAGGAGAAAATTAAAATTAGGGTTTTCTTTTTCTGTATATTATCCTCTTATTTGATTGAAAACCATGCATAGGCAACGTTATTCATCAGCTGTCATCAAGAATTTTCTTGCTCGCCAAACAGCGACGAAAAAGTTACTGACAACGAACGATGCGGTGACGAAAAACAAAGCTTATTGCGATGTTTTCATCAACCATAGAGGCATTGACACCAAAAAAACTCTAGCGACATTACTCTACGACCACCTTTCACGACGGGAGTTGAAACCTTTTTTGGACAACAAGAACATGAAACCGGGGGATAAACTTTTCGACCACATTGATAATGCGATAAGGAACTGTAAAGTTGGCGTCGCTGTTTTCTCGCCGAATTATTGCAAGTCTTACTTTTGCCTACATGAATTGGCTCTCTTCACGGAGTCTAAGAAGAAAGTGATCCCAATCTTTTGTGACGTTAAACCTTCGCAATTGAGTGTCACTGATAATGGGAATGTTCCAAAAAAAGATTTACGACGGTTCGAGTCGGCTCTCGAGGAAGCGAAGTGTACGGTTGGGCTCACTTTTGACTCTTTGGAAGGGTAAGATGACTCAATCTTTTGGCTATAGTTTGCTAAAATTAGGGTTTCAAAGTGACATTCACAATAAAAATTTCAATATTTTTGGATTTTTTTTTATTTCAACTTCGTTGAACTAAGGGTTTAATTCATTTGGTTTATAAATTTATTATTTTAATATACACAAATCATTTTTAATATTTACAAATTTAACATTATTTTAGATGTGTTTATAAGTCGAGTGACTCACTCAACCTATAGGATATTAATCCAGGGCAAGCGATTTTTCAACTAGGGTCGACCAGCCCTGAATTCAATTTTATAATAAAAATATAAATTAATTATGTTTAAAGTATTAGTAGCAGCTAGTAACTCGGATTTATATTCTAATATTTGGAATCTTTTTTCTATCTCAAATTGTACATATTTTTTTAATTAAATTCAAGCTTAATTCATTTGGTTGATATCACTACACATATAAGAAATCGACAACATTCGAATTTCAATATTTACAATCATTTATCTTTATCTCTCACTGTAATTTTTTTTAATTATCTCAAACCTTTTACTAACTTTAATTTGTTTTCAATGTTATGTAGGAATTGGTTGGATGTGGTGAATAGTGCTTCAGAAATTGTGATGGAAACCTTGATTGAGATGAAAAGTCATTAATACTTCAATTACAACTCTGATTTTTTCTTCATCAATTTTTTTATTTTATTTTTTCATTAATTTTTATCATTCAATTTTATTTTTTTTTTTTTGAAATGTTCATCATTCAATTCTTGTTAATAAGCCTAAGGGTTCATTCTTTTGTTAATTTTTTTTTATTTTGAAAAAAAAAAGAAAAAAACGCATTCATATTATTTTAAAATAACAAACACTAAGAAACGTGACGCTACATTTATATAAAAGAAGTAAATAAAAAAATTATTTGGTTAATTTTGTACAATCATCTACTTAATATTAATAAAACTCGAGTTAATTAATGATATTTTTATATTTTTATATTATTAATTTAAGATCAGAGAAATAAAATTTAGTGACTAAAATGAATTAAAAAAGAATTTGGTGTTAAAAATTAAAAGAATGGGTGAAGTACATTATTAATCATTTTAATTTTATGTTGATTTTTGGCTAGTTGTTTTATATGATTGATAATTTAAAATTAAAAAAATAGAAGCGAAAATTTTAAAATTAACATTTTTCTTATAGATAATAAATTAGAAATTGTTTAGAGATGAAATCTAAAATTAAAATCTCAATAGTCATATTTTTCATTATTTAGTAATTGAGGAGTTTAACTTAATAATTAACTACAATTAATTAAACATAAGGATAATTATTTTATGAGGGTAGAATGAAAAAACTTCACAAATGTTATATTACTTTAAAATATATATATATATATATATATATATATATTGTTGGGGATTGATACGTATAAACATTGAAATAGAAAAAGTAGAAAACATCGAACACAAATTTTACGTGGAAAACTCTTCCGAAGAGGATAAAAACCACGAATAAAGGAGGCTTCAACTTTTCACTAAATGAGTAAACAAACGAGAGTACAATATAGAGGAAATAAATCAAATGTACTAAATGAATATTACCCAAAACCCCGAATAAAAAGCCCTAACGCTCGTAGAGTTCTCTCAAAAGGAGTTCAAAATTCTCTCCATAGTTACCAAGAAAACTCTCACCAAAACTCATCTGCGACTACATCTTGTCACCCCCAAAAGAAAAGTTATGTAGTACTACATTTTTAATTGCCTCTTAAAATAAGGATATAATGACCCCTTTAAGTAGGTTAAGATTAAAGTTCTAATCATATTAAAATATCCCTGGAGTAATCATAGTTCGACTGTGAGAAGAAGTCCTACTTGATTGCCAAAACTTGACCATATTACTTAAGGAATACATCGCGTCATCATAACGTCCAATGCATGCTCTTCACGATGTTGCCTTCTCCGTCAATTGGAGAACTCATTGTGCCGTGATGTCGCCCCTCATCACAATGTCGGTGTCCTTTACGTCATGAAATGAAAGCGATATTTTTCGGGTGACAACAATGGAAGCGACTTAGAAGTTGGGTGACTAAAATGAAAGCATCCTAAAAGTTGGTGATGAAATTGCAAGGATTTCATTTTGGGTGATTAATTTGGGTGATTAAAATGAAAGTGCTCTAAAAGTTGAATGACTAACTAGGTAGTCTACCCATAATTAAATAAATAATTTAAAAATGGTAAACTTCAAAACTAGTCACTTTTGTTTGTCTCGGATTACATTTTAGTCACTTATGTTTGAAATGTTATGTTTTAGTCACTTAGGCTATCGTTTTGTTACGAAATGGTCACCCTACCGTTAAGCTCTATTACCTCTCTAATGGCGGTCCTTCGTGGTAGTCAAAATGGGTTTTAAATGCCAACTTGGATGTACTACATGTTAGTCTAATTTAAAATTTATTTAATTAAAAACCTATTTTCATCTCAACAACTGGACATGATCAAGTTGGCATTTAAAACCCATTTGGATTGCCACGTAAGATTATCGTTAAGGAGGTAACAAAGTTTAACGGTAGAGTAACCATTTTATAATAAAACAATAACGTAAGTGACTAAAACGTAACGTTTCAAACATAAGTGACTAAAATGTAATCTGAGGCAAACAAAAGTGACTATTTTTATAGTTTACCTTTAAAAAATATTATAAATCGATTCAACTCATTCATAGTCAATTTTTTTTATCCAATTTTCAATTTATTACCAATTCTAAACAATTTACTTAAAGATCGATTTAATCACTTTGTTCAAAGAAATATATCAATAGATTTCTAATCTAATGGATTCAATCCAATAAGACAACTTTTTATAATAAAATCTAATTAAATTCAATGAAATAATAATTAAAAGAAAACCCTCAAAAATAGAACAAAGTTGGCATCTTCGTCGCCATATTTCTCTCTCAGCCACTCTTTCAAAATAAAACAAAAAATAAAAAAATCTCTGTTAAAATAATTTTTTTCATAGTCTATCTGTTTTATTATTTATGGTATATTTTTACTAAAAAATGGCATAGATCACATATTGACAAATATATACACAAACGTAGTGATCTATACTCTCTCCTTTTTCTTTGTTGTGAAATGTAAAGGGCCGCCGGTAAAACCATCCCTGAAAGGAGAGGAAAGAACAAAAACCAAACACACACACACACACACAATTTATAAGGGACGATCATCACCATTAACGTCAATACATGGGGCGTCGTCTCTTCAGCTGTTTAGGCAAGGGTTCATCTTCATCGAGAGTCCAAGGCAAAAACAACGGATCAGTAGTCGATTCATCGGCGGTGACTTGTCCCGACGGACCTGTCTTGGTGGAATTATTTTCTTCCCAGGGATGTGCGACGTCATCCGCGGCGGAGCTTTTGTTGTCGAGGTTGGTGAGGGGTGATTACCAGCTGGATGCACCGGTGTTGGTGTTGTCTTATCATGTTGATAATATGGGAGGGAAAGATCCGTACGCTTCGAGTAAGTGGACGGTGAGACAAAAAGCTTACGTCCAGGCATTGAAGATCGATGATATGTTTATACCTCGGGTTATGGTTCAAGGTAGAGCTCATTGTCCGGCTAATGAAGAAGATGCTTTGTTATCTACCATTGCTAGTGCTCCAAGGTTTCCTGCTCCAAAATTCAAGGTTTTTTATTTTGCCTTTTTATTTAGGGGTTAATTTCTTCATTAATCTACAAACTATGTTCTAGATTTTAAATTGGTCCCAAATTTCAAATCATTATGGTTGAGTCTAAAAATATCAATATTGTACTAATCAAGCCCAACCCTGGGGTTGTTTGTGAGTCCAGCCTCCCAAGGTTGGGAGGGAATTTTTTTTTTCCAGCTTTTAATGTAGGGAAAAAAATTCATGACTAAAATAAATTAATTAAATGTTTAGGATTTTCAAATTTTCACCATAAATGTTTCATCCCCTAGGATCCCAAATTTTTTCAACTTTTATTGTATTACATTTTATAATTTTTTTTAAAGGGACTTAATTTATTGTTCCGCCTAGGGCCCCAAAAATATCAAGAACGGGTTTAATACTAATCGGGTGTTTTCCATCCGTTTAGGTTAAATGCCGGTGTGGGTGAAGGGAGTGGGCAAAGAGGGCTATGGCCCCACTAAAATAGGAAAATTCTGTTTTAGACCCATACAATCTATAAATTTATAAGTTAATACAGGTAAAATTATAGTTTGCCCCTAAAAATAATAAAATTTTGATTTAATTCTTTTAAAAACTTTAAAAATATAAGCTAATACAATGGTGAAATTGTATTTTAACTTTCATAAAAATGTATAACAGAATTCCCCCCACCTCGAAATTTTTTGGCTTTGCCTTGGTAAAACATATATAGAAAAATGTGAATTGAATTATAAATGTGTTTGTTTATCGCATTAACAATTTAGATCTAATGCATTAAAAAATTTAACACATTAGACTTAAGTTGTCTACGCAATAGGTGCTTTTGATCTATATGTTTTGAATATATATGTTCTACAATTAGTGGGGAAGCTAGAAACTTATTTTATAGGGGTAAAAATGAACTACAAATTTTAGGGCATTAAAATACAATTTTACCATTATATGAATTTGTAATTTTTAAATTTTGAAGAGACTAAATGGACACATTTACTAATTTGTTGGGAGGTGAGGTAGCGCCATTGCTTGCTCCCTTGTCTACCCTCTGTCTATGATATATGTGAGCTAACATTTAATGTCTAAACTAATATCATAGTTGATGGAAAAAACTTGATTCATACGATATTGATTACTCATGTCCTCAATTAATATATTTTGAAGTTTGAGACTAATTTAGCATAGGAAACATAATTTGAGGATGTACGATGAAATTAACTCTTTCTTTAGTATTTTTTTCTTTTTCTCAATGTGAAAATTGCATTATTATGTTTTTTCGGATGATTATTTTTTTTTAATCTTTTTGGACTAAAATTTCCGTCGGAAAATATGCCTTTTTTTCATTGTTTTTGGAAAATCGCTAGTGAAGAAAGTAAGTGACAATTTGTGCATACAATATGTAACAGGCTAATTTCCAAAGGCCAACATCAGAGACCTTGGAAGTAACCCTAACCGGAGTATTACGGTACAAGGTAGACAACAATGTTGACAATGTAATGGTGGCTTTATATGAGAGCGGGTTGGTGAATGAGTGCCTTAACGGAGAGAACAAGGGAAAGACCCTTTACAATGATTTCGTCGTTCGGAAACTCGAAAAGCTCCATACCATGGAAGACATCTCTGCGATGAAGACACTCTCCGTCACCGTCAGGTTCACTCTCTGGGATGGTTTCAACAGCAACAAATGTTCCATTGTTGTCTTCGTTCAAAACATTTCTCAGCAAATCTTTGGTTCCCAAAACTTTCAATTGCCTGATGATTTATGAAAAAAAAAGTGTTAATTTTTTTTTTCATGGTGAAAAAGTGTGTATTTTTTTGGATATGAATTTGTTCAAAAAGGCAAATTATGTTCTCATATCAAATTTTGTTGGAATGAATATTCACGAACAACATTTGATGTTCGATGTACGGGAAAAAAAAAAGAGAGATCATAGGTTGAAGATAACAAAAGGGATTGTAGATATTAGGATTTGAAAAGAGTTTTCTCAACAAAGCTACTTGTAACTATTTATTCCACTCATTTTATTTTTTGAATTTATTGTTAATTATTAATATATTTTGCTAGAGAGAAAATTATATAAAATGATTACTCCTTATCATTCAAATAGTAGTAGGTAATTTTTTTTTCTAAAAAATAAATTATTTCTTAAATATTACCCATAATAATTAAACGATAAGGGTTTTTTTTTTTTTTGTATTCTCCATGTTCGTTGTATGGTACATATTTGAGATACATAGTTGTCTTTCTCATTAATATTGTCTCTAAGGTTCAAGTTTTTTTTGGCAGGATAACGTGTCTTACTACTACATTCAACACTTGTTAGTTAAATGATTATAATGATTTATTTCATTTTATTATAACATAAAAAAAATTATTTTTTAAAAATATTAAAAATAAATAAAATATTTATTAAGATTTATAATTTTTATGATATTTATTTTTTTATAATTTATTATTGTATATTTTTAAGATTTTTTTATTTTTGAATTAATGCTAAGAAAAATATTGAAAATATCAAAATGATATTTTACCTATAACTACCAAAAATGATCTTTTGTGACATTTCACTAGAAAATGCTACAAAGTTTCTTTGTATCTTTTGTGATGTTTTTTTTTCCTTAAAAATAAGAAAGAGTCATAGATCAACCGTCGCTAAACATCATGATGCTTTTAAACGACATGGGAAGATATCTTTTCTGCCACTTTTCAAATGTCAGAAAAAGTCAAGAAATGTCACGGAAAATAGTTCATTCCGTGACTTTTTAAAGCGTCACATTGACCAATCAAAATAGTCATAGGTTGATTGCCTCTTTTGTGATGTTTAAAAATGTCACAGAAAGTATTATTTTAAACATCATGGATTGTTTGTGATTGGTTGCCTATTTGCGACGCCTGAAAACATCATGAAAAATTCTTTTCAAAAGGTCACAAATTGTTTGATTATTTTATAACTTTTATAAAGCGTACAAATCATCAATGAAAAACGTCATAAAAATATACTTTTAGTTACTTTTTTATAGTGAAAACGGAACGAAAGAAATAAAAAAAGTCAAAAAAAAGTTACCTTTTTTTGACAAAAAGGTAACTAGAAGAATAAAAACATCACAAATAAAAAACCATCAAAAGTCATAATAGTATTAAAAGTCACCAAATGGCATAATGTAAATACAAAAACAAAATGAGTGCAAATATAGAAAGCCAATCATACAAAAAGTAGTGCCAAAGTACTAAAGTTCAAACAGTAAAACACAAAGCCAGAAAAAAAGAAGAAGACATAATGCAAGTGGTACTCCAAAGTAACATAATGTTATACATGGCATGATGGACTAAATGGTACAATCATGGAAACTGTTGATAGTACTACAGCTTGGAGTCAAACCGGTAGCTCTAACATTAGATTGATGTGATGAATGATCAACAACTACTTGCGATAGTACAAGCACAACTGCTCCTGACTGAACTTGTGCACTTAACCCTTGTACATAGACTAGGAGATCATGAACCATATACTACATAACTGTTCGAGGGGGCATATCAGTCGAGGTCTCTGAGGGAAAAGACATATCAACACCCTGGAAAGATAAAGTTCCACTCCCTGTAGGTTTGGAAGAAGATGTTGTTGGACAAGGGAAAATTGAAATTTTGAACACCAAGCCGGTTTGTGATATTCATAGCAATAAACCCTTTATCAAAATGACACATGTGTTTCAGCAAGAAGGATCCTTGTTGTTCTTGGCTTTCAACCGAACAACCTTCTTCACTATTCTCGTACCACGAACTATTTCAAGTGTTGGCTCGAATGAATTCAAATCAAACACCGAACTAAAAATTGTTTACTTTAATTTCTGTGGAAAAACAAATCTCTCTTCAATGAAAATCGGTAGAATTGTTATTTCAGAAAATAGAATTTATTCTTAGAAAATAAATTCTCACTATTTTCGGGTATAATAACAATATCTCAAAAGTGTGTGTAACTTATTATATTTTTAGCTCTACCAGTGTCATCTATTTATGGAGAGAAAAAGGAAAACCTTAATTTAGTAGAATACATTTAATGCCTTTAATAGAAAAAACCAATCCCTTTGTTGAATTAGGAAAGAGTGGCTAATTGGGTGTGCCTCCCCTCATATGTATTATAATGGAGATTCGGGACTCTCCTATATTGGGTCTAATAATGTGTTTCATTGACTTTTAATCCAACACTTTATAATTTAATTTAACCCAATACATATTTTTCTATTTTCGAAAATAAAAAATTTAAATTAATTAATTTTCTAATTAAATAATTTTCTTAACCCGATTTTGATTCGACTAAAATCATGGCAACTTTATCGTAAAAGAATCTATGAGAAAATATAATTAATTTTTCTATATTCAACGGATTCACAATGACCAAATAATTTAATTCTATTTTTTCAAACTTTACCGTAAATTAAATTTTCAGGTCATTTCCATTTAGTGAGAAAACCACATTCATTTCTGAATGTTTCCCACTTCTCCGGTTTTACCATTTCTATCCATTTTTGTTCATTTAATTCAATATACAATTCATTTTCAGTTTCAATGAACTACTGGAGGGACTGATTGGACATATGCGACCATGGCTCAAATGATTTATAATTAAGTTCTAGCTTTTCGCCCATTAATTATAAACTCATTTAGTCACAAAGTCATTTCACTATAGTATTGTAACTGAGCTGTCCCTAATGACATACCATTACGAAAGCAACTCAATTAGTGCTCGTCCAATGATTTTGTTATAAGTGTGTTACCCTCATAGGATATCCTTAAATAAGTCATTAATCACAAAAACGAACAACCTGTAGCCACGTTTACTTTTCATCTATTGTGTAATGCCAATGAGAAGATATCATTTACCCATATCTTGGGCTATGAATTCCACTATTGCAAATGATGCTACATACCATAGAAGTCGTATACCCAACACACCAGCTTTCGGTTCCTTATCTATTCAAACTCAGGTTTTTACCTACATTAAAGTATACGAGTCACGCATACATAGTCCATCATCCACTCAGGATTAATGTATGCCACACTAACGTCACAAGTGAATAAATCCATAAGCGGATTTAGGATCTATTCTACTTGGGTTCAGTCCAATGTACTGTCAATCTAGTCAATCACATCTATGTCTCTATCTTTTGGGAGTCATCCGCTACGATGCCCAAGACAAAGCATCTCCTCAATTAGACTTGATTGATAGCATATTAGCCTTTCAATTGATTTTCTCATTTATGATTAGACTAATGACATGTTTAGGCATGTCTAATATAAGTTTTCTTTTCATATCACGATCCGACCACGTTGTAACAGCCCAATTTCAGTGAGATCGAAATAGTGGTTTCGGGACCACAAATCTGAGCCAAAAAAAATTTATTTTAATATTATTTTATGATTTCCATTATTATAGGAAGGTCATATTAAAATTTTGATACGAAAATTTTACAGATTGCATGATTAATTAGGGAAAGGACTAAATTGCATAAAATGAAAAAAGTTGTCTTCTAGTAGTTATAAGTATCAAATGCCTATAGAATTCGAAACTTAAAGTCCTTAAATGGTAAATAGACCATTGAAGAAAAGTTAGTAGGTAATTTAGTGACTCATCCATGGAAAAATTAGAAATGGGCAAGGATTAAATTGGAAATCACTAAAATTAAAAGATGACAAATAATTAAATAGGAAACTATCATATTTTTATTCATCTTCTTCCCCAAAATTTCTATGGAAACCCTAGGAGAGAGGATGAAAACTTTTCAAGCTCAATAAGGTATGAAATCAAGTCTCGTTTTTAATGATTTTTATATTTTTGGAATCGGGATAGCCTAATCTATCTATTTGAGGGATTTATTTGAAAAGATAAAAAAGTGTAGAAACTTTTCCATGGATGAACATGCTGGAAATTTGAAATTTATGGTACAAAATGAAAGGTTGTTGGTAGATAAACAACTTTTACAAAGCAAATTTTGATGAAAACTCGGTTTAGGGACTAAAATGAAAAATGGGTAAAACCCACGGAAAATGCTGAAATTTGTGAAATGTAGGTGCTGTAAAAGTTATACATAAATTTCGGCTAGGCTTGGAAATAGGGTTAAATTCCATGAATTACATTTTCTGAGCCTAGGGATGAAATTGAAATTTATGAAAAGTATAGGGGTAAAATGGTAATTTTTCCTATGATGTAATTGAATGCAAATGTATGTGAAATATGCTAAATTGATAGCTAAAATTTTTTATATAGACCCAGAAAGACCAACTACCAAACTAGATTGAGGGAAACAAAAGGTTTCGGATTAGTTGAAATTCAAATACGAACAATTGTCAAGGTAAGTTCGTGTAACCTAAATATGTATGTTAATGTGCTTGAATTGAATTGTATGTTTGTGTTGATATGTATGAGAAGATATACATTATGAAATGACCACAAATTGGAAAATAATGAAAAAATGCTATGTCCCGGTTGAATGTTGAAATTCGATGGAATAAGGTGATTTCTCGAAAAGAGTATAATACTGCATGTGTTGCAGATAAGAGTTATCCCGGACGGGTAATCCTGAAATAGGCCCTCTCAAGCATATGTTGTAGATTGGATTTAGCCCGGACGGGTAATCCAAATCAAGCTCTTTAGAGCATATGCTATAGAAAGGATTTAGCCTGTACTGATAATCCTGTTATAAAATACGTGGCTTGAGAGTGTGTTATATGATCATGTGCCAAATGGGTACTTTTGAACATGAATTGACGAATAGTTGATATGTATACTTTGTGTATACTACCCAAGTGTCCATCGAAATTTCAATAGTTCAACAGAAAAGATTCTTGAAATACGGAAAGGTGAAACTAACTAGATATTTATAATGCGATGAGCTCATCTATGGTTACTTGATATGCATATGGTGTTATTTGACTAACTTGCTTGATTAAGTGTTTATGTTTAGGTAAATTTACCCAAATTTTGAATGGTATGTCTATGTATGCTTGTATGAATAATTATAACTGGTAAGCTTATTTTTCTGTTATACGAACTTACTAACCATGAAAATGCTTACCCTGTTTAAATTTTCCCTGTTTTATAGTGCTCGTAGCTCGCGAAGGTTGGAGGTCAGTCGGAGCATTAATCACACTATCCACTATCTCATTTTGGTATAAATAGAAATCTCTTTTTGGTATAATGGCATGTATAGGCTCATTTGGCCAAATGATGGCTTCTAAGTGATGTTTTGTAATCTAGCCATTAAATGGCTAGTGATGGTTTAAGTTTGGTTATGTATAAAGTTATTTTATGGTAATTACTTAAGTTTATTATGGGTTGGTTTGATGGAATTATATCAAGCTTATGTGTTTATGATTAAAGTATATTTAAGCTAAGAGTACATGTGATGCCATAACATATTAGACGGTTTAACTTGCATGATTATAATGTTTGGATTGGTTGATATATGTTTGCATGATTTGGTGTAGGTTTATGGTAAATTGGGTGAAAAAATAAAGCTAGGAAATGGCTTTATTTTGTCCACATGGGTAAAGACACGGGCGTGTGTCACAGCCTGTCCCATGGGCATATGATTTGGCCGTGTGTCCCTGCATCTTAAAAATGAGAAACATGATGATCAGAATTGGGCACACGGGCAGAGACACGGGCGTGTGTCTCAATCGTGTGGCTGACACGGCCTTAGACACGGGTGTGTTACACGGTCTGTGAAAATTGCACCTTAATTTCGAAAATTAAATTCGCCACACGTCCTAGCACACGGGCGTGTGACTTCAATTTCTTCATGCTTTGCAAGTCAGAGAGTTACATGAGTTAGGGACACAGGCGTGTGTGACCACACGGCCTGACCACACGGGCGTGTGAGCCCTGCAACTTAGAAAATTTTTTTAATTTCGCGAAAAATTCTTAGAGGTTCCGATTAAGTCCCGATTTGTTTATATTGTTCATATTAGACCTCGATGGTCCATTAAGGGACGTTAAGAATGATCTCGGCTAATGAACAGTAATTGGCGTGAATTATCTGAAAATGTTTTGAAAGTCTCGGTAATGCTCCGTAACCCTATTCCGATGACAGATACGGGTTAGGGGTGTTACGCACGTAATACCTCTTAGTATTAGTTTAAACATTAGACTACTAGTGAGCTAATATTTGCTTTTATTTTGCTTTGAATGAAAAAACCACATGAGGAAATTATACAAAGTATATTAATGTAATCCATAAATTATTTTATTAACCAATCTGTTCGAAAAAGTTACAAGTTTACAAACGAATATACTACACTTAGAGCACCAAATCCAATAGTTGCTATTGTAACCATTTTTCCTTATCCTTTTTTTTTTATATAGAGGACTAGAACCCAAAACACATTTCATAATTTCTAAATTAATGGTATGTACCTAGGTTAGTCTTAGCTTAATGTCTAAATTAATGATTTGATGCATTTTGGTATCTTGGCCTATAATGTTTTGAAAGTTGAATTTCAGCTCCTGATTAATAGAAAATCATGCATGTTTAAATGTGTTTGGTTATACAATTTGTTTGGTTGGATGTTGATGTATCAGGTGCTATAAATTGGCGGTGTTTTAATGTATTTTCATATAAAGTTTAGGTAGGTTTTAGGCCCAATTTGGTAGAGTTTGAATGATTGAAAATGTGCACTTTAGGTCATTTTGCCATTGAGTCTCAAGATAAAAAGAACATGTCTTAAGGCCATTAGATCAAAATTTATCATATTGTGCATTTGATTACTTACAACATGTTTGGTTGGCTGCAATAGCAATGCATTACATGTAACTATCTTATTCTAGTTGTGCTGAAAACTGTGGTTTCAGGACCACAATTTTGATGAATCAATAAATATTTTAATGTTTATTTAATGTTTATAGAGTTATATTAGGGTCATATTAAATTTTCGTTAAGAAATTTTGAGGTTTAGATAATTAATTAATTAAAAATGACTAAATTGAAAAAAAAAGTAAAAGTTTATCTCTTTTGTTAAAGGGTTAAATGGATGTGAAATCTTTAATGAAGGGATTTAAATGGTAATAATACCATATGTACAAGTTAGTGGAATTTGGTGGTTTTGTATTTGAGTAAAGTTGGATTTTTTTAAAAGCTAAAATGGTAAATAAATAATTAGTAATAATAATAAAAGATAACCAAAATAGTGTCATCTTCTTTGATGCACTCCTCCACCGATTTTTGTGGGAAAGATAATCATTTTGTTAGCTTTAAGTTTAAATAACATTGGAACTTGGCATGTAAGTTTTTTTAATTTCGTTTTTAATGATTTTTATGTTTTTGAGTTTGTTTTAGCTGAATCTATCTAGCTCGGGAGTTAATTTGCAAAACTATTAAAAGTTGAGGGACTTCCATGAATGAATTTGATGTGCTGTGATGTTAAGTGTTAGATAATTAATTAATGCTACATTTGATTACTAGTGTAATAATATGGATAAAAAGCATATTTAATACATATGTTTTAAAATTGTTACATAAAATAAAGAATAATTAGTATAAATTTAAACATTCAATTAGAATGATAAATAAAAACTCTTGTAAAAATAAACTAAAAATTTTCCTCCTTTTTTCCATAAACAAGGCATGCGAGTGACTAACCAACATAATCATATCGTTTATGATGATTGTTTTAAAATTTTATTTATTTATATATGTAAAATAATTTGATATTCATATAAAATTATACTAGAAATCCTATCACACACGTATACATGTGGAAACCACATATTTAATACACAAATGTCTATTTAAAAGTAACATGCAATAAACAATGAAATGTATAGTTTGAAACTAATATATATATATATATATATATATATATATATAATAAGACATTATTAATATATATACACAACTAATGAAATGTGCGAATCTGTGTTAAGAATGAGCCTATTATTTCAATTGTTAAGTTTCTGTATTTTCTCTGGTCTTGTGTTTGAGTCTCGGCATATGCGTTACACATATTTTTTGCTAAATGTTAGAAGTCTGATTGGTGGTTAAAAATAAAATTTAATGTATTCCTTTCCTTCTTTATTTTTCTCTTCTCTTTATTTTTCTTTCCTGTTTCTCCTTTCTTTCTTTCTTTCTTTATTTTTTTCTTTTTGATTGCTTTAGTGAAGTGGCTATTGGAACTAATTGAGGGTTTAAGTTGTTCATTGAGTCGTTGGAAGATCTCTATGTCAGTTCTGTTGTGAATTCTTGCAGTTTCGCGAAGTTTCTGTTGATTTTTTGTTTATGTGTAGAAATGGGGTTTCTATGTTTGTTTCACTTGAACTCTATGCTAAATGATTGATGATCTCTTTTCTTTAGGTGAGAACACCGAGGGAAGTAATCCTCCTCGCATTGTTTCGAGATAGTTCTGTCTAGTTGTCGGTAAGGTTGGTTTTGTTGGAAGTTTGTGTCAAAGTTTCGACATAAGTGGTTGAGTATTAAAATTGTGTGATTTTCATCGTTTTAGTTGTTTGATTGGTTATTGAATGTTCATTTTAGGTCTCAAGAGTACTCTACCTTGATCCTACTTTGAAACTACTTTAGGTGTGTACTAAAAGCCCGACTTTCTGTGAATTTTAGATGCCGAAAAACATGGTTGTCAATACCACACGGCCGTGTGTCAAGCCGTGTGGCAAACTGTGTAACCCACGGTTTATGAATTAGAGACACACGGGCCAGGGGCACAGGCGTGTGTCCAAGTCGCGTAACTAATTGTTCAAGACTTAGAGACACATGGGCCAGAGACACGGGCTGGTGTCCAGACCGTGTGACTCACTATTTGCGTAATAAGACTACAAGGGCAGATGACACGAACATGTGTTAGGCCGTGTGCTACACACGGACAGGTACATGGGCGTGTGCCAGGCTGTGTGAAACCACATGTGTTGGTCGGAGATGGTGTGTAGTGGATGAGGGTAGGAAATTTCGTCTGTTTTGATATGTTCTGTGTCTGGGAATAAACTGACTTGTTATCCAACTGATATGTTCTGATCTGTTAAATTAAACAGATTATCTTCTACATCTGATTTCGAATCTGAATTTGGGACCTTATTGGTTTAACTTTAACTCTACTTGTATATATAATTGTTTCCTTATTGAGTTATTAATTCATTTTATTTATTGATTGAATTACAGGTAATCCACAGACTTGATCGGATTGGTGGATTAGGAGCTCGGTCACATATTTTATCAACTATTATTATTATTAGTTTAAGTTCAGTAGTTTCTAGATATTTGACTTTCTAAATGATAATTTCCAAAGTAAATGTTATGTTTGTTAAAATTCTTTTGGTTTGGAAGACTTTGAAACCAAGTTTTAGTAATTATGTTTTGAGAAATAATTGATGTGGCTCTCTAGACTTGGTCTTGTCATTTAGGCGGGGTATGGGGTGTTATATAGTCGGTGACCCGGTTGAGGGTGACACCAACTCAATCAAAGGCTTAATAAATAGTATAGATATACACATATATGAAAACATAATCTATACTACTTATAAAGTATTTTATTGAGTTAGTGCCGCGAGTTAACTGAATATTAATTCAATTAGAAAAGACTCACTTTTAAAAATAAATAAAAAATTATTATAAAGGTATGTATTTATATCATTCAATAATTTTATATTATAAAATAAATAAATTGAAATACAATTTTAAAATAAATGAGTGATTAAATTGGAAGATTTAAGAAATTTTAGGTGTGAGTTTAACTTTTTTTGGTATAATTTAATTTTCTTAGACTACCAATCCCATGCTTTTAAAGCATACAAAAATGTGATGTAATAATGATGCAATGCTCACGAAACAGCTAAACAATTGATTAATGTATGAATTATGTTTGATTTTCTAGAAAGTTCATGAATTTATAGCTGATTTCAAGCCAAGTGTATGATGCTTCAAATTAATATTAAAATAAAAAGAGGATTTGATTGTTGAGTTCATTTAACGATAGGTAAGGATGAATGATTAAAATGTAATAATTACATAATACTAATAATTATTATATAATTTTTAAATTTTAAATTATTGAAATATAATTGTAAAAAAATTTAGGGACTATTAATATATTTTACCCATTGTTTATTACTTTTTAAAATATTATAAATTAGGGTAAACTACAAAAATAATCACTTTTATTTGCTTCAGATTATATTTTAGTCACTTATATTTGAAATGTTATGTTTTAGTCACTTATGTTATCGTTTTGTTACGAAGTGGTCACTCTACCGTTAAAATTTGTTACCTGCCGAGCGGTAGTCCTACGTGGCAGTCAGAGTCAAATCCAGGGGCCCTGGCCTCTCCTAGAATGGAAAATTATTGTTTTGGCCCTCTAGAAAATTTTAAAATTTTAAATTAGTAAATTAAAATTGTACTTTGCCCCTCCTAAAATTATGAAAATTTAATTTAATCCTTTAAAAATTATAAGATATAGACTATTAAAAATTAAAATTCCATTTCGGCCTCCCCAAAAAGACTTTCTGGATTCGCCCCTAGTGGCAGTCAAAATGGGTTTTAAATGCCAACATAGATGTCCAGCTGTTGAGATGAAAATAGGTTTTTTAATTAAATAAATTTTAATTTGGACTGCCACATAGGACCGTTAGGGAGGTAGTGGAGCTTAACGGTAGACTGACCACTTCATAACAAAACGATAACATAAGTAACTAAAACATAACATTTCAAATATAAGTTACTAAAATGTAATCTGAGATAAACAAAAGTGACTATTTTTATAATTTACCCTATAAAATATTAAAAAGGATCATGCATTTTTCCCGTCAACTATCAAATCTTATCACTTCATATTAATATTATATAATATTTAAAGGACATGAATTTCATTTGACCTTCTTTTTTGTTGCTTATTCAACTCGACACTCAATTATTGAACATTTTTTTTTTATTTTGAGGAAAAATAAAAATAAAAACCAATATAAGTCGTTACGTGGGAACTGCATGTTTCATATAAAATAAATTATCTAAAAGAAGAAAGAAAGTTTTAAAAAATAATAATTAATTAGTAAATAATACAACCCACAAGATTATATATAGCAAGGCACCGAAGCTTGGCATACGTAATTTGCATGTTTTATAAACCCTAAAAATATATGAATCATGCACGTATATATATTTTGACATAATGTCTAGAATTATTCATAGTTTATCCTCAACTCATAAATAAGAAGATAATGCACTTCAACATACTCAAACTCGCGTCCTTCTACATTAATAACAATACACATACCAATCAAGTTATCACTTAATTAGCTATATATATTTATATTGAGTGCAAAATCTAAATATATATATATTAAGTTGGCTTGTCGGAAAAACTTTGTGCAAGCAACTAATCGTAAATTAATTTTAATTTTTTTTTACTTCTAACAACTAAGATTGGAATTTTCTAGGATGTTTGAACATATTTTCATGTTCTAGAATTTGATTTAATTTTGAGGCAATTAGTCAATAAGTGAGAAAGCTTAGCAAGCAAAGAAGTGTGTATCTCTCTCTCTATAAATATATATATATATATGATAAAATCTATAAGATATATTTTTATTAATTATACCCGTTTTATGATTTTTGGAGATTACTTTTTTTGAGGCTTGTGATTATTCTTTTTAATAATGTTGTCTCTAATGTTCGGGTTTTGGCCACTTCCTAAAAATGCAATAGATTTTACTACTATACCCAAATTTATTGATTTTTTCATTGTCCTTTCTCAATTTGTAAATTGTAATATATACTAAACCTAATCATGGGTCGGGCCACTAGCCTATGCTTGAAGGCATACTCGAAAAGTGGGAGGGTTTAGGTAAAAATATGAACTTAAAAAATGGGTTTGAATAAAAAAGTGGGAGGATTTTTTTTTGCCGGGCCCAAATCAACTATTTTGCTAGCACTTTGTTATTATATTGCTACTATTTTGTTATTATTGTTTGGATATTGTATAACTCTTATTTTATTGTTAAATTAACTACTATTTTAAAGGCATTTGCTTGCTAAACTGCAAATATCTTAGTATTATTTAAGTATAAAGACTTTTTTAATGTATTTTCAATTTGTTAGGAAACATTTATTTTAATATTTTTAGTGTACTTGATGTATTATGTTTTTAAAATTCATTTTTATATAAAAATAATAATCTAACATTTTTTAATAGGCTAGGTCAGGTCATGTGCAAGTTTAGCATTTTTAATCTGGGTTAGGCTTGGATAGAATTTTAAGTTCATTTTTTGAGTCGAGTTGAGCCTGAACTTAAAAAACAGACTTAAAACTTTACATCGGTCCAACTCATGATCAGGTCTAATATATAAAAAAAAATTAAATATATTAATGGCTAAAAATAAGAAATTACTATATAAAAAATGTGAGAATGTCAAAAGGGAGGATGGGGTGTTTGCTTCTTTGTTAAAACTTTAGTGGGGGCAGTTGAAACTTGATCACAATGACTACTAAAAGAACCCATACCTAGTGTCTTAGTTAATTGGATTATCTAATGTTTGACCTAATGAATTTTTTTTAATTGAAAATAATATCATAAATATTGCATGGGACCTTTACTTCTTCTTCTTCTTTTTTTCTATCTTAGAGTTATTGATTAGAAATTAGTTTGTTTGAATAAAATTTTGTATATTTAAGGGTTTTTTTATATGGGCAGTGTGTTTATAAGCGGTTAGTATAACGATTAATGTAGAAACTGTAACAGACCAATTTTGACCCTAATCGGAACGGTGGTTTCAGGACCACGAATCCGAGCCTGAGAGATATTATAATATTATGTTTTGTGTTTGTTATGTGTGTTTTAGTGAGTGTGAAAATTTCGTGGAAAATTTTAGCTATCTGAGTGTTTAATTTGCTAAAAAGGTCTAAATTGCAAGAAGGACCAATGTAGTGGGCATTAATAAAAAGGGAGCTAATTGAATTGTCCATAAAACATGGGAATTTGCATGTCAAATTCCCCATATTTGAACAAAGTGGACGGCAAGCATGCAAGAATATTATGCTTCCTATGTATATTAATTTTTTAAAGTATTATTATATCATAAGCATGCTAAAATGGGTGAAAAATTGAATTAAACAAAAAGAAAATTTCTTTTCTCTTCCCTCATTCATCTTCTACCCGAAAACATCATCAAGAAGAGAAGGAAATTCATCCTCTCAATTCGGCCATTGCATGTGTGAATCAAGATCGGGAACAAAAAGAGAAGGATCAAGATCGAGGAAAAACAAAGATTATCGAGTAGCCGATTTGCACGGCTTATCGACAACCGAGGTAAGTCCTTTAGCTAAACTATGTCAATAAATAAATTATGAATTTAGTAAATGAGGAATTGTGGAAATTTAGAGTATAAATTCATGATATAGCCGAAAGTGAATGTATAGTATTGAAGTGAATTTATTTTGGCTCAAGCAAGGTGAATAAGTAAGTTTTTGAGCCAACTTGTGTTTAAAGGTTATTTACAAATCTAATGAATGATAGAATTTGTATAAGTTTGTTGTAAAATCATGAGTTGGCCGAATGTGATGATGATGGATTGGATTGATTTTAAATATATTTAATGCAATGTGAATAAATGCATATGGTTTGATATGTGACAGTGAAATGTGCAAAGCATGAAAAACTATTCTGACATTCGGGCTTTATGCCTAGCAGGCCTCGTGCCGGTGTTATTTATCGGGCTTTATGCCTAGGAGGCCTCGTGCCGGTGTTATTTATCGGGCTTTATGCCTAGCAGGCCTCGTGCCGGTGTTATTTATCGGGCTTTTACGCCTAGCAGGCCTTGTGCCGGTGTTACTTTTCAGGCTCTTACGCCTAGCAGGCATGATGCCGGTGATGTATTTTACAAAAGAGAAATTGAATTGTTGTTCAAGACAACTTAATGCTAATTTATCTAGTATATGGTTCAGGTATGGAAGTAAGGTATGCTATGCTTAATATCACTTGGGTTGAATGAATATTATGCGAATTGAGTTGTATATGTTTGAAGTTAATATTGATAGGTGTAATATGATGGAATTCGAGTTTAGAATGTGTATTATGGAACAATTGGTTTCCAAGTATAATATTAAGAAAGGAGATTTTCGTGAGAGATGTTTATTTGAACTTCAAGAAATGTAGGTTGAAGGAATGATTCCTAATTTACTTGGGCTAATGAATCACTAGTATATGGCTTTGTATAAATAAATTATTTAATTGCCTATGTAAAATGCTATAAGTTGATTGTTTTCATTTCATAAATAATTAAATGTTACATTATCATGAGTTAGGACTTACTAAGCTAGCAAGCTTATCGTGCGAATTGTTTCCTCTGTTTTATAGATTGGGTGCAAGCTACCAGTTCTTCGGGATCGTTCGGAAAGTCACTCACACTATCAATCTACATTTTGGGTACTCTTTCATTTGGGTTTTTAAATGAAGGCATGTATAGGAAAGACGTATTCTTTGTTGGGTTAACTCTTAAGATATATGTGTATAATAGCCATGCGAATATGGCTAAATTTTTAGTAAGTACGATGTTGTGTCTAAAAAAATGTATGTTGTTCATGATGGTGATGTTTATGAAACTTTTAATCCGGGTTTAATTGTTTTTGTTAAGTAATGCTTGTATACAAAATGAATCCTTGAATTTGTGATATAGGTAATTTCGGTTAGAGGCTAGTCTTTCATAAAATGCAATAAACCGTTTGTAGTAACAGCAGTGATGTGGGTTAGAAAAATCACCAAAAATAGGGTATATTGAATTTGAAGGTGAATGAGATATGAAATTAAACCTTATTGCTTCTATTTTACATGAAAGAAACAGAGTAGGCAAAAGAAGTATATATTATGTGATACTTAAGTTTTAGCGAGACCTGTTCTGAATGAATTCGTGAGTCACTATTCTGTTTTGGAAAAATTATCATAAATTGTACAAAAATAATTAGGAATCATGGTTTATATGTGTAGAACCCTTAATGAGTCTACTTTTCATTGGTATAAACAAGAACAGTATATGAAAATTGTGAAATGAGATAACTGCATTTTTGTAGAAACAGGTCAGATTTGTCCAGCTGTGTAATAAGGGTAACTTTGATGAATAAACTGTACTAATTGGCCACATGAAAAATTCTGGAAAAATTATGGTAAATCCATATATGAGTCTAGTTTCAAGGAAAATTTACGGATCTAAATTTCGAGTTTTGTAACTCAAGTTATGGTCAATTTAGTCAGTATGATGCAGTTTGACAGCTTTTAAATTTTATGTCCTGAACTTGTAGTCAAGTCTAGTAATGCCTCTTACTCGACTTTGACGATGGTCTCGGGTAAGGGGTGTTACATTTGATTGGTATCAGAGCTTACGGTTTAGTCAATTCTAGGACTACCGTAGCGCGTGTGAGTCTAGCTATACATGCCTTTATTATATGTTGATAGTGTGGTGACTTCTGACAGCCTGAACTTTGTTTTATATAGTAAATGGACACTGATCCTGAAAGAGCTGTAGCTGATGATGTGGAGAGCGTGGCGCCTGACCGTACCCACGGATCAGCGCCGATGGACTCTCGACCTGTTTCGGGTAGCCACGAAGGAGAGACTAAACAAGCTTTTTATCGGATGATGAATGAGTGGTTTGCCCAATTCATTCAAAATAACCCGGCTGTACCCCAACCTCCACCCCCAAATAATCCAACTCCGGTTCCTTCAGCTCCCCCAATGATAGACCCGATGAGATCTAGTAGGCCCCCAGTTGATAAAATCTGAAAATATGGGGCCGAAGAATTTAAAGCTAATGACGATGATGACGCTGAGAGAGCCGAAATGTGGCTGGATAACACTATTCGGGTACTTGATGAGCTGTCTTGTACTCCGGATGAATGCTTGAAGTGTGCTATATCCTTACTGCGGGACACTGCATATCACTGGTGGAATACACTAGTATCAGTGGTTCCGAAAGAAAAAGTGACATGGGATTTCTTCCAAACTGAATTTCGCAAGAAGTATATTAGCCAAAGATTCATTGATCAAAAACGAAAGGAGTTCCTGGAGCTGAAACAGGGGCGAATGACCGTCACGGAATATGAAAGAAAATTCGTCAGGCTCAGCCGATATGCTAGAGAATGTGTTTCTACCGAAGCTATTATGTGTAAAAGATTTGAAGACGGTCTAAATGAAGATATAAAGATGTTTGTTGGCATTCTTGAAATCCAAGAGTTTGTAACTTTAGTTGAGAGAGCTTGCAAAGCTGAAGAGCTCGGGAAAGAGAAAAGAAAGGCTGAGACAGAAGCTAGAGACATCCGAAAAAGGTCTTCGGGTAAAATCTTTCATTCCACGACCAAGAAGCCCAGAGATGACTACAGCCGACAGAAAACTACTACAGATCTTCCTAGACGGGATCGACCTCCTATGAACTCCCGAGCTACCTCGATAGCCAGTGTTGGTAACGTTCCACAAAATAGAGTTGAATGCAAGCACTGTGGGAAGTGGCACTCAGAGAGTTGTAGATTCCATGATCGGTCTTGCTATAAATGTGGATCGTCAGATCATTTCATTAGAGAGTGTCCGAAGTTAGCTGAGCAGAATACAGTTCAGAACACTAAACCGAGCAATGTGTCAATGCGAGGTAGACCACCCAGACATTCAGGCAATGTAGGTGGTAGTCAGAAAGGAACGAAGAACACTACAGATCAATCTGAGGCTAGAGCTCCGGCTAGAGCATATGCTGCGCGAGCTAGAGAGGATGCTTCCTCCCCCGACGTCATTACCGGTACTTTTACTCTTTATGATACTACTGTGATTGCACTAATTGATCCTGGTTCGACTCATTCTTATGTGTGTGAAACTTTAAAATTTGGCAAGACTCTGCTAGTTGAGTCTACCGAGTTTGTGATCCGTGTGTCCAACCCTTTGGGTAGATATGTGCTTGTTAATAAAGTGTGTAGAGATTGCCCGTTGATGATTCGAGATTATTGCTTCCCAGCTGATTTAATGTTGTTGCCCTTTGATGAATTTGATATAATCTTGGGTATGGATTGGTTAACTTCACATGAGGCAGTGGTGGATTGCAAAAGAAAGCTTATTGATTTGAAATGCCGAAACAGTGAGACAATCAGAATTAAATCCTGTAATGTAAATGGGTTGCCTACAGTAATATCTTCAATGGTAGCCCAAAAGTATGTGAGAAAAGGGTGTGAAGTTTATTTGGCTTATGTACTGGATAATAAAATATCCGAGAAACAAATGGAATCGGTACCAGTTGTATGTGAATACACCGATGTGTTTCCTGAAGAGCTACCGGGCTTACCCCCAGTACGAGAGATTGAGTTCGGCATTGAATTAGTGTCGGATGCGACTCCGATTTCGATGGCTCCGTACCGAATGGCGCCTACTGAATTAAAAGAATTGAAAGTGCAGTTGCAAGAGTTGACAGATAGGGGTTTCGTACGACCGAGCTTTTCTCCGTGGGGTGCACCGGTTTTATTTGTGAAAAAGAAAGATGGGACAATGCGAATGTGTATCGACTACCGGCAACTAAATAGGGTAACTATAAAGAATAAGTACCCGTTGCCTCGGATTGATGATTTATTTGATCAGTTAAAAAGGGCTTCAGTATTTTCAAAGATAGTTTTGAGATCGGGTTATTATCAGTTGCGAGTCAGAGATTCAGATGTGCCAAAGACTGCATTCCGAACGAGGTAAGGACATTATGAGTTTTTGGTTATGCCTTTTGGACTCACTAATGCACCTGCTGTTTTTATGGATCTAATGAACCGAGTCTTCCGACAGTTTTTGGATCGGTTTGTGGTAGTGTTTATTGACGATATATTGATCTACTCTAAAAATGAGGCAGAACACATTGAGCATTTGAGAGTAGTACTACAAACCTTGAGAGATCAACGGTTATACGCAAAATTCAGTAAGTGTGAGTTTTGGATGAACGAAGTCAGCTTCTTGGGTCATGTGGTTTCGGTGTCAGGTATTCGGGTAGATCCAAACAAAATAGCAGCCATACTTGATTGGAAACCACCAAAGAATGTTTCTGAGATCCGAAGTTTTCTAGGCCTTGCGGGATATTATAGACGATTTGTAAAGGGTTTTTCCGTAATAGCTACACCTTTGACGAGACTACTACAGAAAGATGTCAAATTTGAGTGGTCAGAAAAGTGTCAGAAAAGTTTCGAACAGTTGAAAGCCCTTTTGACCGAGGCCCCAGTGTTAACTCAGCCTGAATCGGGTAAAGAATTTACTATTTTTAGTGATGCTTCCTTGAATGGGTTGGGTTGTGTTTTAATGCAAGAGGGCAAGGTGATAGCCTACGCTTCAAGACAATTGAAGCCACATGAAAAAAATTATCCAACTCACGATCTGGAGTTAGCAGCCATTGTGTTCGCATTGAAAATTTGGCGTCACCACTTATTCGGTGAAAAATGTCACGTTTATTCGGATCATAAAAGTCTAAAATATTTAATGACTCAGAAAGATCTAAATTTGAGACAACGCCGATGGTTAGAATTGCTGAAAGACTATGAATTAGTGATTGACTACCATCCGGGGAAAGCTAATGTTGTTGCGGATGCGTTAAGTCGAAAATCATTATTTGCTCTTCGTGCATTAAATGCACGGGTGGCTATGTCTGATGATGGTTCGATCATAGCCGAGTTACAAGCAAGACCGATGTTTATTCAGCAAATTTATAATGCACAGAAAGTTGACGAAAAGTTAGTTGCTATTCGGATTCAGTGTGAAAACGCTACAGAATCAGATTTCCAGATAGATGCAAATGACTGTTTGAATTATAAAAGTCGATTGTGTGTTCCTAAGAACTCAGATTTGATACAGATGATTCTGAGTGAGGCCCATAATAGTCGAATGTCGATACACCCGGGTAGCACAAAAATGTACAACGATTTGAAGCAGTTTTATTGGTGGCCTGGCATGAAACGGAATATATCCGAGTTTGTTTCTAAGTGCTTAATCTGTCAACAAGTAAAAGCTGAGCATCAGGTACCGTCCGGACTACTTCAACCAATCATGATACCCGAATGGAAATGGGATAGAATTACCATGGATTTTGTATCCGGTCTCCCTACGACACCGAGTAAGAAAGATGCCATATGGGTTATCGTTGATAGACTGACTAAATCTGCTCATTTTGTACCAGTACGTACCGACTATTCACTGGATAAGCTTGCCGAACTGTATGTATCACAGATTGTAAGGTTGCACGGTGTACCGAGTTCCATTGTTTCAGATAGAGACCCGAGATTCACATCGCGGTTCTGGAAGAAATTGCAAGATGCTCTAGGTACTAAACTTCATTTTAGTACAGCCTTCCATCCGCAAACAGACGGTCAGTCCGAGCGAACTATTTTGATACTTGAGGACATGTTGAGGTGTTGCGTTCTCGAGTTTGAGGGTACGTGGGAACGATGCCTGCCGTTGGTTGAATTTGCCTACAATAACAGTTTCCAATCTAGCATAAAAATGGCACCTTATGAAGCCTTATACGGTCGAAAATGTCGCACACCGTTGTATTGGACTGAACTTAGTGAGAATAAGATACACGGGGTGGATTGGATTAAAGAAACTGAACAGAAAGTGGTTGTAATCAGAAGTAATTTGAAAGCTGCTTCGGATCGTCAAAAGTCCTATGCCGATTTAAAACGTAAGGACATTGAATTTCAGGTCGGAGATCGGGTGTTCTTGAAAGTTTCTCCGTGGAAGAAAATACTTCGATTCAGTCAGAAAGGCAAGTTGAGTCCGAGATTTATCGGACCGTATGAAGTCATCGAGCGTATAGGGCCTGTTGCTTATCGATTGAAACTGCCCCTTGACTTAGGAAAGATACACAATGTATTTCACGTTTCGATGCTTCGTAAATACAGATCGGATCCGTCCCATGTGATCACCCCGTCAGAGATTGAAATTCGACCTGATTTGACCTATGATGAGGAACCGATCCGTATCTTAGCTCGGGAAACCAAAGAGTTAAGAAATAAAAGAGTTCCATTAGTAAAGATTCTATGGAATCGTCATGGAGTTGAAGAGGCTACGTGGGAGCCTGAAGAGTCAATGAGACAACAATATCTGAACTTATTTAACGGTAAGATTTTCGGGGACGAAAATCCTTAAAGGGGGGGAGAGTTGTAACAGACCAATTTTGACCCTAATCGGAACGGTGGTTTCAGGACCACGAATCCGAGCCTGAGAGATATTATAATATTATGTTTTGTGTTTGTTATGTGTGTTTTAGTGAGTGTGAAAATTTCGTGGAAAATTTTAGCTATCTGAGTGTTTAATTTGCTAAAAAGGTCTAAATTGCAAGAAGGACCAATGTAGTGGGCATTAATAAAAAGGGAGCTAATTGAATTGTCCATAAAACATGGGAATTTGCATGTCAAATTCCCCATATTTGAACAAAGTGGACGGCAAGCATGCAAGAATATTATGCTTCCTATGTATATTAATTTTTTAAAGTATTATTATATCATAAGCATGCTAAAATGGGTGAAAAATTGAATTAAACAAAAAGAAAATTTCTTTTCTCTTCCCTCATTCATCTTCTACCCGAAAACATCATCAAGAAGAGAAGGAAATTCATCCTCTCAATTCGGCCATTGCATGTGTGAATCAAGATCGGGAACAAAAAGAGAAGGATCAAGATCGAGGAAAAACAAAGATTATCGAGTAGCCGATTTGCACGGCTTATCGACAACCGAGGTAAGTCCTTTAGCTAAACTATGTCAATAAATAAATTATGAATTTAGTAAATGAGGAATTGTGGAAATTTAGAGTATAAATTCATGATATAGCCGAAAGTGAATGTATAGTATTGAAGTGAATTTATTTTGGCTCAAGCAAGGTGAATAAGTAAGTTTTTGAGCCAACTTGTGTTTAAAGGTTATTTACAAATCTAATGAATGATAGAATTTGTATAAGTTTGTTGTAAAATCATGAGTTGGCCGAATGTGATGATGATGGATTGGATTGATTTTAAATATATTTAATGCAATGTGAATAAATGCATATGGTTTGATATGTGACAGTGAAATGTGCAAAGCATGAAAAACTATTCTGACATTCGGGCTTTATGCCTAGCAGGCCTCGTGCCGGTGTTATTTATCGGGCTTTATGCCTAGCAGGCCTCGTGCCGGTGTTATTTATCAGGCTTTATGCCTAGCAGGCCTCGTGCCGGTGTTATTTATCGGGCTTTTACGCCTAGCAGGCCTTGTGCCGGTGTTACTTTTCAGGCTCTTACGCCTAGCAGGCATGATGCCGGTGATGTATTTTACAAAAGAGAAATTGAATTGTTGTTCAAGACAACTTAATGCTAATTTATCTAGTATATGGTTCAGGTATGGAAGTAAGGTATGCTATGCTTAATATCACTTGGGTTGAATGAATATTATGAGAATTGAGTTGTATATGTTTGAAGTTAATATTGATAGGTGTAATATGATGGAATTCGAGTTTAGAATGTGTATTATGGAACAATTGGTTTCCAAGTATAATATTAAGAAAGGAGATTTTCGTGAGAGATGTTTATTTGAACTTCAAGAAATGCAGGTTGAAGGAATGATTCCTAATTTACTTGGGCTAATGAATCACTAGTATATGGCTTTGTATAAATAAATTATTTAATTGCCTACGTAAAATGCTATAAGTTGATTGTTTTCATTTCGTAAATAATTAAATGTTACATTATCATGAGTTAGGACTTACTAAGCTAGCAAGCTTATCGTGCGAATTGTTTCCTCTGTTTTATAGATTGGGTGCAAGCTACCAGTTCTTCGGGATCGTTCGGAAAGTCACTCACACTATCAATCTACATTTTGGGTACTCTTTCATTTGGGTTTTTAAATGAAGGCATGTATAGGAAAAACGTATTCTTTGTTGGGTTAACTCTTAAGATATATGTGTATAATAGCCATGCGAATATGGCTAAATTTTTAGTAAGTACGATGTTGTGTCTAAAAAAATGTATGTTGTTCATGATGGTGATGTTTATGAAATTTTTAATCCGGGTTTAATTGTTTTTGTTAAGTAATGCTTGTATACAAAATGAATCCTTGAATTTGTAATATAGGTAATTTCGGTTAGAGGCTAGTCTTTCATAAAATGCAATAAACCGTTTGTAGTAACAGCAGTGATGTGGGTTAGAAAAATCACCAAAAATAGGGTATATTGAATTTGAAGGTGAATGAGATATGAAATTAAACCTTATTGCATCTATTTTACATGAAAGAAACAGAGTAGGCAAAAGAAGTATATATTATGTGATACTTAAGTTTTAGCGAGACCTGTTCTGAATGAATTCGTGAGTCACTATTCTGTTTTGGAAAAATTATCATAAATTGTACAAAAATAATTAGGAATCATGGTTTATATGTGTAGAACCCTTAATGAGTCTACTTTTCATTGGTATAAACAAGAACAGTATATGAAAATTGTGAAATGAGATAACTGCATTTTGGTAGAAACAGGTCAGATTTGTCCAGCTGTGTAATAAGGGTAACTTTGATGAATAAACTGTACTAATTGGCCACATGAAAAATTCTGGAAAAATTATGGTAAATCCATATATGAGTCTAGTTTCAAGGAAAATTTACGGATCTAAATTTCGAGTTTTGTAACTCAAGTTATGGTCAATTTAGTCAGTATGATGCAGTTTGACAGCTTTTAAATTTTATGTCCTGAACTTGTAGTCAAGTCTAGTAATGCCTCTTACTCGACTTTGGCGATGGTCTCGGGTAAGGGGTGTTACAGAAACAATGATGACGGTAAAATTAGATACTATAATGATACTGTAATGTGAGATAAAAAGAAAGATAAACGTCCATCCAAAAGGTTCTAAGTTAAATTTTGTTTAATAAATTATTATAAACCCATTGTTGTTTTGTTATAAAATAAGTTCATTTGCATTTTATTTATTTATAATATAATTAATAATATTTATGCTTTATTATTTTATACCTAAAATTAAAAAATATTTTTATTTATTTATTATTCATTAACAGATTAAAAATGGGATGCAACTATTTTTCCAAAAATTAAGTTTGAACACAATTTTAAATTCAAATTTATATCACAAATTATCGATTGTAATGTGCAAAATTCCAAGGTACATTAATTGAGAGAAATAAGGTTCACTGTTTGAACAAGAGGAAGCTAAGGCAATAGTCATGTGATGCTGACATGAAATTTGCTAGCTTCCCTATGACCAAAATTTATAGGGATAATATAATTTTGATCCCTGAATTTGTTACTTAAGTTTGTTTTGGTATTTATATTTTTTTAATTCACTTTGATATTTGAATTTGATAACTAAATTCATTTTAGTCGTTGAACTTGAAAATCTTAAAAGTCTGATGATGTGGCACTTGAGATTGTGCCATATCATCACTTGAAAATTAAAAAATATATATAAAAATTTCCAAGTGATGACGTGGTACAATCTTAAGAGTGTCACATGCAGTATTCTAATAATTGAACCGATCAGACCATTGTTTCTAATTCAATCAATTTGATTAGTTAAACTACTAGACCAACAATAATCAAGTAAATAATTAAAAAGTCATAAAAATAAATAAAAAATTAAATTGGTTCAACATGTTCAATTATTAGTTTTTGTCCCAGTTTTCGATTCTTACCTATTTCGAGCAATTTTTATTCAATCGGTTCAACCCTTTGTTCAGACCAGTATACTAATCGGTTCTCAATCTAATTGGTCTGACCGACCAATCCAATCTTATTCCAAAAACATTTATCACATTATCATATCTTAATGAAATTCAAATTCGAGGATAAAAATGAATTTAATTATAAAGTTGAATGGTCAAAATTTATATGATAATAGGGAACTGTAAACAGCTCATTAATTGCTAAGATATATATATTTGATGTGACCTAAAGTAAGAACAAATCGAATCCATAGAATCTGGTCATCATTTGCATTCTTAGAACATGAAACAAACGACACCAGTAATTCACATTTCTTGTTGAATATTTTTGGATAAACTAATTAAACTATTAATGAATTTGGTCTTTTAATTTTAGAAAGTTATAAATAGTTTTTTAATTATTTGAAAATTTGATTTGAATTATTAAGGTCGTTGTATGGCGTTATTTGTTCGCGTTACTTGCACCAATCAAAGTTCTCATCCCCTTTTTCTTCTATAAATCCATTTTTTTATTATGAAATAGCTCTAAACATCACGACTCTGCGAACCAAAATTTAAATAGCTTTCTTCTCTGATTTCCAATACTAGCCGTCAGATTGACTTGGATTTAAGGTATGCTTTTATACTCGTTGATGGATACTGATCAATTGTACTGATCATCCAATAGTTAATTTGATCCTAACCCTTTAAAATTACATAAATTTTTTTTTCTATTTTTTAAATAAAATATATATTTAAAAATTAAAAAATATTTTTTAAAAAATTAAAAATTATGAACAGAAACTCTTTAAAATTTTAAAAAAATAAAAATATTTTAAAAATATAAACAAAAATTCTAAAATTCAATGTTATTTAAATCAGACCGACTAGTTGAATCGGGAATCGATTGGGGTATCGGTCCAATGAAAGGTAAAAATCTGTTGACCTGCAAACCGGTGAGCCGAGCTAAAAAATCGATTGAATCAATAGTTGAACCATTTTTTAACTGGCCCGGTCAATTGGTTCTCAAAATGACTAGGCCCCGGTTCAATTGCCAATTCAACTAATCTTTTAATAATTTATTTGTTTTGAACCAACCAAACCAATTGTTCTAGGAACTAATTGGTCATAATAGTTCAAAATTGGTTAAACTATCGGTTCAATTGATTTTTGAGCTCAGTTCAACCAGTCCATGTCGATTCTTAAGCCAGTTAATTTAATATAATTGTACTTGCCATGTATATAAATTTTTGAACCAAAATTTGATATCTTTATCATATTAATCTAAAAAAGTGTCTATATTAATACTTACGGAATGGTTCAAAGTTTTTTATATAAATTAAACAGTTAGAAATTTTTAATCTATGTCAAGCTTGACATGCATGATTGATATATATGAATAGAATATGAAATATGATAATTGTATCGTTAAAATATTAATCATACAAAAATATACGAAATAGTGTAAAACTACATACTTTAATTTTACACCAATATAAATAGATCTCTCCCCATATACATAAACAAAAAACTCAAGGCCGATGCCAAGAAGGTAGTCAACTCATAAAGTAGAAAAAATTTGATTTAATTATTTAAAAAATTATAAAATATTAACTAATACAATGATAAAATTACATATTAACTCTTATAAAAATATATAATTTAATTACAAGAAAAAAAATGTACCTTCACCTAAAAAAACCTACCGTTTTCTAACGTTGTTGAGTTGAAAAAATTGTACATACAACGTAGAAAAACCAAGTAATATAGAACATAGAAGATATGATTGGAAGATGGATTGTATGAAATGGAGTTATTATCTCTTCCAAATAATTTAATGTCACATCGATAATTTCATCCTTAAATTTAAAATTTTTATTTGGATTTAATTTTTTTAAAATGAAAATACTGATATGAAAAAAAATATATAAATAACATAACCACACTGTCTCATATAATTTTTTTCGATATGGCTTTCCTAAATTGTATTTGTACGCCATGTTTTTTTCCTTCGTAACAAGACACGTTTCAATTTGGTCGGTGCCAAATCAGATTGACTTCTTCAATTTTTTTTTTTTTCCTTTTTCTACTTTGCTTTTGCTTATCTTTTCTCCTCTATTTGTATGTATATAAATACATACACTTGTTTCTTCATGCATTGGATTTTCTTTTACTTACAACTCAAGCAATTTCTTCATTATTTTTGTCCAAAAAAGAGCAAAATTTTAAGGTGGTGTTTTAATTTTGGAAATGGGGAAACAACCTGCTTGTTCTTCAGACAAAAATGGTGAACTAAAAAGAGGTCCATGGACTGCTGAAGAAGATAAAGTATTGATTGATTATATACAGAAACATGGCCATGGCAAATGGCGTACCCTTCCCAAAAACGCAGGTATTCTTCTTCTTTTTCTTCTTATCAATGTTCAAAGGTAGAAAACCCCAAAAAATCGTTACGTATGTTATTTGAATTTAAAAGTGAATATCGTATATCGATGAATGTTGAATATAAGCAGTTGAAGATCATAATATTATATCTATGCTAACTCCAATATAAATATCGAATATAAATAATTTTAACACTGTTGCATTGAAAAAATTTAGGGCTAAAGAGGTGTGGAAAGAGTTGCAGGCTTAGATGGGCAAACTACTTGAGACCTGATATCAAGAGAGGAAAGTTCTCTGATGAAGAAGAGCAAACTATTATACAGTTACACAGGGTTTTAGGAAACAAGTAAGTCTATATGTATATATATATACCATTTTAAAAGGGTGAATTTTAAAATTATATAAATTTTGGTTTATCATACAATTTTATACATAAAATATTGATTTAATTTAATTTTCATAAATTATTAATACAGTTATTGATATAACAACGTTTTATGCTTATGTATTACGTATACAAATAATTATATTTATCAATGTAAAAATAAATCGATGTATTTATTTCTTTAAATACGTGAGATTGAATCAAAATTAAAGTTTCATGTAAACCTTATCATGGGTCGGGTCACCCTAGGCCCGAAGGGCTGTCGAAAAATATGAGGGTTTGAGCAAAAATATAGGTTCGGGCTCAGCTCAAATCTACCTAAATTTTTTCTCCTTGTCGTTTGCTGTTATTTTGCTATTATATTGCTACTATTTTATTGTTATTATTTAGATATTGTAAAACTCTTGTTTTATTGTTAATTTTGCTACTATTTTAAAAGAATTTGCTTGTTAAGTTGCACCTATCTTAGTGTTATTTAAGTATAAAGATTTTTTTAATTTGTTTTTATATAAAATAATAATATAAAAACTTTAATACGAGCGGGCCAAGTCAGGTTTGGGTTTAGCATTTTTATTTAGATCAGATTTGAAAAAAAATTTAAGCCCATTTTTTAGGTTGAGCCCGGGCCTAGAAAACAAAACTAAATTTTGGCATCAACTCGGACCATGATCAAGTCTAATTTCATGTATATAATTATACTAAATTAAAATTTTATATATCAAATTACATATTAAATCAAAATTCATGTATAATTTTGAGATTAATTCCTTAAATTCTTTATAATTATTTTCCATCATTAAAATTTTACTTTAAAAAACATTGAAATTATGCCTATAAATGTTGTGAATAAAGATTGGATTAATTTATTTCTATTTATTTCTTTTATAATTTATAAAATTTTAAATTAGTAATAATAAAATTTTAATTTAATTATTTAAAAATTATAAAAATATATTTTTATTATCTCGTATGTAAAAATTTGGTTTTTTTTTTTTTATTGTACTGTCTGATTTAACTTTAATTTTTGAAACTCTAAACATAGGTGGTCTGCCATTGCTGCTCGATTACCAGGAAGAACAGATAATGAGATAAAAAACTACTGGAACACTCGCATCAAGAAGAAACTACTGAAAATGGGGATCGATCCCATTACTCACAATCCAACCCTCCATCTTCTTCACCTTTCATCACTTTTAACCTCTTCTCTTTCCAATTCTTACAACCTTAATTGTCATCCCAACAAATTTTTACTCGGAACTGAATCCATGTCGGACCCAAACTTCCTTATACCTGTCTTATCATCGTCCCAAAACAAGAACCAGCTCCAAAATATTGAAAAAAACCAGACAGGGAATACTTTTTTTCTATGTCCTGATAATAACCAATATGAACAAGGAAACCAGTTTCAAGAATACGATTCAAAGGGTTCTTTTCCAATGCAAATTTATGGATACTATGATTGTAATCTATCCATGTATGATCAAAACCAGACATGTTTTACTGGTAATATTTCGAGTTTGAAGTAGTTTCGGATCGGGTTAATCGGAAGCTTGTTCGAGCTTGATTCCGTTGAATTCGTCGTCGAGTGATGAAGGTGGTGAAAGAGATGGTAATTGTGGTAACATGTTGACGTTTGATGTTCCTATGTAATAGATTAAATGTTAATGGATGTATAGTATAAAATAGGGATATTATTACTTTTTAATAGTTTGATGTCACTCAATTGGGAATTTAGAAAGGGGGCTGGTATCCCTATGCCCCGCCTCTAAATTTGTTATTTAAATTTTTAAATTTTTTTAAAGTTTTAAATTAATAAAGGTAAACTTGTACTTTAACCCCTCTTAAAATTATAAAAATTCGATTTAATCATTTAAAAATTATAAATATATTATAAAAATTTAAAATTTTATTCGGCCTGTTCTGGCTTCGCCCCTGAATTGTCACCTTAGTAATTTCATCCTCAATTTCAGTGTTTTCATTTGGATTTAATTTTTTTAGAATGAAAAAGTTGATATGACATTAAACTATTGAAGGAAGGGTATGTCACTGTTTTATATAATTCTTTCCCGTACAAGTTTATATATAAATAATAAGTTAAAAAGTACTGCATAATTTAAAGGCAACCATTTGATTAAGATTGAAATTTTCAAAATTCGAAAAATATAAAGATTAAAAACGTTTAATTTAGAGTTACAAAGACTAATTACAAATTTCAACCTATATATTAAAACAAAGCAAGTTAGGGAAAATTTAAATGTATTAATAATAAGGTTAAATTCTTCTATTAGTCCTTGTATTTTATAAAAGTTATGAATTTAGTCTTTATACTTAAATTTGATCAATTTTATCTTTATACTTTATGAACTGGTCAATTTTATGCATACAGTTATAAATTTAATCCATATTTTTCAATTGAATCATTCTAAATCTATATTTTTTAAATTTTAAATTTCAATCTTGAAGCAAACAATAATTAATTTTTAGTGTGTAATATTTATAAATAATAAGCTAACATGACAGTGGAACTACACATATAATAATACATTTTGCACATCAAACTTTGAAAATAATATAACTTAATCTAATGAATTTAACAATTATCGTGTGGTGAGAATTAAGATTCTAAAATTTGAAAACTACATGAACTTAACATGACCAAATTAAAATAGAGAGATTAAGTCACAACTTTTGTAAAGTATAAGGACTAATAGCAGGAATTGACCAAAAAAGGACTAATAGCAGGATAGTAGCCGCAGGAACAGGAATTTGCCAGTTTTCTCCCACGACTTTAGCTGACTAACACGTGTTAACACAGTCAAAAGGCCATAAAAAGCACGTGAGAAACAGAAGTTAAATTGGTAACACGTGGCATCCAAATGAAAGCTCCAAGCAATTCGCCGAAGATTTGTTCTGTCTGTTGTCGGGTTCTCCTGAAACCAGTCAAAGCTTTTGAAACGTGAACGCAACTTCCATTTACTTTCATCACCCCCTTTTTCATTTCACTTTTTGTTTACTTTAAATTTCTCTTCTTTTTAAGCTTTATTGTTCTAATTTTTATTTTTAAAACATGAAAAATAAAAATAAAAATCTAAATATGCCTATAATTTAAGGATATTTAAATTTTAGTTTCTTATTTTAATTTAAGATATTCAAATTTTACACTTACTTTTTTATTTAGTAATTTTAGTGCAATCAAGATTTAAATACAATTTTTAAAATTTTAAATTAATAAAAATAAAATTACATTTTGGCTCATCTTAAAAATAATAAAAATTTAATTTAATCTTTTAAAAATTATAAAGACATATACTATTAAAATGATAAAAATTATATTTTTATTATTGTAAAAATTACAATTTAATTTCGACTATCTCTAAAATAAATTTTTGACTTTACTTTCGGTCTCAACACAATTTTAGGCCCAAACCCAACGTGGTACAAAATGAACTTAAAATTTTATCTAAACTAAATCCAGATAAAAATATTAAAACACGAGCCCTACCCAGCCGTATTACAATTTTTTTATATTATTGTTTTTATATAAAAATACATTTAAAAATATAATACATAAAAAATACTAAAAACATTAAAATAAATATTTCTCAACAAATTGAAAATGAATTAAAAAAAGTACTTAATAATTATGCTTAAATAACATTAGTATAGGTACAATTTAACAAGCAAATGCCTCTAAAATAATAGTAAAATTAACAATAAAATAAGAGTCATACGATATCCAAATAATAACAATAAAATAGTAATAATATAATAGCGAAATGGGAGCAAAATAGTGATACAACAGCACCAAAACAGTGGAAACAGGAACATTTTTTTTTTAACAAATTCGGGTCTAGCCTGGCAAAAAACAAAGACTTACTCAAGGCTTTACCAGTTTAAAAAATGAACCTCATTTTTTTACCCAAGCCTATTTTTCAAGCTTATATTTTTCTCGGCAAGCCTTCAAGCCGGACCAAATATGATCAAATCTAGCCGTGACCCTACTCTAAAAGTTTTTCAAGCTCAAACCCAACCTAATCTACCAAAAAGGCCCATTTTACTATTTTTAAAATAATAAACATTATATATATATATATATATATATATATTCATATTAACATTTACATATTTATATAATTTTAAATAAATTTATTTTTTAAAAATTATTTAATTTGAATTTTGACCAATGACCTAAAGACAAACACGACTCGAACCGAACCAACCATTCAACCCGTGAATAAAGCAAAAAATAATTACATAATATAATATAAATCATCTTAAACACAATTATAATTCACCAATTATCTATAAGTCGAATGAAAATCATACATCACTCATTAAATCAAATACTCAAATATATATTTCAATCACACTTTTTCTACCATTTACAGTATATGGGTTTTTGCTAAGTATTGCTCTTGACATGCTTTTTAAAATTACTAGATAACCATTTATAATAAATAAATAAAACCATATTAAAAACAGTAATTGACAAATTTATTCAATTACTTCCAATGCATTGATAATTATATTGCTATATATATATAATATAGTAATCTCAAAATGCAGCTTTAGAACACTTCGTTATTATATTAAATCTATTTTTCTTTCAATGTATATTGGGAAATCAGAATGTGTCAACACTGTAAATATTTGTAAAATACATCATATGCGTATAAACAAAACAAAATATTAATGCACGTGATGAAATCCGGACCGAACCAATAGTTTTCTCATTATTGTAACAGGTTAATGTCATACCTTGGTACCAAAACTTTGGGTAAAAAAAAATAGAAATGATGATGATGATGAACAGAGAGTCCTTTTAAGGTGCCACAAGTCCTTCAATGGTGTAAAACAGAGATTCAGCCCAGTCAACTTTGAATAGCAACGTCTGCAATGTCCGCATTACGTCAAGTTGAGGATCGAGTTTCCGTTGCCATCCCTACCAAAGATGGGAAAATGAAAGAAGAAGATCAGGAATCCGGATTTAGGTAGCATCAAGAAAGAATGAAGAGTCAGAATAACGTAGCTCAGATTACATTAGTTGTCACACCCAGAAAATGAGCAAAAGGAAATCGATAACTTCCTTAGGGAAGAGAGGGCTGCAATAAATAGCAGGCAAAGAGTGCATTACCTCGAGAACCAAGGTGGTAACGATTACTGTACAAACATTTCCATCAATGTTGACTTTATGACGTCTAACATGATCAAGCAGTTGTTGTATGCACTCGCCTGGATGGATAGACTCAGCATCTAGAGAATCCCATAAATGGAAAGATTTTTCAACATCCTGTACAACAAAATAAAAAAGCTTAGCTTGGATCATTTCTTTTGGTACAACAAAATAAAATGCATGGTCCAATCAAAGTGCAAATAAAGAAGATAGCCGGTGAGGATATGAGGTTCTAACTTTGTCCAATAAACCCAATTTTAATTTGAGAACATGGATGAATGCTTAAAACAAAACATAGTAAAAACATGAAACGTGTTATGAATTCTTGAATAAACAAACTCTTCAATTGATGTCCTATTAACTTTCCTGGGCGATATAGAAAATCAGTATGTTATACCCATCAGAATACATTACCTCTATGAAACCTTTCGGATTAGGGCAACGTTGCTGTTTAGATAATCTAAGTGTGCACTCAGCAGCACTTCGACCGTCTCGAAGAGCAACAGCCTTAAAGAACTCGAGTAAATTCATTCGGTCTGTCCTAGAGAGTTCAGCTGTCATGCCCACGTCAAGTAAGATAACATGAGGCCTTGAACTAAAGAGTTGATTACGTGATCGCCTATCTTTTATACGGACAAGAATATTTCCGGGATGCATGTCTGCATGAACAAAATTATCTACCTGGAGAGTAACAAAAGAACCGCATAAGTCCAAATCCAATCACTGAATCTTAGCATGACTCACACATAAACTTTTCGGATACAAAATCTGAAACCAAGCACTGGACTACAGGATAGAAGAAACCGTACAAACAATCTAATGCCAATGCAACTCAGCAGTTATAACCACCACTATAAGAAGAAATGAAAAAGTGAAAGATTGAAAGAAAAAACAAGAGAACAAGAGAATAGTACCAAAAGCATTTTTAAAAGTGCATGTGTCCCAATGTGAGCAAGGGCACTCTTAATCTGTTCATGTCCTTCAAGCTCATCAACATAATGCAAAACACTTTCTCCGTGCTCAAAAGTCTCTACCAGAACAGCAGGGTGCACCAAAGGGTATAGAGGCTTCGGAAATGAGACATCCTTCCATCTGCGGAAGTTGTAGATAAAACGGCTTAGGTGCGCAGCCTCCCTAGCAAGATCAACTTGAGACATCATGTAAACAGCAAATTGTTGTAAACTTTCATCCAATCTCAACCATTTCAACGTAGGGATGAACTTTGAAATTTTAGCCACAGAATTAATTATAGTAAAGTCCCTTCTAATTGATTCACCAACCCCAGGATGTCGAACCTTTACAGCAACTACAATGGGCTTGGTTTGCTGACCAGGGTATCTATATTTTAAAGTTGCTCTATGAACTTGAGCAACACTTCCAGATGCCAAGGGTTCCTCTTCAAAATCAGCAAAGATTTCAGATAACTTTCGACCAAATGCATTTTCAATGGATTTCTTTGTGAAAGAGAAACTATGTGATGGAGCTTTCGTATGAAGTTCAGCAAGTACATCACAAAGATCTCTGGGAAACAGATCCGGTCTAGTTGCAGCCCATTGACCCCATTTTATAAACGCTGGGCCTGCCTTTTCCAGTGTATGGTGGACAATACGAAGCCACTTTTTTCTGAATTCAACACCTAGAGAATCCACAAAGGGAGCCATTGCTACGCTGGGTAAAAACAATATCGCTAAATAGATTGCTCTCAATAACAAAATTACAAATTCCAAAACAAAAAACACAAACGATGCTAAATAAATATGCCCATCTTGTGCTTGCATATAAAGAGTATCCTTTGCAGGGAAGCCTTCTGCCACTGCCCATCTCTGCTTGTTCCAAGCTAGTTCTCCGATTAAGAACGCCATAACACCAGGAGCTACCTGGTTCGACCTACTTAAAGCCAGACTTGCTGCACGGGCAATTCTACTTATTGGTGTCAAAGCTGGACCATCATAGTAAAATACATGAAAAAGCCTCTTCCAAGTAACTTGTGCCTTGTCCGAAAACACATAGCTAGGCGAAAGGGAATAGAAGCTCCGAGGCTGATAATTCTTAGATAATCTTTCCATTACTTTGTACAATGCATAATGCATAGTATCTTCTCTAAATGAATGTTTATACTGAGAGTATAACCTATATAGGGAAAAAGGGTACTCAACTATTGGGTGCACCCCATTATTATTCGTTTCCCGAAAGCTATTCTTCCAGTTCGAATGAATCGATCGGCCAACCCTCCTAACATTTCCATAGACCAAAAATCTGCATAATGTTAAAACATATTTTCCATTTAACAAGCTGAAAGAATAACCAAAATACAAACAATAAATTTAACTCTATGTAACACATTTAAAAAAAAATGATAAATAAAAAACTTTAATTAATGTATATTAACACTGTCAATAACACTACTGAAGATGAATTTTTTTAAAAAAAAAAAACTCAATCGTAAATCAAGACTGAGATTTTCCATTCGGGTGCAAAGAAACCAAAAGGAAAATTAAATTAAAGTATTAAACGAGAGGAAAAAGGCAGAATCTGTGGTAAGCTAAGCCAAATGTAAGTACTTAGCCCTATTCCGATCAATACAGCGAAACAACAACAAAGAATACAAATTCTTTTGAAAAAAAAAAATTTACTAAAAGATTAAAGTTCTTGAAGGTAAATTAACCTCGACATGACAATAAACGACGCCGGTGAGAGCATCATCGCCGGCAGGGAATAAATTGGATCAGCCGTAAAGGTGGTCGTCGGAGGCGGCGGCGGCGGAAGATTGGCGCATGGTGGTGGAGTCGAACACGTAGCTGAGAATGGTGCAGACAAAGAAACACTGTTGCCGCTAGAGTTAAAAGATCCGAGTGAGTGTTCATTGTTTTTGAGGGTTTCTTTTATATGGTTAATTGCATATTTAGTTCTTGTATTATATTATTTTTCTCAATTTCGTACTTAAAATAATAGTAATAATAATAATAAAGGTAAATTACACCAGCAGTCACTCAACTTTGGGTAACTGACAAATCAGTACCTACGTTTCATTTTAGTCACTCAACTTTTAAAAATTTACAAAACAGTTCTTTTTGCCGTTTTCCGTCACAGACGTCACGGCAAAGTGATATGGCAGGTGACGGCGTGGGTAAATTACACCAACAGTCACCTAACTTTAAGGTAACTGACAAAACAGTCACTTAGGTTTCATTTCAGTCACTCAACTTTCTAAAAGTTACAAAACAGTCACTAATTAACAGTTACTGTTAGGGTGTTAACAGAATTGCTGACGTGGCAAGTTAACCAGCTGATGTCGGTGAAGCAGCTCCTCCTCTTCTTCCTCCTCCCCCTTCTTCTTCTTCTTCTCCTCCTCCTTCTTCTTCTTCTTCTTCTTCTTCTTCTTCTTCTTCTTCTTCTTCTTCTTCTTCTTCTTCTTCTTCTTCTTCTTCTTCGTTACTTGCCAACGTGGGTGTCATGAAAAGGTTTAGCCATTGCATGCAAAGGTTTCGCCATGAAAAGATCATTTTCCAACACAGAGAGATCGATGTTATCCTTATTTGATGGCATCCTCCATGAAAATCCTTGAATCAGCCTTGCCAACACTATCACTGTCATTGCACTTCCAAGAGCCACCCCATGCACCCACGTCTCCCTGTACTAAACGATATGAACCTCAGTTCTCTCTCTGTCAGATCAACTTCTTCAATACACCTATCCTTCAAGTGTCGCTCAGGTTTTAACCCCAATGGCTCGTCCTAAACCTTGGGGTTCCGGCCTAGGCCTAGCCGACTAAGCAAAACATGGTTGCCTTTGGGGATGAAGTAGCCAACAGCGATGGCATCGGCATTTGAGACATGGGGCAAGTTGAAGAGTGAAATGGGGTGAATCTGAAATGCTTCTTTTGCACAATATTTTACGTAGTTGAGTCTTGGAATATCTGACTCTTGAACCCACCTCTGGTTTCCAACAACTCTTTCTATTTCCTCCGTTGCTTTCTGGAGGATTTCAAGTTGGTTTATCATTTCTGCCATTGCCCATTTCGCTGCATTGATGGATTATCCAGTGTTGCGAACATCATCTCCTGCATGTATAAACAAACAAACACATTACAAAATGTTAAAAGTAAGAGAACCCCAGTTTAAAAAAACACGACAGAAAGTTGTTTATTTTTCTATGTTTTCCATTTGTTAAAACTAGCCCATAAGCTTGCCTCACTCGAAAAAAAATTAAATTGCTCAAAAAAAATGGACTAGTTTTAACAAATGACAAATATAAAAAATTCACGTTAAAAGAAGTGGAGAAAGGAGGAAAACAAAGGGAGAAGCAGAAGAAAATGGAACATAAAGAAATAAAATAAAAGTTAAAAGAACATAAAAGAAAAAAAATTAATTGCTCAAAATGTAAAAAAAATATAAGGACCAATTGTAGAATTTAACCTAAATTGTGCTATGTCAGCTTACTATTACACTATTATATCGTTAACAGTAATTAATAGCGCAGTAACTAAAATGTTACAACATGACAACATAAGTGACTAAAACGTAACATTTCAAACATAAGTGACTAAAATGTAACTCGAGGCAAACAAAAGTGGCTAATTTGGTAGTTTATCCTAAAAAGAATCACGTCTATTTTCCAAAAATCCAATTTTTTTAAGGTCAAAATAAAAAAAAATTGAGAATCCTATGTTTATATTATGAAAAGGCAACCTCTAAAGAAAAATTAGAGGAATGAGTTAATTTCTGTGATTTACAGAGAAATAGATCAATTTTAAAGGGAAAAAAACGAAATGAAATGTATTTAGTTGGAAAACTTTTTTAATACAGCAACTCGTTTAATTAGATAGTTAAATTTGAGTAATTTTGTCATTGAGTGTCGGAATATTTTGCTAAATATCGAAAAAAAACTATTTCCTTTAAATATTTTTAAAAATTTAACATTTTCTCCAAATTTGCTCTTATTTTCAAATGTTGTACATTTACTTTTATTTTAATTTTGCAGTCCAAAAGGGGGGTTTTGAGTTGATTTAGCAAAGACCCTTGTTTTAAAAGCTTACTCATCACTCTCTTTCTCTCTCGATAAGAAAAAAAAAAGTTAAAAAGAAAAAAGAAAATTCAATCTTTCGGCGAAAAACAGTCTCTGCATTTGCTTGAACTTTAGGGCAAAAATCTGATTCTTGCCCTCTTTTTTCTCTCCTAAAAGACCAAATCAAGGAAGAGAAAGAAAACAAATGGAAGGCATAAACCCTATGGACCTGCTCCGATCCAATCTCTCTCGGGTTCGGATCCCTGAACCCACCAATCGTATCTACAAGCAAGAATGCTGCCTCTCCTTCGATTCTCCGGTACTTTTTTTTTTGTTATCTGTTTGTTTCTCGAGAAATTACTTGATTGCTTGTGACTGAAAAATACCATGTTGATAGGCTATTTGTTTTGACCTTTGAGTGTTTCGAATTTGTTTTGTTTATGAGAAAGTTAGTAAAAGCTCAGATTTTTTTGCTTGAGTTTTTAAACTTTTTTTTTTTAGGTTCAAGATTTTTAAAGAAATATTAAATGTGGTTGAATTTTTTTTTTTGCAGAGGTCAGGAGGAGGATTATTTGTTGATATGAATACGTTTCTAGCGTTTGGGAAAGATTATGTGGGTTGGAATTATGAAAAGACTGGAAATCCTGTGTATCTGCATATTAAGCAAACGAAAAAGTTGGTTTCTGAAGATAGGCCTTTGAAGAAACCCACACTGTTGGCTATTGGTACTTTCTACAATATTTGTTATTATTTGCTGTTTGTGAACATTATGTTATCATGTTATTGTTCATGTTGGTGGTGTATAGTGTATACATATCGTGCCTTACTTAACACCGGCAAGGCCTTTTATTGTGCCTTGAGCAATATAGTTGTTCTAGCGCCTTGAGTGCATAATGCATGTCCTTGATAACAATGGAACTGAGAGTGGTTCTTATTTTGTTTTGCTCACCCTTGATACGTATTGGAGATCTCAAAGCATAAATATTTTGTATAATATTCTGGGGTTCCAAGTATAAAGGGAAAACATTGAAGTGCCTATGTCAAATACATAATCATGTCTGACACTTTTGAGTTGAAACTACTATGGCCAGTGACTTTAATTTCTTTGATCACGAGTTACAGCATAAAATGATGCTTGCAGCTGTTAATAAAAGAAGTTGGAACTAGTTTATCCATCTACTAGCACGTTTAGAGAATTAGAGCTATTGCATGTCTTGTTACCATTGGGCTCTGCATCTGGAACCCATGTGAGAGCTACAAAATGATAAAAGTAAAAGTTTTGAAGGTTCAAATGTTTTCTGAATGATTGTATTGCCCTAATACTATCTGTTGTGGCTAAATAGTAATATCCATGCAATTTGATTTACAGGTGTGGATGGTGGATTTGACAACAATGAACCAGAATATGAAGAAACTCACAAAATAGTCATTTTGCCTAGCTATGCAACTCTTCCTTTTCCATCTGTGGAGTTGCCTGAGAAGGTATGGATTGTCTCATTTTTTATTTTTAAAGAATTTTAAATAAGAAGTACATATTCTTCATCTTGGACAGTAACCTAGCTTGGTTATCCAATACGAATACTGTAGGTAAGGTTGGCAGTTGATGCTATTTTAATGGCTGAGGGTGCTGAACGGAAAGAGCAAGTTGCAGCCTGGACAGCTGATAAGAAGCAAATAAGTGCATATGCAATGGATTTGCGGCAAATTGGCAATGTTGTTGTTCCCCCATCTGGTTGGAAATGTGCTAAGTGTGATAAAAGAGATAATCTATGGCTAAATCTTACTGATGGAATGATCCTCTGTGGGAGGAGAAATTGGGATGGAACTGGTGGTAACAACCATGCGATTGAGTACTACAAGGAGACTGGCTATCCGCTAGCTGTAAAGCTTGGGACAATTACTTCTGATCTGGATGCTGCAGGTAAGGTTTTCTTGTATTTCACTGTCTGTGTGCGTTTATTTCTGGTGTCATTTTAATAACTTCTTATTGATCCACAATGGTTACAAACTATTTTTGCTCAGTTACCCTTGGGATTTCAACCTTAGATATCTTTGTATTAGAACTTTGGTTTGTGGCACTGAAAGTCTGAACTGCAGTTCTATGATTATCTTTCTTTTGAGCATTGGTAGTGACATTTCTCAGAACTTACCATGGGTAACTTATTGTGGCATTTCAGATGTTTTCTCTTACCCAGAGGATGATAGTGTTATAGACCCTCTTCTAGCTCAACATTTGGCATATTTTGGTATTGATTTCTCATCATTGCAAAAGGTTAGCTGTTTTCTGTCAAATAATTATTTGCTGCCTTTAAGGTGAATTTGCAATTTTGTTATGCAATTGTACTTTTTTTTGTTTATTATCCCTATGGTTTCATTTTTGTTCGAATGTTCAGAAAGTGTTTGCGAAACCTTAAGTTCGATATCCATTCCCTTTTCATAGAATCCCTCTTCTGATATGTTGGTATGTATAAACTTTGTCATGTAATTATTACATTTTTAATGACAACATTTGCTAAAAGTGAACTGTGTCAGCCTTGAGGTTTGTAATTTTTTATTATGGTTGGAGTTTCCGTAAACAAATGTTACATTTTAAATAAACTATATTCTGTATAAATCTTGACCAACATCAGCTTAAGCGGTAAACAAATGATATCGTTACTGTAGAATGTAAGTTTCAAGCTTTACCATCAGAGAAGATAAGAGAAGGTTTGAAGTGTTTATAAATGATTTAGTGTCATTTGATTAGAAATTAAAGTCTTTCATTGTTTCCAGACTGAAATGACAACTGCTGAAAGGGAGCTTGACCAGAATACCAACTTTGATTGGGATAGAATTCAGGAAAGTGGGCAGGATGTGGAACCAATTTTCGGACCAGGTTATACAGGTCTTGTGAATCTTGGAAACAGGTAATGTTGATCATGATTAGGGCTATGGCTACCAGTAACTATATAATTATATAATGTTTCTGATTAGCTAAATTTGTTCTCATGCAGCTGCTACATGGCTGCAACCATGCAAGTTGTGTTTTCAACACAGTCATTTTGTAGACGGTAAATTATAATGCTAATATTGTAAATTCACTTAAAATTGGAATTTATTATGCTTATTTGCCTTTCTTGCCTTTTTCGTTTTGCGTGCTATCAGATACTATATGAACCAAAGCTTAAAAATGGCTTTTGAGACAGCCCCAGCTGATCCAACTGTAGACCTCAATATGCAGCTGTAAGTTGCCATTGTTCTGGATATTAATTTCTAATTTCAATATGTTATGTGTTAAAATAGTTCTTAAATGTTGGTAGCTCCGATGGGGTTTTGTTGGTGTCTTTCTTGACAAAGATCACATGGTTGTTCGTTATGTATTTTTAAATACAATATACGCATGGTTTTCTTCTTATTTTGATATGTGTGGTTGTTGAGTTTATTGCGTTGGCATTTCCTTGCCGGTTCTGTTCTGCTTTGTATTTAAGAAGCAGTTTCTTATTCTTTTGCCTCATCTCTATTCTTATGATTACATAACCACTTTCTGGCTGTGGGGCAGAACGAAACTGGCACATGGTTTGCTCTCCGGTAAATATTCTTTTCCAGCAGTAGAGGTACAGCAACTGTATCAATCTATTCCTTAGTATAGTTGGTTATTTTCCCTGATTAATGAATTAATTGATTTAGTTTGTTTTATCATCCAGAAAGGTGAAACGACTGCACCCTCAGTAAAAGATGCTGTAAGCTTCCCACTTTATATCTCTGCCATGACTGTTCTGATCTTGGAAATTCTTAGATGGCACCACTGAATTGCCATGTATATTGTGATATAAGTGTATTTGCAATCTAGAAGTTTAGCAATAGAATTCGCGCTATGCAACTAATATGCTTAACACGAAACTTTGTATTAAATTTTCAGTAAAATTAGTATAATTTCTATGTGCTGTGTTTGAACGATTCTGACAGTTGTCTGTTAACTTCTTTTTCATTTGTCAACCTTCTGAAAATATTAGAAACAGGAAGGGATCCCTCCTCGCATGTTCAAAGCTGTTATTGCAGCCAGCCATCCTGAGTTTTCTACCATGAGGCAACAGGTATGCTGATCCTGCTAATTTGACTACGGAATTATTATTTGGTTTCTAGCATTAGCTTGAAATTTCTACCTTTGCAGTAAAGTAAAAACGATTCTTTTAGATTCCATAAAGAATATGGCATGAAGGTTCTAATTGTATATATATCTACCTTTTTAATTGAGATGTCCATAATTGCAATCTGGGCTTTTGTGGGTTAATTCTTTCATTGCATGGTAGGATATTTCTCGGGGCTCATGATTTTACCTATATGTAGCCATCAGTTACTTATATTGATACTCGAATTATCTGTAGGATGCCCTGGAGTTCTTCCTTCATTTTCTTGACCAAGTTGAACGTTCTAATGCCGTGAAACCTGAACTGGATCCGTCGAGGAGTTTCAAGTTTGGTGTTGAAGAGCGTATCTTATGTTCATCCGGGAAGGTTGCTTACAATAAAAGGCTTGACTACATTCTTTCTTTGAATATTCCATTGCATGAGGCTACCAATAAAGGTAAGTTTTTATTTCTATATGTATATTCATGTTTGTGCGCATATTTCATTTATATTTATATTCATCTATACTTGAAATTTATTTCTAATGATTTATTCTATGAAAAATTCAGAAGAACTGGAAGCTTTTAACAAAAGCAAAGCTGAAAAGATTTCTGAAGGGAAGGATGTGTAAGTTCCTATGGTCTTATTTGATACTTGTAGCCTTCTGTAGAGTGTAGGCGTTTTCTTAGGATGCCTTGTTTTACAGATCCAGCGATGAAATTGTTCGTCCAAGGGTACCTCTAGAAGCATGCTTAGCGAACTTTGCAGCTCCAGAGGAGATACCAGATTTTTACAGCTCCGCATTGAAGGCTAAGACAACAGCTATCAAGTGAGATTTTTGCTCTCTAATGGCCTTTCAATCCCTTAGTAATGTATACTTTTGGAGAAGGGTCCAAGATAAGTATATATTTTCCAATAATAATAATAAAAGACGACAATACAGATAAATGATGCTATTTTGAACAAAGGTTGCAGACCTGCAATCTTAGAGTATTCTTTTCTTAACATGTCATATCTTTTGTATTTTACTCAACAGGACTGCTGGTTTAACTTCGTTCCCCGATTATTTGGTATTGCACATGAGGAAGTTTGTCATGGAGGCCGGCTGGGTGCCTAAAAAGCTTGGTAATTTTATGACGTTGTTACTTACAGTGCACATTACTTTTGAATTGATATTCATCATCTTCTTTTTCGTCCATTTAGATGTCTACATAGATGTCCCTGACGTCATAGATATAAGCCACATGCGCAGCAAGGGCCTTCAACCTGGGGAAGAACTGTTGCCAGAGGCTGGTATGTGAATTAACGGATTCCATAAGTGATAATTGAATTGGGAAGGCGGTGATGTAAAAGAGAATTCCTGATCTGTAAATTTTTGTTCTTGATTTCTCTTTATTTCTACTGCATAGCTCCTGAGGGTGCGGCGGAATCAAGTCAGCCTGTGGCCGATGAAGCAATTGTTGCCCAGCTTGCCTCAATGGGGTTTAACCAGCTTCATTGTCAGAAAGCTGCCATAAACACTTTAAATGCTGGTGTGGAAGAGGCAATGAATTGGTTGCTTTCACACATGGATGATCCAGGTACTCTTTGAGTTTAGCATTATAAGCATTATCTTGAATCTTTCATTGACCAGTATACGAATAGCTTTGCATCCAAATGATAATCATTGTTGTATCTTTTCAGATATAGATGCTCCTATCTCCCATGGGTCACAAAGTGCTGAGATATCTATCGACCAATCAAAAGTTGATACCTTGATTTCGTTTGGATTTCAAGAAGAAATTGCTCGAATGGCATTGAAAGCATCGGTAAAGTCTTTACAGCATTTCATTTCTTTTGCAGATTTGGAAATTGTTGTTCTGTAATCTGTTTTCTTACACTTGAGAAATTCGTAACTGTGGGCACATGTACTTTTTCACAGGGTGGCGACATTGAAAAAGCAACAGACTGGATATTTAACAATCCCAATGCCTCTGCTTCATCAGCTATGGATACAAATGCATCAAGCAACGGCCCATCTACTCCAGTCGATGCAGGACTGCCCGATGGAGGAGGGAGTGAGTCTCTTTTTCTCAAGTCTTCAACTTATCTTGTCAACGTGTTTCACACTTAAATGATCGTCTGGTTTATGGACTTCTAACCCATTGCTGCAATGTTTTTGTCAATGCAAAGGATATCGGCTTTTCGGAATAGTGAGTCACATCGGAACCTCAACTCAGTGTGGCCATTATGTTGCTCACATCCTGAAAGATGGTAGATGGGTGATTTTCAATGATGATAAGGTTGGTGCTTCGATCAATACACCCAAGGACATGGGTTACTTATACTTTTTTGAGAGGATTAATAGCTGAAATTATAAGTGAAAACTATAATAGAATTTCAGTTGGAAAATTTTAGGCAACTCCTTTCAGTCTTTTATAGAGTGGCTTCAATAACATTGGTATTCTAACATTTTAATCTCTAATACTACATTTTTTTCCCTTAATATTTTGTTTTTGCTTGTTTTTTATACTATGCTTTCAAGGGTAGTTATTATTATAATTATAATAAATTTGGTGGTTGTTTTTTCCTAAATAATTCAACTGGTAGTAGACATAAAATTAATATGAATGCTTAAATGCTTTTGAAATCTATAATATATGAATTATTAATGTATTAAAACTTATTTAAATTTATTATTGTATTATGAAATATTACACAAATTTTACCCAATTTTTTCCAATTCCTTTCCTTTTTAATTTTAACCATAGTAGTGGTAGTTTTCTTTTTTCTCTACTCTAAATTATTCAAGTAATTAAAGAAATCAATAAATTCTTTTGAAAACGGATTAAAAATATTATAAAATATGGTTTAATTAAATTTTAAAATCGATTTAATCCACACGTCACACCTTTTAGACAGATGGAATGCCATCTGCTCTAAGTTGAGTGTTTGATTGACGGGTGTCGGTGTACATGTGTGAGGCTACAAGTGTTACTTGTATTATGAAATGTTTGCATGGATGTGGCCACAAAAAAACATACATATTTTATATTTTATTTTATAAAACCCATCAAATAACTGAAGACTGCATCATGAGAAAGTAAATGTCAAAAAAATATTGGTAGAAAGATGTAAATTAGTAACTTAATTTTTACTAATTTTAGAATTAAATAATTATTTATGATAATTAATAATTTTCGTTAATTTTACATTGATATAATAATAAATTTAATTCTCAAATTTTTTTAAATATATATATTTATTTTAAAATATCAATTTAACTGATAAAAGATAAACAACATTAATGTTAGAATTGAGAAAGTTGGGAATATCATAAAAGGAAAGAAGAGAACTGAAGATGGAGGAAACTTGAATTTTTTTTTTTTATTAACATTGTTGCATGCTTCTTCTGTCTCTCATTAAACCAGTCCAGGACTTAACCTAAACATGAGAATACAAAACTCGAGCTGGTTCAAAGCACCATCTCCATCCAAATCTCCTTCACTCAACATGCAAACAATTTCATCATCTTCCATATCTCCCAACCCTAACATCGCACTCTTTATCTTCAAGCTTTCGAACGTTATCACCCCTTTTTCCGCATCCATCAATAGCCTGAACCCATTGCATACTTCTCCCAACAACCATTCCGCACCGTATTTTTCCATCATTGAAGGGAAGTAGTCTTCGAAATCAACCACAATGTCGATTACTTCTTCCATGGTTGAACACTGTAGATTTTTAAAGGGTTTTTTAGGTTTTAACTTGTGTTGGATTAGGACGGGAGGGGTTTATATAAAGGAGGTTCTTGAAGGGGACAATAATGGAGATAGAGGAAAAAAATGAGGATTTTCCAGGAAAGAGTGGAGCCATTAAATTTTTGTGGTTCTAACTACTAGAGTGAGCTTCTTGCACCATTTTTTCACTACATTTCCTACTTCCTGGAAGCTGCATGATGTCATTGTAAATTGTCTAATACTGTTGTCAATTTTGGCATTATAATGGTGTTGCACTTTTATTAAATTTTATTATATGCAGGTAGAAAATTACGTATTTAGAATATATATTTAAAGTTTACATATAATAAATAAAAATTAATAATAATAATTATAGATATGCAATATGTACAAAATGAAATACGCTCAATATTTATGGGTGAAAATTTTTGTGTAATACTATTAAAAAAAAAAAAAACAAAGTTTTTGGTGTTCATAGGTTAGGTCGAGTTTGAGTCGGATTCAGGCATGATATTAACACACTTCGGATTCAGGCATGATATTAACACACTTTATACTTGTCCAACCCTAATTCGGCTCAAAATATGGGTTTAAATTTTTTTTCAAGCTTGCCCCAATTTATGAATAGCTAACCCGATACATTTTAGGCTCATCCATATTTAAAATATATATATATATATATATATAAAATATGTTATATGATTTCTAATTTAATATTTATTAATTTATATTTATATTTATTAATTTTTTATATATAGTCATCTTAATACTTTTTAATGTTTATTTTATAGTAGTATTATATATTACTATTTATTTATTTTTTATGTGTTATAAATTATATAATATAAAAAAATATAAAACATTATAAATTTATAAAACATGATATTGTTGTCAATGTAGGGGGACGTGGGTTCGAGTATACTGAAATGCATTATCATCCTAATTATTAAAAAAAATAATTATATCTTATTTGTAAAGAAAAATTAAAAATTAGATAAAAATTATATTAGTTTTATACTGATATATATATATATATATACACACATATACATATATTCCATTTGAGACCAACTAACAAATAAAGAAATCCTTCGATTTCCACAGTATCCTGTTGGGTTCCTTATTTTGGAATGAAGAATATAAACAAGGGATTTTTCTGATTTTTGTTTCATATTACTAAATTAGACATCAATTTAATTATAAAATTATTAAATTACCCTTACACGTTTGGAACAAATTACATTTTTACGAGAATACTTTTATCTTTTTATATTTTAAATAAAATTAATAAAAAAATTGAAAATGATGAAATTTGAGTACGTGCCATCAACATAGCATAAAACTTCAACTTTACGCGTATAGCTAGAGCTTAGACTTGCTCACGAGTCTACTTGAAATTTGAGAAGATTTGGGTTAAAAAATATTATACTCGTTTAAAATATGAGTCAAGCTTGAGCTTGAATATTTAAGGCCCAAGCCCGACCCTATTTTTTATAAATTTATAATATTTTATATTATGTTATTTTTATATATTATGTCATTTATAATACATAAAAAATTAAATAAATAGTATTATTTAATACTACTATAATGTAAATATTAAAAAATATTAAGATGACTATATATAAAAATTTAATAAATAAAAAATATAAATTATTAAATATTAAATTAAAAATAATATAAATATATATTTTAAATTTTTTTAAAAATACTGATGAGTCTAAAATAATCTCGGGTTAGCTATTTACAAATATAAAATAAGTTTGAAAAAAAAATTTAACTCATATTTTGAGCCGAATTGAGGTTAGACAAGTATAAAATGTTTTAATATCATGCTTAGTCCAACCCAAACCCGATCTAACTCATGAACATTTAGAACTTCATTTTTTCATTTTTCATGTTTTTTAATATTATTACACGAAAATTTTCACCCGCCATGTATATATATTTCATATATATGGTTTTATTTATTTATTATATGTGAATTTTAAAGGCAAATATATATTCTAAATACGTAAATTTTCACAAATATATAATAAAATTTAATAAAAGAACAACACCTTTATAATGCCAAAATTGACGACACTATTAGACAATTTATAATGCCATATATATATATATATATATATATCATGCAGCTTCCAGGAAGTAGGAAATGTAAAGAAAAAATGGTGCAAGAAGCTCAGCCTAGTAGTTAGAACCACAAAACTTTATCTTTACTGTAAATTGTCTGCAATGGCTCCACTCTTTCCAGGAAAATCCCCATTTTTTACCCTCTGTCTCCATTATTGTCCCCTTCAAGAACCTCCTTTATATAAACCCCTCCCGTCCTACTCCTACACAAGTTGAAACCTAAAATGCCCTTTAAAAATCTACAGTGTTCAAACATGGAAGAAGTAATCGACATTGTGGTTGATTTCGAAGACTACTTCCCTTCAATGATGGAAAAATAGAGTGATGTTGTTAATACGAGAAATATTTTTTAGAATAATAATTGTCTTCTCAATCACATTTCATAGCCTTAAATATCTCGTATTAAAGAATTTACGATCTGTTTATAGTGCTTGTGTTTGATACCATTATGTCAAATGGTATTATATTCCACTATATAGTGCAAGAAAATTATTTTTATTTGCTTAACTAGTATTAATCTTTTAATATTTAAGTTTACAGTTCAAATAATCTATAACTTTAATTATAAAAAAAATTAATTTTGAGAAATACTTATATTAAGTTATATCCATTTTTATAATATGTTAATTAAGTAAAAGATAATTAAAATTTATAATATATAACTTTTATAAATTTTTTTATAAATTACAAATAACATAATTTTAGTAATTTTAAAATGTTATTTTTATTAAATAAGTTATGATAAAAAAATTATAACATTTATTTATGAATAAATTTATTATTTTTATAATATATAGTATGGATATATAAATAAGTTATGTCCATACTTCATGATATTATAACACTTAAATTATTTTTTATAATAAATTTTTTTATCGTAATTTTACAATTTTTTTATTTAAATAATATAATTTTCTATAAAACTTTATACATACACAAGTTATTTTTATAATATATATTTTTTTGCCATAATCATCCCAAACACTTATGTGTTCATGCTTATAATATATATATTATAAATTGTATAAAAAAACTGGTTTGGGTGTAATTATCTACGCAATTACTCTAATTCTCACCCTCCCCTAAGAATTCGTAAGTGTAATTAGAATGCTCCAATTATACTAAATTCGATGGGATCAACCAATTGCAATAGTTACCCAAACATATCACCAACAATTACACAAAAATTCAATTATTAGATTGCTTTTTAAACACTACCTAAAAGTTTAAAGACTAGTTTAGATCTAAGTTAAATGTCTAATTAAAATATAAATTAAAAAATAAAGGAATTCCATAGGAAAAAAATGACTATGAAAAGGCATAATTCAGGACCAATTATTAATATTGTTAATTTTTTTCTATTAAATTTATTGACGCGACATTTTAAAATAAAATAAAAACTTACTGGGTGAACATGTAACTAAAAAAATAACATTGTAATGAATATTAATTTAACAAAATAATTACTACAAAATTAGCTTCTAACACAATTTATTAAAACGAAGTTCAACTCTTAGCACTTTTTTTTTTTTTGCATTCAATTATTTCATTGGGAAAATGGAATAAATCAACCACATTTTATGTCATCAAATGTCTACTTCAAGTTGGAGAAGATTTAGTTTGGTAGTAGAGCCGTAGAGATGAGAGAAATTGCGAAAAAGGAAAAAAATGATGATCTATGAGACCATTGGAATTGACATTTCGATAGCTCTTTCATGTTTAAGTCAATGACTTTGTTTAGACAAAATGAATAAGGTTGAAGACGATGAAGAGTGAGCATGTCTAAAAAGTATCCCCAAAGGAATCTAAGTGCTTTCTTAATCTCATATTATGCTGGCCAGCTAATTTTCTTCCATTATATATATTCCAAATCATTGATTTTGACAAAAAAATGGAAGGAAACTCTCTGGAACTTTGTGATAATGCTCTTCAACTGGAAGTCGTCGATAGAGATGGATCTCAGATGGAGAATGATAGAACCACTAAAAAAGTCCAATTTAAAGAAGATAAGGATGAGGCAGATACGGATATGTTAGTTGAAGCCGCGTCAAGTCCCAAGATATCCTGGAAGGATAAACTCCTGGGAGCTAATCCAGATACTTCTCGTATGGAAGAGCTGAATCCAAGCAGAGGCGCTAACGAAGATGATATCGAATTCCTTGAGGGAGATATCCAAAGGTCAGTGGTAAATGGTATACCAGCCATTGACTTATCGGAGAGGATTCAACAAATTCTTTTCAAAGAAATGGAGCTAAAAGTGGTTGTTAAACTACTCGGAAGGAATATCGGATATGGGGCTCTCTCCAAGAGAATCAACAGTTTATAGAGTTCATCCAAGCCACTCCACCTTATGGACATCGAGAACGGGTATTATTTGGCTAAATTTCACTCCATTGATAACTATTCTAAAGTTCTTACTCAAGGTCCGTGGATGATATATGGTCAATATCTAACTGTCCAACCTTGGACAAAAGAGTTTAACCCTCTTCAACCATATCCAAGTGTGGTTTTGGCCTGGATACGACAACCAGGGCTCCCGGGATTCCTTTATAAGAAGAAAATTATTGAAGAAATAGGAGGAACTATAGGGAAAGTAGTCCATTTAGATTTCAATACAGATAGCAGAACTAGAGGCAGATTTGCTAGGATGGCTATCTATATTAATTTAGACAAACCTTTGACTGGCCAAGTTCTGGTTAACGGAATGAAACAAAAAGTTGAATACAAAGCGTTACCGATGATTTGCTTTTCTTGCGGAAAGTACGGTCATACAAAGGAACTATGTCAGTTGGTGCTCTCTCACCGGAAAAAGCCCGGTCAACTACAATCTTGACGGAAACAGAGGAAAACGACAAGATCGAAACCTTTGGACCGTGGATGGTGGTCGAAAGGAAATCCTGGAATTCACGGACCGAAAATTTTTTCAAACGCGACAATAAAGGGAAAGGAATCTCCGGTTCCAGATTTGAAGCTCTAACGGGTATGGGAAATAATAGAGGTTCAGAAACAGAGGCTACTACTAGAGAAGATAAGGAAATTGCTAAAATTCGGGTTAACCAAAAAGCTGGCCCGCATGAAATGAAACAAAAGCAAATTTCTGGGGACAGAGTCAGGAGCATTAATTTTTCAAAGCCAGAAGGTGCAAACATCAATAGTGAAGTGATGGGGAATGCTTTAATAAATTCTAAAAGTATGGCTACCTTTTATGGAAAAGCAGACAAAAAAGCCATTAAAGATGGCAATGAAAGTGGAGCAAGTGGCCCACCATTTCCTAAAGCTTTAACATGTCCACCAAAGAGTGCAGCACATGCCAACAATGTGGCAGGCCCCTCAACCACAAAAGTTGACTCCCCCACTCAACCACAACCTTCTCTTCCTATTTTAATTACTAATTTTCTAATATCACCGCATCTTCACTTGGTAATAATGGCACATTATCTTTTTTACAAAATTCCTACACAACTCCAATTCTTGATTTCCAGGTTTTTAGTGCTAATGATAAACAAGCAATGGCAGACAACTCTGGATCACCAGTACCAAGAAAGTCTGAAGCTAAGGCAGGTCTACCCATTGTTGATTTAAACAGCAACAAACACACAGCCGTTTCCTTTAAAGAGCAAGAACCAGTTGAGGATGGTATTAGAAATCGAACATCAGGAAAATCAAAGGAGCCTAAGGAAAAGAGTTTTCGGACTACCAGGAAAATTATTACAAGCCCGTATGGAAAGGGGAATAATTTAAAAACTAGAAATTCCACTAAAGTTCCATTAAGAGAGTCTCTCTCTAATTTAGCTAAGTCTGTCTTAATTCCCCAAAAGACGGAGTTAGATCCACCTGACCAAAATTCTGGTAAATCAGATTAATTTGTTCGCCTATGCAGGTTCTAATTAGTTCCTTGACTTTGTCCTTTTGGTGTGTCTTTTTCCATTATTAAGTTTATATGATTTTTAACCTGTCTATATTTTCTTGGAACTGTCAAGGATGTGCAAGTAGTAAATTTCTTCGAGCTTTTTGTGAATATAATAATGAATACAAACCTAACATTGTATGTCTTCTGGAACCGAGAGTCAGTGGTCAAAAAGCCTATTCTATTATTGATAAGTTGGGGTTTGAACGCTCTCACCGCATTGAGTCTGTTGGATTTTCAGGAGGCATATGGGTTGGTTGGAAGGACAATATTTGTAACGACCCGAAATCCGTGGGCACCAGAAAAAAAAATGTGTTATCGGGCCTCCGTCTTAGTAAATCGAGTTAGTAAATAATCATTAGGAGTAATTATGAGTCTAGTATAGTGTGTTTAATTAGATTTTTATATAGTGAATTTAGCTTAATTTAAAGTAATTAGGAAAAAGAATCAAATTGAATAAGGAGTAAAAGTTTAATTATAGATTAAAAGAAATTATAAAGGACCAAAATGGCAATTATGCCATTTAGCATAAGTTGAGGCAAAAAAATCTGAGATTTTATGTGTTAAAATATATTATTAATATTATTAAATAATTATATTAATATAATATTATATTATATAATAAAGTAAATAGTATAAAAGAAATAGGAAAAGAAACAGGGAGAGAACAGAGAAACATTCGAAACAAGCAGGAAAGAAGAAGAAAAAGAAGGAAAAAGAAAAAAACTAAAGATTTAAGGTTTGAAGTTTTAAAAGGTAAGTCAATTTAGTTATTTTCTCTTAATTTTGATGTTTTAGAAGCTTTAAAGCAAGATTTTGATGAAACTAAGTTGGTATTTTGAGAGTTTTTAGGTTTTTAAATATAGTTTATATTGAAGAAAAAGATGAATTATGGATTAAATTAGATGAAATCTAAGTTAGAATTAGTAAAAGGATTAAATTGCAAGGTAAGCTATAAGTTTTCTACTATAGGGATTAATTTGGAAGAAATTATGAATTAGGGTTTTATTATGAAAATTATATAATCAAGTTGAATATGGAAGGAATTTAAGTAGAATCAAAGCATGAATTAAGTTAAGAAATAAGTAAACTTAATTAGGATTTAATTGCAAAATAAGTTATAAGAAAACAGTTTTGGAACAGCAGCAGTAGAGTAACTTTAAAAATTCACCAAAAATCGTAGAAGTGGAATTAGAAGTTGAGTGAGATATGAAATTAAATCTTATTGAGTCTATTTTCATATGAAAGAAACAGAGAAATCAAATAAGTTCTGTATTATGAGATATTTAAATTTTAGTGAAACTGGTTCAGGGTGATTCGAGATCCCCTGTTCTGAATTGGAAAAATCATTAAAAATTGTAAAAAATTAATTTGGGGACATAATTTATATGGTTAGATTCCTTAATGAGTCTACTTTTATAAGAAATAAACTAGAACATCATTTGAATTCTGTATAAAAATATAATTAAATTTTAGCAAAGAGTGGTCGGAGCTGTCAGACAACAGAATAGGGGTGATTTCAAAGAATAAACTGTACTTATTGGCTAAATCAAAAATTCTGAAAATTTTATGGCAAGAAGATATTTGAGTATAGTTTCATAGAAAATTTACGGATCTTAATTTGGAATTCTGTAATTCAAGATATAGATAATTTAGTGACAATGACTCAGGTAGACAGCTTTGAAAGAACTTATAAGTAAATAATAGAATTGTGTATAAAGGATGTGGAATGAAGAGGAAGAGTAGAAATTGAATAAAATTCAATTATTTATTGTAATTTAATGTTGTAATTAATAATGTAAATTATTATTATTTTCGTAGCTAACAAGGAACTCTAGACATCAACCCATAAAGGAAAGGAGAAGGTTACCGAGGAATAATCAAGCAAATTCGGGTTTGTATTACTATAATTCAAACTATTTATTTATTCATTAAATGTTATATTAATTTATGAATATGGTAAGTAAATTATAAGGTAAGTGTTCTTATTGAATTGAATGGAAATTGAGTTGAATGATGAATATGTATTGAAATTGAATTGTATGTGGATTGAAATGGAAAAATGTAATTGATATTGAAATTGAATTTGTTATGGAAATGAAAATGAAATTGAGAACTGAAATACCCTATTAACTAGTCGGGCTGAGTCGGATATAATTGGCATGCCATAGGATTTGGAAGAGTACGGGATTTATCGGCTTTGCCGATCAGGCACTTTATGTGTCGTAAATCAGGCACTTTATGTGTCGTATTTTAGGCACCTCGTGTGTCGTATCAGGCACCTCGTGTGTCGTTTCAGGCACTTATGTGTCGTATACTGATCAGGTACTATGTACCGTTTAGGCACAATGTGCCGTACTGGTGTGTTTGGGTTGGAATCCGTGTATCCGTTAAAGTCCGAGTCTGTTAATAGGGGTAAATAAAGAAAAGGTTAAATTGAATAAAATGAAATGGTTGAGCCATTGGAAGAAATGCGAAAATAGAACATGAACTGAAAAATGTGATTGGAATATGAGTATGAGAATAGAAAGTATGAACCATTGGTTCAAGAAATGGATAGTGGCTCAACATGATTGTGTATTATTTCAATTGTTGAATAGCTAAATTGAATTGTATGAATATATTGAGAAGGACAAACTTATATGAAAGTTATGTTTGAATTGGTTTAGTTAAATTAAAGTTATATGAATTAATGATATGATTATTATGTTTATAATTTGAATTATGGTAATACCACTGAGTATATGTATACTCAGCGTACGGTTGTTTCCGTGCGCAGGTTGTAAAAGTCAAATACTGAACCAGCATCCGAAGCCAGACCCGACTTCAGCAAACTTTTGGTGATGTATATTTCCTTTTCATAATGTGGCATGTACGTAGGTTGTGTTTAAAGGTTATTATGTTTTGAATGTAAATGGTTAAAAAAAAATGTTAGTATTACAAGTTTAAGAATTATAATGAATGAAGTATATTTATTTTAATCTAACTAATATTTTGATAAATTTAAGTTGATATTATATTGATTGAGTTTGATTAGAAGGTATTTAGAATAGAAAATAAATATATGGAATGAATTGGTTGAATTGGTTATGATTGAAATGAATATAGTTTAATTTACAGGGGGTTTTATATAATAATAAGCAGAAATGCTGCCGAAATTTATATTAAACAAAATTTATATTCGTAAATTGTCTGATATGTCCGGCAATGCCTCGTAACCCTATTCCGACGATGGTTCGGGGTTAGGGGTGTTACAATATTTCCATCAGTATTATCCATAATCATCCCCAATTCATGCTTCTCCGTATCCAAGGCAGTACTACTAATAATGGTTTGTTTATTTTTGTTGTCTATGGTAACCCTAACAGAACTAAAAGGAAATCGCTATGGAATGATTTATTGGACGTTCTACCCCAGAAACCTTCGCCATTGATGGTTTTGGGCGACTTCAATGCCATTCTTTCTCCCGAGGACAAAAAAAGCAATCATCAAAATGGTAAGAGGTGTAAATTATTTGGTAAATTTGTTGAATCGTGTAATCTGTAGGATCTAGGATTTATAGGGCCTTCCTCTACTTGGCAAAGAGGAAATACGTCCGAGAGAATGGACAGGGCTCTGGCAAATGATGATTGGATTTCTGTTTTTCCCCATTCTCTCGTTTACCATCTTTCATGTATCAAATCAGATTACAGACCTATTCTTCTCAAAACTAATCTTGAGCTCAGCGTCCCGAGAGGAAGACCATTTCGCTTTCTTGCCGGGTGGACAAAGCACGCCAATTTTAAGGATCTAGTTTCAAACAAATGGAGATACTCAGGTAACATGGCTGAATCTTTATCTAATTTTACCTCACATGTCAAAGAATGGAACAGGTCTATCTATGGCTACATAGAGACTCGAAAAAAGCAACTTATGAAATCTCTTGGGACAATTCAAAAAGCTCTGGATTAGTCGAATTCCAGAAGATTAGCAAATTTGGAGATGGAGGTCCGAGATGAGTTGGAAAGTGTCCTTAATCATGAGGAACTTTTATGGAGACAAAAGGCCAGATGTGATTGGCTTCAATTTGGAGATCGAAATACCAATTTTTTCCATAGTCGTACAATGCAAAGAAGGAAATTTAATCGAATATTGGCTCTACGTATCAGTGATAGGGAGTGGTGTTCAGAACAGACAACACTCAGGGAAGAAGCCGTCAAATTCTTTGAGGACTTGTATGGAGAAAACCCAGAGCCCATATATGATATTCCTTCTAATATCTTTACTAGCCTCAAGGAACAGGACATTGACTTTCTCAAAAAACCGATTCAGAATGATGAGATTAAAAAAGCTCTCTTTGACATGGATCCTTTAAAAGCTCCGGGAAGTGATGGATATCATGCAATTTTCTTCCAAAGCCAATGGGAGCTAGTTGGCGGAGTGGTTTGTGAATGGGTTCAAGGTATCTTTGCAGGTAAGAAAATCGAGGAAGAGCTCAACACCACTCTTATTGTTCTCATCCCGAAGAAGGACTATCCTGAAGACTTTAGCCAATTCCGACCAATCAGCCTTTGTTCAGTTTTGTACAAGTTAGTGATGAAGGTGATCGCTAATAGATTCAAAGTGATGTTCCCAAATTTCATTTCTCCAGAACAAGCAGGGTTTATTGCAGGAAGAAACATATCGGATAATGTCATAATTGCCCAGGAAGTAATTCACTCTATGCGTAGTAGAAAAACTGGCAAAAATTGGATGGCTATCAAGCTACATTTGGAGAAAGCTTACGATAGGATCAGCTGGGATTTCATTCATGTATCACTTATCACAGCAGGAATCCCCGAGGGTCTCAGAAGGTCATCATGAATGCTATATCCTCCTCTACTATGTAGATTCTTTGGAATGGAGCTCCATCTAGGCCGTTTAAACCTGTTAGAGGAATACGGCAAGGGTGTCCTCTATCGCCATACCTTTTTGTACTTAGTATGGAATGGTTAGGGAATTACTTCAGGCATGAAATGAGGACGGGTAGATGGCACCCTATTCGGCTATCAAGATCAGGTCCAGATATATCCCATCTTTTCTTTGCAGACGATCTTGTTATTTTTGGTAAAGCTGAGATGGGCCAAGCTCAGGTGTTAAAAGATATTCTTCGACGCTTTTGTGAACTTTCTGGCCATAGAATCAGTTCAAGGAAAAGCAATATGTTCTTTTCAAAGGGAGTCGACACCATAGTACAGGATCAAATCAGTCAGTTTTTTGGGTTCCATAAGGTTCTCAACCTTGGAAAATACTTGGGGGTACCTATTATCCATTATCGTGTTACCAAAAGTACACTCAATTTTGTGATTGATAAGGCTAGGAGCAAACTTCAAAACTGGGACGCTCGGAAACTTTCCTTAGCAGGGCGCATAACACTCGCCCAATCGGTTTTACTGGCCATTCCGAGCTACTTTATGCAGTCCTTAGTAATCCTAAAAGGTGTATGTGATGAGATAGAAAGGATTGTAAGACAATTTATTTGGGGGAGCTCAACTAGCAAATCAAAACCAGCTCTGGTGGGTTGGGAGTCCATATGTCAGCCCAAGACTTGTGGAGGGCTCGGCTTTAGATATCTACATGACCATAATACTTCTTTTCTCATGAAGATTGGTTTCAACCTCGTCTCTCGGAAGGATGATCTTTGGGTTCGAGTACTCCGATCGAAATATGGCTGGAAGAGTCAGTTACCGGAATCTATTCATAGAAGCCAATGCTCTCATATTTGGAGATCTCTCTCTAAGGCGTGGCCTCTCCTTTGTCAGAATCTTCTGTGGTCTGTTGGGAACGGTGAAACAATTCAAGGATGGAAATACAATTGGATACCTAAAGTCGGGCCTCTGTTGTCTCATGTCCCAGCTCATAGCAGGCTCAACCTGGATAGTACTTTGAAGGATTGGGTCCTACAGGAAGGATCCTGGAATATTGACATGCTCAGCATCTTGTTACCTGAAGACATTATTAAGCGCATATTAAGTATCCCACCGCCTCATCCTGCTGAAGGCGAGGATAGAATCATTTGGGCACGCACCGAGTCAGGATCCTTCACTATTAGCAGTGTGCATAGGTCTCTAAAGGAAAATACTTGGAGACCCAAACATGACATTTGGAGGACCATATGGAAATATCAAGGACCACAAAGAGTCCGGCTTTTCCTTTGGCTTGTGGCCAATCAAAGAGTGCTCATCAATTCAGAAAGGGTCAGGAGAGGATTCGGACAAAGTAGTGCGTGTTCACGCTGTGGTCACGACGTGGAGGATATCATGCATGTCCTTCGGGACTGCCAGACTGCTAAGGAAGTTTGGATGCTCATAGTTCTTTTAGAGAAGCAACCAGGTTTTTTTCAGTTTCTATGCAAAATTGGTTATCCTCTAATCTCTCTTGTCATCTTAAGTTGCAGGACAAAGGAATCACATGGTCGTGCTTTTTTGGGATACTAGCCTGGAGATTATGGAAGAATAGGAATCTTTTCACTTTCCAAAACATTGATTGGACATCGCTCGAACTTATCAAATCCTCCCTCAGTTGGGCACAAAATTTTGAAGCCTTTATCACGAGGCCTAAGCCCAAAGATACTCCCCCGGGGCATCTACAACATAATTCTGACAACTGAGTTTTCTTATTCTCCGATGGAGCAGTGGCGAGAGGCTCTGGAAATGGCGCAGCGGGAGTGGTTCGGGACCGAGATGGCAATTGGGTGCTAGGGTATACGCACTACCTGGGGAAATGCTCACCATTGGAAGCTTAACTCTAGGGTATCCTGGATGGTGTTTTCATTCTTATTAATAGAGGCTACAAGAAGATCAAAATTCGATCTGATAACCTCGAGGTGGTTAGGATCTTGTCCACAGAGGGCATGACAGATTTTGGATCTACGCTAATCAGGAGAGTTAAAAGACTTCTGCTATCCGAAAAACAGTGGGAAATCAAGCATATTCCCAGGGAGAATAATTCATCTGCAGACCAAATGGCGAAGATTGGGCTTTATTGGCAAAATTCACTCCGGACTTTTGAAGCTCCACCTGATATGATGGCTACAATTTTTCAACATGATAAGGCAATTAATGTCTCGTAGGAGATCTTAGTTTGTTTTCTTTTCACCAGAAAAAAAAAAGTATCCCCAAAGGCATTTTTATGTTTATCTCCTCCTTACCTCTCACATGATAGTCCTCTTAATTTTGAAGCCCAAGGTGCCTTGAGATTAGTTCATCCTCTTACTTTATTTGTTTGCTCCTTTTCTCCAATTTTAATCGTGGCAAGCTTTGTCTAGCCTTGGTATTTTGCGGCATTAAGGTTCTTTTGCTCTTTTACTATCAATCTTTGCAGAGAAGATTCTTAGGGGCTAGCATGGGCGCCGGCCCCTAAAATGAAAAATTATCATTTAGGTTCTCTAATTTTTTTTAATTTTAAATTAATAAATGTAAAATTATATTTTGGCCCCCTTAAAATTAAAAAAAATTCAATTTAATACTTTTAAAAATTATAAATATATAGACTATAAAAAATTAAATTTTCATTCGGCCCCCTTAAAAAATTGTTCTGCCTTCGCCCTTGAATCTTTGATAAATCCTTTTGTCCTCTTACTATGAAACATGTATAACTGATCCTTTTCAGTTCTGGCCTTTATGTGTATTGTCGAAACCATTTTTTTTGAAATCGACGTTTTATTAAAAAAGAAAATGGGAGTCGCCACCAATCTTTTTTTATATGAAGGGTGATCGGATCACCTCGAAACTTGATCTTTTTAATAAAAGGTTTAATTTATTAAAATGATGTTTTTCGGTCTACAAAAATCCAGAAAACGAGTTTGGGAGTCGGTCACGCACGAGGAAGGATTAGCACCCTCGTGATGCCCAAAATTGGCACCTAATTGATTAATTAATGTCTTAATGTCGAAAATTGAAAACTCGAAAAGAATTTAAGATACGATCCCTCTTTGTATTATGTTAATTTTACTCAAAATTGCTTGAATAAATAAAAATAAACGTTAAAGACCCTCTTGCCTTAATAACAAAATAGCACATCCCGTAAGTTAGGACACGACATCTTGAACCTTTGAGAATAAGCTTGCTTTTATTTTTTTTTATTTGAAATCTTATGGGTTTTAAATTCTAAAAAGATATTCGGCCATTTGGGTCCAATGAGGAAAATTGAAACCCCGTAAGTTAGGGCACGACTTTCTCGAGTTTCCAAATACATAGCATTGCCTTATTTTGAAAATTTTCCTTTTTTATGAATTCGGGTGAAAAGTAATGTAATATTTAAAATGATATACAATATATGATAAAATATTATAATAACAATGATGTAATTACAAAGTTGAATACAATAGTAGTAAACAAGTCTCGATAAATAAGTAAAGCAATAAAACGGAAATGCATGATATAAAAAACAAACAAACATAACATAAAATGTTTAAAAATGAATGGAACAATGAAACCATATATAAAAAAGAGGAAATAAATGATAAACAAATGGATAAATAAGTAAATATTACTAGTAAGAAAATGCACGAATCAACAAATATTTATAAAGAAAATATTAACCTTATAAACTTTAATATGTATATAACGCGTATAGAATAATAAATAAATAAGTAAGTAAAATAGATATACGTAATGCTAAGTTTAGATTTTTAAAATGTCAAAAATAATAAAGTAGCAAAGATGAGATAAAAATATAACAACAACAACAACAACAACAACAACAACAACAACAACAACAACAACAATAATAATAATAATAATAATAATATGTGTAAATAAAGGAATAAATAATCATATAAATTCTAAATACAAGAAGAGTAAAGAACTAGATAAATGAATGAATGTAAAAATAAATAAATAAAATAAAACAAAACAGAACAATATGCATATAAAAATTAAAACTTGAAATTAAGAATAAATGATTAAATTGAAATTGAAATAAAATTTAGAGTCTAAATTATAATAAAATAAATGAATAAACATAAAAGGGACTAGATTGAAATTTAAATGGAATTTAAGGGCATAAATCGAAATAAAATAAAATAGGGGACCACATTGAAAAGTGCGAAAACATGGAGGACCAAATGGGGAAATATTCCCCGCCTTCCGAAACGCACCGTTCCAAGAGGACCGTGTCGAAACCGTCCCTTTTTTAAAAGGCGGGAATCAACTTAGGTTTTGAAAATGAATAAAACGGGGAGTCGCCACCGATCTTTATTTGGTGTGATCGGATCACCATTGTTTTAATAAAACTTTTGATTTACTAAAACATTGTTTTTGGTATACGAAATTTGAGAAAATAGGTTCGGGAGTCAGTTACGTGCGAGGAAGGGTTAGCACCCTCGTCACGCCCAAAATTGGTACCAAATTGATTAATTAATGTCTCGATGTCGAAAGTTGAAAATTTTAAAAAGAATTTAAAAAATCGATCTCTTTTGGAAATATTTGAGTTTTCTCGAATTGAATCAAGATTTTCTCGTTTCGAATGAATAAAATATCACATCCAATACTTTAGGACACGATAATTTAAATCCTCGAATCCAAGATCATCTCATAGTTTCCCCGAATTGAATATCAAGACTTTCTCGTTTCAAAGGAATAAAATATCACATCCAATACTTTAGGGCACGATAATTTAAATCTTCGAATCCGATATCATCTTATGATTCCCGAGACTCATGCATTGAAAGTATCAAAGGGATATCCAATTATTTGGTCAAGCAAAAATCGAAACCCAGCACGTTAGGGCATGATTTCTCGGTTTTCCAAACATAGAATATTGCCTTATTTTGAAAATCTTATCTCGAGTTAACGAAACGTCACATCCAATACGTTAGGACACAACCTCTCGAATTCTCGAGAATAAGCATTTAATTATTTAAAACTTTATTACTTAAAAGGGTATTTTGCTATTTAGGTTAAACGAGAAAAATCGAAACCCAGTAAGTTAGGACACAATTTCTCCCGAATTTCTAAAAATAAGTATTTTATTCCCAAGAGGAGGATATCTCATTATTTGTCAAATGAGAAACCGAAACTCAGTAAGTCAGAGCTCGATTTCTTGAAATTTTAAATACGGGATATTGCCTTTATTTTAAGAAATCAATTTTGTATTAGGTAAAAGTTAATAAGCATGAATTTGTGAAAACAAGAAAAACATGAATCGCGGTATTTACAGTACAAGGGAATAATAATAATTGCATAACGTGAGTGACAACAATGAAAATGAAAATAAAATAAACAAGTTGAAGACAAAAAAGATAATAAAAAAATAAAAGTAAAAATGAAAGTAAAATAATATAATAAGTAATAAATACAAAAAGAAAGTATAATAATAATAATAATAATAATAATAATAATAATAATAATAATAATAACAACAACAACAACAATAATAATAATAATAATGATAATGATAATGATAATAATAATAATAGTAATAATAATAATAGTAATAATAAATAATAAAAATAATGATAAAATACAATAATGGTAACAATAATAATAATAACTGCAAATAATAAAAATGATCAAATTGAATTAAAAATGGAATTTTGGGGTCAATCTAAGGTAAATAAGAGAGAAAAGGGCTTAATCGTAGATTGGCATAACACAAAGGGACCGATCGCACAAATTTTCCTTTAAGGCATGGACGCGCGGATCCAGCTCCTGGATCGGGTTGAGGCGCGGGTCATCCCTCCCCCAAACGGCGTCGTTTCCTCTTAGTATTTAAGCCCAGAATTTTACCCCAATTTCATTTTGCAGCTTACAAACAATAAAATAAAAAAGGAAAATGGTTTTCCTCTGTTAGGTTTTTTAAGAGGGTGCGATTTCCGGCAACTCGTCGCCGCTTCTCCGTCGCCGTCCGTTGCCGGCGACCACCGTTTTCGGCGGCACTAAGGTAAAAGTTTCCTCTCTTCTCTTTTTTTTTTTATATTGTTTAGGCAATATATATACGTATATAGTTTTTTTTTAAAAAAAGAAATCTTTAAATATATATATCTAAACTGTTTTTTTTTAAAGAAAATAAAAATAGACGGAAAATAAAAGAACCTTTGCTCGGGATTTTCTTATCGAATACTTGCCTTTTTTTTTATCTCTTTATTTGTATCTGAAAATTTTCAAATCTATTTCTATTGATCCCAAAAAAGGTCCCATACAATGTTTTTTTGCTTGGCTTTATTAGCCATTCTTACATGATATTTTTTTTATCATTTTTGCCTTGTCTTCTTCTTGCTTTTGCAGGTGCAAGTGGAGCAAGTGGTTAGTGGGTAGGAGATGGGGAACGGCGCTGGTGGAGTAGAAATGCTAGGGTTTTTTCTTTCTTGTTTTCTTTTTTTTGGGGGGGTTTGGGCTAATTTTTTAATGGGCTGTTGAGTTTTTTTGGTTTAATTGGGCCGGCAATTTTGGGCTATGACAGCTGTCCCTCTTTGCTCATTGTCGTGTAACGGGAATGGAGCAAAGACTTTTAAGAAGGCCCAAATTTGACCGGATCCACTGAGTCTGGATTCTTCGGAGCTCTTACTCTCCATGTGGCCTCATCTCACTCCCTGGTTTCTTGTTGCTTTGATCATCTTCACTGCAACCTTAGGATACGATTATTGACTTCGGTCTGCTTTTCTATATTTTCAAGAATGTCAGGTTTACTGACTTCATTCTGTTCCTAAAACATCAGGACTACCAGATTTGCTATCTTCAGTCTGCTCCTGAAACATCAGGACTGCCAGACTTGCTATCTTCAGTTTGCTCCTGAAACATTAGGACTGCCAGACTTGCTATCTTCAGTCTGCTCCTAAAACATCAGGGCTGCCAAACTTGCTATCTTCAATTTGCTCCTGAAACATCAGGACTGCCAGACTGCCAGACTTGCTATCTTCAATTTGCTCCTGAAACATCAGGACTGCCAGACTTGCTATCTTCAATCTGCTCCTAAAACATCATGATTGCCAGACTTGGCATCTCAGGATAAGAATTCAGGGAGAAGAGATTCGTAGTTTCAATCTTCTCTACTGAAACTTTAAAGAAATAAGGATTTATCCTCATTGTTAACTCAGGGAGACGGGATTTGTAATCTCAACCTACTCCACGGGAACTAAGAATCAGGGAGAAAAGATTCGTAGTCTCAACCTTCTCTACTGAAATTTCAAAGAAATAAGGGTTGATCCTCATTGTTAACTCAGGGAGGCGGGATTTGTAATCTCAACCTGCTCCACTGGAACTTTGAGGAAATAAGAATTCAGGGAGAAGAGATTCGTAGTCTCCGTCTTCTCTACTGAAATTTCCAAGAAATAAGGATTTATCCTCATTGTTAACTTAGGGAGGCGGGATTTGTAATCTCAACCTACTCCACGGAAACTTCGAGGAAATAAGAATTCAGTGAGAAGAGATTCGTAGTCTCCATCTTCTCTACTGAAATAAGGATTGATTCTCATTGTTAACTTAGGGAGGCGGGATTTGTAATCTCAACATACTCCACTGGAACTTTGAGGAAATTAGAATTCAGGTTTTCGATCTGTTTTACCACTGTTTAGCAAGATAAGATCTGCAATCTTTAACTGATCTGCTCCTGCAGCTTCAAGAATATCAGGTCTGCTATCTTCAATCTGTTCTACTGCAAACTCAGGGAGACAAGATTTGACGTCTTAGGAAGACATGACTACAATCCTCGGTCTGCCCCACTACTATATCTAGGGGACGAAATCTGAAATCTTTGATATTGCTACACCGTTCTCTGGGGAACCTGTCCTGTAGAATTAGTTTTATGTGCTTATGCTTGTGCAAATGATGCGGATGCTATGATCAGAATGATCCAGATGCTCCTAACCACATGTGCTATGGAAGACATCTACATGAATGCAGAATGTCATGAGGAAGCTGATTTTTTTGTTAAAAATGCATAAGGATCGGAATGCGATGATCGAAACGCTCCTAACGATGATGTAGAAATGACCCATTTTTAAGGCTTAGGGTTGTTATCGCTCGTCATCCGTCAGAGTCTTATTGCTGATATATTACGCTGCTATCTCAGTCTGCTGGTACCTTTGCCCAAAAACTCAAAGAAATAATCTTATTTTGTTCAAATGACTTGCCCCAATGTAGCTTCAAGGTCCATTTCACGGTATCTATAGGACTTTAAGGCTTATACCATCTTCAGACCCCCTCTCTACAACTCAAATAGGGTATAGGGTTTGTGTTATCTTTAATCCATCTCATCGTGACTCAAGGGTGTATCATCTTTAATCCATCCCACTGCGACTCTAGGTAATCAATTTGGTCTGCTACTCCTCCCATTCCCTGGGTGTTATGACCGGATGTATATGGATGATACTTGCACGAATGCAAAATATTATTTTTCTTTCCCCTAGATGATCCCCTTGTACACTTGGGTTGACATTGCTCGTTATTTGTCGATGTTGTATCACCAACGAAATGTCTTGTCTTTTGTTTAACCAAAAAGAAGTTCAAAGAGATAATCATCTTTCTCCAATATTCCAAACCTTAGGCTTGGTGAGTTCTAAACAAAAGTTCTGTTTCAGATCCTTATATTGTTTAAAAGCTTCTAGAGTAATATGCGAAACTCCTTTCATGAAAGTAATATTAGTCCACAAATCGTTATTTCAATGCAAAATGCCTGAAAAAAATTGTAACAGTGGACAAGAAGGAGATTTATTGAGAGCATAGCTTGAAACAAACAAGTTAATCAAAGCTAGCAAATGCAATGAAAAAGAAAGTTTATTTAGAGTTTGTTTTGAAAAGACAAAGATAGCAGACTCAAAATCGAGACTAGGTGCCCCAGATATCGTGTTCAATATATGTTTAGGGGATTCGGAGTACTTTGTCGATGCCCCAAGATGCAACATACCTCTTCATTGTTTCAAGCGTAGCGAGACTACTGTATACCCCATTTTTGATCAAAATTTGACCTGCCCTTTTCAAGTTTTCAACTCAAATCCCCTTTGGTTTCAAAGCGCCATTTGCGATTTTTCACCTTAGTCTCTCTTGTTTCTTCTTCTTCTTCTTCTTTTTTGAACCTGATGCAATCCCCTTACATGGTGGACCAACAGTACCCGAACCTCATGATCCGTCTGGCTATTGTAGAGCCATGTGTTTAAAAAAAAAACCCTTATGGACCTCTTTTGAGATTTTCTCGAGTGTGTCTTAATATGATCATGCGAAAATATTTTTGAATTCTTGGAAATAACCCAATGATGTATTGCCTTATTCATGTGATGAGCTAGGCTTCCATCTTCACTTCCTTCGTTAGCTCGTAGTATCCGCTGAGACTTCGTAAGGTAGGATCTACCATTCTTAACAAATTAAGAAATAAGTTGCAATTTTTGTCATCTTCAAAGTCCTTAGATCCCTCTGACACATATCTCGTTAAAAAGAGAGCGCAGTAACAGCGTTGTTCTTGTCATTGATATCTGGGTACCTATTGTGGGTAGGAAGGCGAAAAATCCAAAGAATAAATGCTTCTAAGGATGATTATTTGTATGACAATGTAGAGCATGAAATGTAATGAGTGAAAATAAAGATGCATTTTATTGAAATAGCAATTTTAGACACAAGTCTGTTTCACAAAAGGCTCTTATTGCCCTTAGGCTTAAGGCAACAAGCGTGTTTTGGACATTACTCCGAACAAGTTCTAAAAATACAGGGATGACTTCTACAGTCCTATTGGTCAAAACACTCCCAAGTATGTAAGGGCTCGAAAACTTTTGATTCCTCAGTTCATGCTTCAGATATGTCGTTAGTGTTCTGATTTCTCGATTTCCAGGCTTCTGGCGACTTCTTTAAGGAAACGCAACTCTCCGGTCTCTACTTTTAATTACTACATTTACTATTTTTCCATCGAGCTTCACAATACCCATGTTGATGAAATTTTCCACCAATTTCTTGAAAGTAAGGCAATTTTCAATCGAATGGCCTGTAATCCCTGCGTGGTACTCACACTGAGCATTTGGGTCATACCATTCTGGGTATGGAGGTTGCATCGGTTTTGGATAGTGGGGGCACACAACGTACGCATCAAATAACCTTTGATACAACTCCTTATACGTCATTGGGATTGGCGTAAATTGGAGTTCTTCAATGTTTTTCCTTGTGCTAGATTTTTTCTTGATGAACCCTGATAACCAGTGGGCGCAACCCTCGGTTGACCTGCAGCGACTGACTTGGAATGCTTGCTCAAGTTGTTCACTTCACTTTCTCCCGCATCTATCTTTCCACTCTTTATGGCATTTTCTATCATTTCCCCTGCCATGACTATATCTGTGAAGCTCTTAGTTGTGCTTCCTACCATATGGGTGATAAATGGGGGCCTCAATGTGTTAATGAAGATCATGGTCCTTTCTTTCTCTAAGAGTGGTGGTTGGACTTGCATCGCGACCTCCCTCCATCGTTGGGCATACTGCCTAAAGCTCTCGCTCGATTTCTTTTCCATATTCAGTAGCATGAATTGTCGGGTGCCACGTCCGTCACGTGGCTATATTGTTTTATGAAAGCTTGGGCCAAGTCCTCCCATGAACCAATTTGGGCACGACTTAACTGGTTATACCACCTAGCCGCAGATCCAATCAGGCTATCTTGGAAACAGTGGATTAAAAGCTGGTCATTATTGACGTAACCTGTCATTCTCTGACAAAATATCGTAATATGAGCCTCATGGCAACTTGTCCCATTATATTTTTCGAACTCTGGCATCTTGAAATTATTAGGAAATACCAGATCTGGGACCAAACTTAAGTCTCTCGCTTTAATGACGCGGTGGTGGTTGGTATTTTCCAGAGCCTTGAATTTCTCCTCCAACCATCTGCAGCGATCTTCTATCTGCCTTGAGGATTCAGCTTTCATCCCTTCCTTTTCCATCATATCTAAATCAGGGACAACAGGATTAACAGGGTCATCTCCTGGGTTGGATCCTGAGCCTATTTGGAAGTTCACAGGAGCTCTGATATTATCTTGCCCTTGTTGAGGCTTAATTGTGACGGATGGCCTCCGGAGATATTCTTGATGTTGTGAAGGAGCATGTGGCAAGGTGGAACCTAAAGGAATCCTTTCACTCTCCTCTCTAGTAATAGCCATGGGGCCTCTTCCTCTCTCCATAAATCCATTCATCAGTTGCTTCATTTGAGTCATCATGTCTCTCTGGGACTCCATCATCTTGTCTATCATGTCTTGTTGGATCTTGGCCAGCTGCTTCTGTATTTGTGCTTGCACTTGTTCTTGTATTTCTTTTTGGAATTGCTCATATCTTTGATCCATTTTTTTCAACTTAGCACGCGTTTCGTACGGGTGTTCAGCTTCCAGATTTCCTTTTTTTTCACTTTCTCTGTTATAATTTTAGCTTATTAGGCTCTCTCTATGCATATGATGTGATGTGAGTGTATGAAATGCAATGCAAATGCATAGAATGAATGCAAAAAAGAAAGAGAGGCGTTGATTATGAATCTAATTCCATTAGAAGAACTTTTCTTGAAAGTAAAGCTCTTTACATAAAACGGATTGCATATACAGTTTTGTCCTCATAGTCCAAGTGAAAACACCAATCTTTTTGTTCGTATCTGGATGTTATAGTCGTGTCTCATGAACTTTCTCCATAGATGCCTCTTCTAGCTCCTTATTGCTCAGTTCAGACCGTATCTCTTCACTCACTTATCTTCCGTGATGTTCATAAACTTCTTTTAAGGAAGTCAAGACGTGACGATTCTTGAATAATCCTTGCTGGCCTGAATCGTCGGGTAAAGTCTTGTATTCTTCTGTGAACCATCAGCCTTCTCTCGTTGTTTACTTGGACTATATTTGGGCGACCGTATTATAATCCACTTTATCAAGAAATTCATTTCCTTATGACAAACTCCTCTGTTTAGCAATCGAATATTAATCAACACCTCCTTTCTATGATGATGCAATGTAATGCAATCAAAACAGAAGAAAACACGTTAGTACAAGAGGAATGAACAAACAGAAAAGAAAACACGTTAGCGCAAGGGAAATAAACAAACACAGAACAACTATCCAGGTGACCACTAGGGGTTTGGCGTGGCTCTATCTAGGATAGGCTTCTAGGTATTTCTACATGTGGTTTGGTTCTAAAGAGAGGTACCCGAACCAGCAGATTCCTCGATTCTTACCCATTATAGGCTCATACGGAACGAGTTCAGTTCAGGGGAATACATTTCCCTATGGCTGCACGGAGATGAAAATCTCATGAAGACATAGGTACAAATGTATCCCGAAAGAGATCCACTATCTTACACGGAGGTGAAAACCTCACGAAAGAGTAGCTTCTCACTCCCACTTAAGGGTGCGACCACAAAGGTCATGCAATGCAATGTGCACCAGAAAATAGAAATCATATGCAATGACACAAATGAATGCAACAAAAGGATCGTAATTTTCAAATCAAATTTTCAAATCAAACTTTTGACAAAGGACAGAAGATAATCAATTTACGGCCTGACTCTCAGTGGGTCCTAGTGGAGTCGTCAAGCTGTCGAAATCGTTCCTTTTTTGAAAGGCGAGAATCAACTTGGGTTTTGAAAATGAATAAAATGGGGAGTCGCCACCGATCTTTATTTGGTGTGATCGGATCACCATTGTTTTAATAAAACTTTTGATTTACTAAAACAATGTTTTTGGTCTACGAAATTTGAGAAAACAGGTTCGGGAGTCGGTTACGTGCGAGGAAGGGTTAGCACCCTCGTCACACCCAAAATTGGTACCAAATTGATTAATTAATGTCTCGATATCGAAAGTTGAAAATTTTAAAAAGAATTTAAAAATCGATCTCTTTTGGAAATATTTGAGTTTTCTCGAATTGAATCAAGACTTTCTCGTTTCGAATGAATAAAATATCACATCCAATACTTTAGGACACGATAATTTAAATCCTTGAATCCAAGATCATCTCATAGTTTCCCCGAATTGAATATCAAGACTATCTCGTTTCAAAGGAATAAAATATCACATCCAATACTTTAGGACACGATAATTTAAATCTTTGAATCTGATATCATCTTATGATTCCCAAGACTCATGCATTGAAAGTATCAAAGGGATATCCAATTATTTGGTCAAGCAAAAACCGAAACCCAGCACGTTAGGGCATGATTTCTCAGTTTTCCAAACATAGAATATTGCCTTATTTTGAAAATCTTATCTCGAGTTAACGAAACGTCACATCCAATACGTTAGGACACAACCTCTCGAATTCTCAAGAATAAGCATTTAATTATTTAAAACTTTATTACTTAAAAGGGTATTTTGCTATTTAGGTTAAACGAGAAAAATCGAAACCCAGTAAGTTAGGACACAATTTCTCCCAAATTTCTAAAAATAAGTATTTTATTCCCAAGAGGAGGATATCTCGTTATTTGTCAAATGAGAAACCGGAACTCAGTAAGTCAGAGCTCGATTTCTTGAAATTTTAAATACGGGATATTGCCTTTATTTTAAGAAATCAATTTTGTATTAGGTAAAAGTTAATAAGTATGAATTTGTGAAAACAAGAAAAACATGAATCGTGGTATTTACAGTACAAGGGAATAATAATAATTGCATAACGTGAGTGACAACAATGAAAATGAAAATAAAATAAACAAGTTGAAGACAAAAGATAATAAAAAAAAAGTAAAAGTAAAAATGAAAGTAAAATAATATAATAAGTAATAAATACAAAAAGAAAGTATAATTATGGTAGTAATAATAATAATATTAATATTAACAATAATAATAATAATAATAATAATAATAATAATAATAATAATAATAATAATAATAATAATAATAATAAAACAACAACAACAACAACAATAATAATATTAACAACAACAACAACAACAACAACAATAATAATAATAATAATAATAATATTAATAATAGTAGTAATAATAATAATAATAATAGTAATAATAAATAATAAAAATAATGATAAAATACAATAATGGTAACAATAATAATAATAATAACTACAAATAATAAAAATGATCAAATTGAATTAAAAATGGAATTTTGGGGTCAATCTAAGGTAAATAAGAGAGAAAAGGGCTTAATCGCAGATTGGCATAACACAAAGGGACCGATCGTGCAAATTTTCCTTTAAGGCATGGACGCGCGGATCCAGCTCCTGGATCGGGTTGAGGCGCAGGTCATCCCTCCCCCAAACGGCGTCGTTTCCTCTTAGTATTTAAGCCCAGAATTTTACCCCAATTTCATTTTGCAGCTTACAAACAATAAAATAAAAAAGGAAGATGGTTTTCCTCTGCTAGGTTTTTTAAGAGGGTGTGATTTCCGGCAACTCGTCGCCGCTTCTCCGTCGCCGTCCGTCGCCTAAGACCATCGTTTTCGACGGCGCTAAGGTAAAAGTTTCCTCTCTTCTCTTTTTTTTTTTTATATTGTTTAGGCAATATATATACGTATATAGTTTTTCAAAAAAAAAAAAAGAAATCTTTAAATATATATATCTAAACTGTTGTTTTTTTTAAAGAAAATAAAAATAGACGGAAAATAAAAGAACCTTTGCTCGGGATTTTCTTGTCGAATGCTTGCCTTTTTTTTTATCTCTTTATTTGTATCTGAAAATTTTCAAATCTGTTTCTATTGATCCCAAAAAAGGTCCCATACAATGTTTTTTTGCTTGGCTTTTATAGCCATTCTTACATGATTTTTTTTATCATTTTTGCCTTGTCTTCTTCTTGCTTTTGTAGGTGCAAGTGGAGCAAGTGGTTAGTGGGTAGGAGATGCTAGGGTTTTTCTTTGTTGTTTTCTCTTTTTTTTTTGGGTTTGGGCTAATTTTTTAATGGGCTGTTGAGTTTTTTTGGTTTAATTGGGCCGGGCAATTTTGGGCTATGACAGACCGAATCAAAACTAAAATAAAATTCTAGGGAATAAATTAAAAATAAGAAAAAAATGGATTAAAAATTTAGAAAATGCGAAAGGACCCATAAAGAAAATATACCATCTGGTTAAAAACGCGCGGACCTTAACTGGAGCGGGTTGGGTCGGTCCGTTTCGCACCAAAACGACGCTGTTTAGTGTCAATGGGCACTATGCCAAAACAACACCATTTTGTACCACTATTTAAATTAAAATTTTCAATTTTTTTTTTCATTTTAGCATTCTTCTAAAAAAAACAAAAGAAATCTTTCAACTCTCTCTCATTCTCTAGAATCTGGCCAAAGGGGGGTGGATTCCAAGACGACCACCATCGCCGGCGACGGGCTCCTTCCATCTTCGGTGGCCGGAAAACACCATGAGCTCCCTATTTTAAACGTTTTGGCTCTTGGAGCCCGGATCTGGGGATGGTTTTCATCAAAACTCGACCAAAAATGGTAAAATCTAAAGGAAACCATTCGGCTTCTCTGTCGCCAAACCGAAAAAAGCCGTCCATTATAGGGGACGACGTCCTTTTCCCCACTCGCGGCGGTGGAATCTGAAACAAGTCGGTAAGTTTTGATTTTTATTATATCTTATGCCCTTTTTTTTTTGAAAAATGATAAAAATAAAATAAATAACAGGTAAAACGAAGCAAATCACCTTTTGCAATTTCTTTTTTGATTTCTCTAATGCTTGTGTGTTACAATCTGATTTTTATTGTGGCTTTATAGCCGAATACAATAAGTTTGCTATTGTTTTTATTATATATTTGCTTCGTTTCTGCTTTCTCTTTTTTGCAGGCGTTGGCGAAGGCGGAGAATGAATTTTTCCATTTCAGTGCAAGCTTGCAGATGGACCTCGAAACGAGGCATGGGCGACGTGGCCGAGGAGAAACAGCGCGGGGGGAGACTCTAGGGCTTTGTTTTACTGAAATTGTTTAATCATTTTGGGCCATTAGGCTTGTATTTGGGTTAGGGTTAATTTTGAATTTCATTTGTTTTTTGGGGCTTGTAACAAAAACTTGTGTATGACCCAATTTTACCCCAACTAGAGCCCAAACAATAAACCAGAAAAAATAAAACAAAAAAGTCCAAGTTACAGCGGGCCCAAAATAAAGGCCCAAACCTAGACCTAGCCCATAGCATAACAACCTAAACTTTTTGGCAGAAACCCTAGCCCCCTCTGTAGCGCCGCTCGCCCACATGCGCCGCAACCACTGCGCGCAACTCACTCGCACGTCTCTGCGTCGTGCACCCCTCCACGACACCCTCACCTGCGAAGCAAAACAAAAATCAAGGAACAGAAAGTAAAAAATGTTGTATTTTTTATTTTCATTTTTTCGGGTATAAAAACCCAAGCGAACCATTGTAAAGGGGGGATTTTTACAGATATATGAGAGCAAAAACACTTTACAAGCGAAAAAACACAGAAAATATAGCAGCCAAGGTTAATTTTTTCTATTTTTTTCCTTTTTTTTTCGAATCTGTTGTTTATTTTTTTAAGGTTTTCACATAAAGGAAAAGAGAAAAAAATGTCACTTTTGGGAATTCCGACCACCTGCGCGGTGGCCGGTGATGGTGGCCGGTGGTGGTCGGATCTGACGGCTAATGGCCAGATGATGGCCGGACCTGGGCTTGGGGGAGAGTTTTTCTTGGCATTCAGTTTTTTTTTTAAAAAAACAACAAGGGCTAAATGATTTTTTTTGACAAAACATTGGCTTATATAGTGAATCAAAACGACGTCGTTTTGATTCAATTAGGCCAGATGCAAAACGGCGCCGTTTCGTATTATTTTCTTTTTTTACCAGTACTATCACTACTGTTTTTATTATATATTAATACTTTATTTTTATTTTAAACTTTTTTTACCACTATTATTTTATGTATATATTATTATTATGGTTATATTTATTATTAGTATTATATTTGTATCATCGGTTTTTTTACTATTATTGTTCTTATTTTCATTCTTACTCCTATTATTTTTTATCATTATTAATATATCTTACCATTATTATTGCATTTTTTTTTTGCGTTATTTATCATTATGGTTCTATGGCTTTGTTATTGTATATGCTATTCTTGTCACTATTCGCTTTGAATGACCAGTTTTTCACTTCACCCACTTTCTGTTTAAAGGCTACATTGATTTTATTTTATTATTATTATTTTTTTGAAAGCCAAACTCGTAAAAAGGTTTTTATAGAGGTAATATTTAGTGGTTGGAAGTTCAGGAATTATTGCCTAATCGTGCTAGGTTTCGATTTCCTGTTCGTCCAAACACCTAAATATCCTTTAAAGATTTTTGATCGTATTTACTTAAATAAGGTAATATTTCATGTTTGGAAATTCGAGGGGTCGTGCCCAATCGTGCTGGGTTTCGGTTTTTAGTTTGGCCAAATAGCGTAATACCCTTTTTACATTACAATGCATGGATTTTGGAAATCATGAAATGATTTTGGTATCGAGGGTTTGAAACATCGTGTCCTATCGTGCTGGATGTGGTATTTCATATTTTCGAAATAAGAGAATTTCGATATCCAATTTGAACTATACAAACATTTTTTGAAGATTCATATTTTAAAATATTTTCTAATGTGCGATATTAAGGACATTAATCAATCAATACGGTACCAATTTTGGACATTAATCGAGCCCGTTTTTTTAAAATTCATAGACCAAAACATTTTCTAAAGTGACCCAGTCGCACTTTAAAAAAGGATTGGTGGCGACTCTGTTTGCCTTTTAAAGTCGACCCGTTTTCCAAACAAAAGAATGGTTCCAACAAATTGGCGACTCCACTGGGGACCAATAAGAGAGTCAAGCCGTAGAGTTGATTGATTAATGTCCTTTATCGAAAATTAAAAATGGATTTGATTCTTCATTGCACGAGGTTGTGTCGTGTCATATGTTTGTGTGGTTTGAGTCTCTTAAGATATTCTTGCATCATACTGCATGACCGTTGTGGTCACACCCTCTAAGTGGGAGCGAGAAACTATACCTTCGTGAGGTTTTCACCTCCGCATGGGTTAGGGGACTGCTTCCGGGATACATCCGTACCTATGGTTTCGTGAGGTTTTCACCTCCGCATGGCTATAGGGAAATGTATTCCCCTGAACTGAACTCAATTCATATGAGCCTATAATGGGTGAGGATTGAGGAATCTGCTAGTTCAGGTACCCTTCCTTTAGAACTAAACCGCATATAGTGAACCCTAAGAGCTCACCCTAGGTAGAGCCATGCTAAACCCTAGTGGTCACCCTGATAGGTGTTCTATGTTATTTATTTCTCCTGTGTTAACGTGTTCTCTTTTGTTTTGATTGCATTGCATTCACATTATAGAAAAGAGGTGTTGATTTCAAATTTGATTGCTAAATAGAAAAATTGGTCATAAGAAAATGGATTTTTTGATAAAGTGGATTATAATACGGTCGTCTGAATATAGTCCAAGTGAACACAACGAGAGAAGACTGATAGTCCGTGAAGGAATACAAGACCTTATCACCCAAGGATTCAAGTTGACGAAGACTGTTCGAGAATTACCACATCTCGGCTTTCTTGAAGAGGCTAACAAGTGAACAGGAGTAGCGGTCCAGATCAAGCAAAAGGACCTAGAGGAGGCATCTATTAGAAGTTTACAAGATTTGACTTTTACGAAGAAGGAGATTGATGTTTTCACTTGGACTATGAAGACAAGGCTGTGTATGCGATCCGTTTTGTGTAAAGAAATTTATTTTCTAGTAAAGTTTTTCTAATGGAATTGAATTCAGAGTCAACGCCTCTCTTTCTTTTTGTATTCATTCCATGCATTTGCATTGCATCCATTTGTATCACATCGTATCATATGCATTTAATATCATAAAAGAGCCCTATTAACTAGAGATCATATTATAGTTATCCTGGAGCACCGCTACTACACTCGGAAAAAAAACGAAAGCTATGGATCAAAGAATAGAAAAGTTAGAATAAATGCAGAAGGAGATGCAGGAACAATTGCAGTCTCAGATGCAAGAACAGTTGACTAAGATCCAACAGGACATGAGGGATTAAATGCTGGAGTCCCAGAAAAGTATGATGAGCCAGTTAACACAGTTGTTGACTGGAGGACCTGGAAAAGGAAAAAGTCCCATGGTTGATACTGGAGATGATAATGAAGATCCTACTTATCCTCCGGGCTTGGCCCCGGTAAATTCCCAGATTCAACCACCGAGAGTGTCAGTCAATATCAGACCCCAGTACCAGTCTGATACCGCAACACCGGTAAACTTCCCGGTAGGCTTGAGCTCCAACCTAGAAGTGAATTTGGCAAAACAGGTGGTCACTGATTTTGACGACTCACCAAAAGAGGAAAAAGCAAAGACAGAGCTCCCGAAGGAGTTCGAGGATCAATGCAAATGGTTGGAGGAGAAGTTTAGGGCATTGGAAAGTGTTGATCACCAACGCGAGGTAGATGCTAAAAAGTTGAGTCTGGTCCCTGATCTGGTACTCCCACCAAAGTTCAAGATGCCAGAATTTGAGAAATATAACGGGACCAGCTGCCCTGAGGCCCACATTACAATGTTCTATCGGATAATGACGGGATATGTCAGCAACAGCCAGTTGTTGATTCATTGTTTCCAGGATAGTCTGACTGGAGCCGCGGCAAAATGGTACAATCAGCTGAGTTATGCTCAAATCAAATCATGGAAGGATTTAGCATAGGCCTTCATGAAACATTATGGCCACGTAACTGATATAGCGCCTGACAGGATCACGCTACAAAACATGAAGAAGAAGTCAGGCAAAAGTTTCAGAAAATATGCTCAGAGGTGGAGGGAAGTTGCTACACAAGTCCAACCGCCGCTGCTCGAAAACGAAATGACTATGCTCTTCATTAATACCTGAAAGCACCTTTCATTAATCACATGTTAGGGGGCGTGACTAAGAGTTTCACAGACATGGTGATGTCCAGCGAGATGATAGAAAACGCGATCAGGTGTGGGAACATAGAGGCAGGAGAGAGCACGAGAAGAGCGGCCCCGAAGAAAAGGGAAAGTGAAATAGGTAATGTAAGCTCGGGTTATTCTAAACCCATTACTGTCACTCAACCAAGAGCGGTAGCTGTGGGCCAGCAGGCCTCGCCAAGACAAGAGCCCAACACGAGGCAAAGCACAAAGAAGTTCCAGTTTACTCCTATACCCGTGACATATAGGGAATTGTATAAAACTCTATTTGATGCACATATCGTGGCCCCTGTCCACTCAAAACCGTTACAACCCCTATATCCTAAATGGTATGACGCAAGTACTCAATGTGAATACTATGCGAGGATAGTGGGGTACCCGATAGAGAATTGCTTCTCATTCAAAAAGCTAGTCGAAAGGCTCATCAAAATGGGCATGGTGAAGTTCGATGATGCGTCTGTAGTAGGAAATTCGTTGCCCAATCATACTGATAAAGGGGTAAACGCAATAGTGGAGAACATTGAGAGGAGAATCAAACAGAATGTTGCTGAAGTAAAAGCCCCATTGAGAGAGGTTTGGAAGGAAATGCGGAAAAGAGGTCTAATTCCGTAAGAGTTGGGGAGCAAATCCCAGGACGTGAGGAACTACTGTGAGTTCCACAATAAGGAGGACCATGAGATCCAGCAATGTAGTGAATTCAGGGCCCTAGTGCAAGGGTTAATGGATAACAAAGAGCTGGAGTTCTTTGACTCCCCTGAAAGAGAAAACGTGTACACCATAGGAGGTGAGTCGGTAGAGAAGGACGCCGAGGTCAAATGGCGATCAATGACTTCTCCCTATATATCCAAATCCATTCGTACCTGAGGAAATTTTCCATCTGGGATCGGAGAACATGAATGAGGAAACGGTTGAAGACATGTTAAAAAACTGTGAACATGAATGTCGTATTTGAAGAGGGATCAAATGAAGGAAACCTAGGGGGCATTCGCCCCTACGAGCCTGAAAGTGTTCTAAATAACTGGACTGTGAAGGAAACTCCTGTAGTTTTTAGAGCTAACAAAGAGTAATGTTCAAAACACACTTGTTGTTTTAAGCCTAGAAACAATAAAAATCTTTTGTGAAATAGGCTCATGTTCAAACATCTTTATTTTCAATAAAAAGTGCATTTTTTTTATGTTTCATGCTGAGTAAATATCTCTCTACCCTCTCATTTCATTCATAATCATACCATATAAATAATCATTCTTGGAATCATTTATTCTTTGGAATTTACTTTCGTACCTACAATAGGTACCCGGATATCGAGACATGAACGACGCTGTTACGAACTCCCTTTTAAGTAAAATATGGGTCTAAAAGGATTTGAGGATTTTGAAAATTTCAGAGATTGTAACTTACCTTTTGATTTGTTAAGGATGATAGAACTGTAACACCCCTTACCCGTATTTGACGCCAGAATAGGGTACGAGGCATTACCGGAATTACAAATTTATTTATCAGACATTTTATTTCATCTAGCATTTATATTTGACACCAATCAAAATCAAACATATTGTCCCTTAAACATATTTATTTTTCTCGACATATCTTACTTGAATTTATTACTCGTTTCATCATACTTAATTACCTTGTATTAACATATTAAAGATAATCACATATTTACATGTCATGATAAGTATCATTCACTTGCCGTTTCTTTATAAACATAAAACAGTTAATTCATCATATCAATATTTCACGTACCATCAACTTACATTTCCTTATATCACATCATTAAGTTACACGAACTTACCTGGCTAAATTTGCAGAAATATCAAGATTCAGGGGCACTTTGGAAATTTTCTATTTTCATCGATTTTTCAATCGATCTTAATCTAAATTAATAATTTCATTCAATTTTGCAATTTTAAATAATAAAATAATCTATTTCATGCAAATTGGTCATTTCCACATTTTTACAAAATTAATCATAAATTTTACTTTTATTCAATTTAGTCCCTGAGCCTAAAACATTACAAATTAGCCATGCTAGCTGAATATTCATACATATTTTCCTCCTCCTCCTCTCCATTCCACATCCTTAATGTATATAACATGCTATAAGTAACATTATCAATAATTTCACTAATTACTCATATGTATTCAAAACTGTCCATTTGAGTTATAGTTACTAAATTATTTATATCTTGAGCTACAGAACTCGAAATTAAGATCCGCTTATTTTATTTGAAACTAGACTCACATATCTTCTTACTATAATTTTTACAGAATTTTTTGTGTAGCCAATTAATACAGTTTATTAGTTAACTTCTCCCCTGTTACACAGTCCGACAGCTCTGACCTTTATTCACTAAAAATCAATTATCTCATAGTACGAATTTCATATAATGTTTTTGATTATTTCTAATGAAAATATACTCATTAAGGAATACAAAAATATAAATTATAACTCATAATTATTTTTATACAATTTTTAGTGAATTTCTAAAGTAAGAACAGGGGATCACGAAGTTATTCTAAACCAGTCTTACAAAAATTTAAATATCTCAAAACGTAGACTTCCTTTGCTTTCTCTGTTTCTTTTATATGAAAATAGGCTCAACAAGCTTTAATTCTATATCTCACTCAACTTCTAATTTGATTTATACAATTTTTGGTTATTTTTCAAAGTTAGACAACTGCTGCTGTCCAAAACTGCTTTAGTGTAACATGTTGGTTTCTATTTTGTCCATAATTCCACAATTCATACAATTCAATCCTTGCTCAATTAACCCCTCAATTAAGCTAATTTTCTCATTTAATACTTTTCTCTATCATTTTAAACTACTTCATAACTTTTGAAAATCAGAATTTTAACACTAGGCCTTAATTTCAGCTATTTCACAATTAGGTCCTAAAACCAATTTCCATCAATTTCACTTGATAAAATCATCATATAACAAAATTAAAGCTTTGAATCACTATTTATTCATCATATTCTTCCAGCACTAATCCACATCAATTTTGAAAATTAGCCATAGAATCATAAACTAATGAATTAATAAGTTGGACCCAATTGTAAAAAGTCCAAAAACATAGAAATTTTAAGGAGAAAGCAAGAATTAAACTTACATAAAGCTTGAGTATGAAAACCAACTTGAACTCTCTTCCATGACTATTTTTCAGCTGAAGAAAATGAAGAGAAATGAAGAGAATTCTCCATATATTTCAATTTGATCCCCTTTTTATTTAGCTAATTTTGGAAATTTCCCAATTTTGCCCCTTTTCTTCTTTCTCTTCTCTTCTTCTTTCTTTCCTTCCCCTGCTCTCTGCTTTGTTTGGGTTTCTGTTCCTATTCTATCTTTCCTTTTTTTTTTTTGTTTTTATTCTCTAATATATTATATATAATATATATACTTAATTATTAAGTAAATATATTTTATTATAATATCTATCAAATTTTATTATAACACATGCTTTAATGTTTATGCCGCCTCAATTATGACTATTGGCATAATTGCTCTTTTGGTCCTTTTTATTTTCTTTAATCTATAATTAAACTTTTACACCTTTTCAATTTAGTCTTTTTCATTTAATTACATATCCAAACGTTAAAATTTCTCAACTAAACTTTAATAATAACTTAATGACACTCCATAAATATTTTTAGAAATATTTATGGCTCACTTTATGAATTCGAGGTCTCAATACCTCGTTTTTGGCCCAATTTTTTTCTAATTAATTCTTTTAGTTCACAAAATTCACTAATTTTAAAATATTTCTAAAATCACACTTAACTTATAATTATCGATTAACAAAGTTTTCTAACCTTTTTGTCAGATTTAGTGATCTCGAATCACTGTTCCGACACTATTAAATTTGGGCTGTTACAAGAACAAAATGAAAATAAACTCTACTGTACAAAGGGGTCAGTGGACATTACGAGTTTGGGAAAGGAGTGAAGATCGAAGCCCTGCCCACCACAGAAACAAAGCAAGACATTATTGAGTTATTCCAAGAATTCAAAGGTGTCTTTGCATGATCGTATTAAGATATGCCTAGGCAAGATGAGGCTATGGAGTGTTCGAAAAGGCATATGCTAAGAGTTTTCTGATAACCAGGTCGATTATAAGGTTTGGGTACTGCTGGTCTACCATGGAAGGGAGATTACATCAGTTATGCCGTAAATGCCAAATTAAGAAGGCATGACTTATATGCTTTATCTATTTTTTTCCTATAGGTGGGGCATAGATATTACGGGGACAATATCGTTAAAAGCGTCTAGTCGACACCTATTTCATGATTGTTAATTATTTCACAAGAGGGTGAAGGTCGGTTCTTATGACAAAGTTACAAAGTCAACCGTCATCAAGTTTAATTTTAACTTCGAATTCAAGTTCGAATTCAAAAAAAAAAAGAAAAAAAAGGAAACCATCCAAAAAGGTTTTGAAAGATAATTGAAACTTGTAAAGATTGGCATAAACTAGCTACTATTTACCTTATATACTTCTCGAATGTTGGCCAGAACCTCTACCGGGGCAACACCTTTCTCATTGGTTTGTGGGATGGATGCAGTCTTGCCCATCGAAGTTGAAATTATTTATCTTCAGATTTTGTCAGAGTTGAAGTTGGAGCAAGCGGAATCGGTTCAATCTCGGTATGATCAATTGAATCAGATCGAGGAAAAAAGGTTAAGAGCCATCTGTCATGGTCAAATGTACCAGAAGCGAATGATGCGGGCTTATAACAAAAAAGTCCACCCCAGATTGTTCCATGAAGGAGACTTGGTATTGAAAAGATCCTCCCTATGCAAAAGGACTTCAGAGGAAAGTGGATACCTAATTAGGAATGACCTTATGTTAAAAAGAAGGCATTTTCTATATGAGTATTGATATTAGCTGAGATGGACGGCAAAAGTCTGCCAAATCCAATTAATGTGGACTCAGTCAAGAAATACTTCGCTTAAGAAGGAAATACGCCAAGGCGAAAACCAGTAAAGGGCACTTTGAGGCTTTTCGCAACAAAAAAAGGGGAGAGGCCAAGGTGAAAACCTGCAAAGGGCGCTTTAAGACCAAATGGACTTTGAGTTGAAAACCCAGAAAGGGCGGCTCAAATTATGATCAAATCGTGATGGGGCATACAGTAGTCTTGCTACGCTTGAATTAACAATGAGGAAGTATGTTACGTCTTGGGGCATCGACAAAGTACTCCGGATTCCCTAAACACATGTTGAGCTTAAATGGTCCTTAAGAAGTTTGAACAGAGAAGCTCAGGTTGCGATATCTGGGGCACCTAGTTTCCATCTTACCAATTTTGAATTTGCTCGTTTCAAAATACACTACCAATAAATCTCCTTCTTGATTGTATTTGTTATATTATTTGTTTCGAGCTATGCTCCCAATTAATTTCTTTCATGTCCATTCTTATGATCTTTTTCAAGCATTTTTCATTGAAATAACGATTAGTAGACTAATAATGCTTTCAAAAAAGAAGTTTTGCATATTACTCTAAAAGTCTCTAAATAATACAAGAATCTGAAACAGGACAATTATTTAGAACTCACCAGGCTTAAGGGGCTTGGAACCCCTGAAATAAGAGTCTAAGCAGTGACGACATCTTCAAATTCTGTGCTAAAAGTATCAGCGGACAAGAAGGCATACAACGAGAATATTGCCCTAACAAGCAGGGAGCAATGATAACCCAAAAAGTTAAAAAAATTGGATCATACTCATGACATTTTGCATGCATCCATTTATTCACAATACATTGGTTAGGAGCATTTTTCAATCATGGCATCCTAATCATTTGGCATAAGCATAGACCCCATAAAATCAATTCTACAGGTAGGTTCCCCAGAAGACAATGTAGCAAAATTTATGGGAGTTACAGAAAATTACAGATCTTAATTCCCCAAGTAGTAGGGTGACAGATCGAAGACGATGAGCCTTAATTCCCTAAGCAGTAGGGTAGCAGGCCAAAAATTACAGATCTTATCCCACTGAGCAGGAATGGAACGGATCAAAGACGATGAGCCTTAACTCTCTAAGCAGTAGGGTAACAGGCCGAAAATTACAGATCTTAATTCCCTAAGCAGTAGAGTGACAGATCGAAGACGATGAGCCTTAACCCCCTAAGCAGTAGGGTAACAGGTGGAAAATTACAGATCTTATCCCACTGAGCAGGAGTGGAACAGATCGAAAACGATGAGCCTTAATCCCCTAAGCAGTAGGGTAACAGGCTGAAGATTACAGATCTTATCTCACTGAGCAGGAGTGGAACAGATCGAAGACGATAAGCCTTCATCCCCTAAACAGTAGGGTAACAGGCTGAAAGAAAGTAGATCTTATCTCCACTGAACAGGAGTGGAGCAGATCGAATACAGTAAGTCTTATCCCATGTATAGGCAATGGAGTAGACTGAAGATAACAGATCTTATCTCCATTGAGCAGGAGTGGAGCAGATCGAAGATGGTGAGCCTTAACCCCCTAAGCAGTGGGGTAACAGGCTAAAGATTATAAATCATAAGCAGTAGCGAAGCAGATTGAAACAAAACCCCTGTGCCCCTAGAGATGCAGTGGGTAAAAGTGAGGCTGCTTTAAGAGAAAAAGCGCCGAGAAATCAAGACTCTGCAAAACGGGGCAAAATTGGTTCCTTTAGAATCTTTGCTTAATTCCCGTTACACGACAACAAACAAAGAGGGGCAGCTGTATGACCCAATTTTACCCCAACTAGAGCCCAAACAATAAACCAGAAAAAATAAAACAAAAAAGTCCAAGTTACAGCAGGCCCAAAATAAAGGCCCAAACCTAGACCTAGCCCATAGCCTAACAACCTAAACTTTTTGGCAGAAACCGTACCCCCTCTGCAGCGCCTCTCCTCCACATACGCCGCAACCACCGCGCGCAACGCACTCGCACGTCTCTGCGTCGTGCGCCCCTCCACGACGCCCTCACCTGCGAAGCAAAACAAAAATCAAGGAACGGAAAGTAAAAAATGTTGTATTTTTTATTTTTATTTTTTCGGGTATAAAAACCCAAGCGAACCATTGTAAAGGGGGGATTTTACAACGATTTTTGTACGGAGACTATACATTTTTTCTATAGCAGAGAATCAAAGAAAACAGAGCAAAGGTCTTTTTCTTATTCTTTCTCCCCTTAAATCTGTTTGTCTTCTTCGTTTTTTTTTTCCTTTTTTTTTCTTCTTTCTTTGTTTTAAAAAAAACAAAAGCTTAAACATATAAAAGTTTTTTTAACTAAAAAGAAGAGAGATCGAGAGAGACTCACCGGGCTCCGTTGACCATCGTCGTTGATGCACATCTGGGGGCTCCTGATTTTGTTTCAAAATAGAAAAAGGGATCAAAAAAAGAGGAGAAGGGTTCGGCCATTGTTGAAGCAGAAATGGGGAATGAAAATGTTGGTTTTTTTTTTTAGATTTAAAAAGAAAGCAAAAAAAAGTGTTGTGTAAAAAGGAGGTGCCTTGCGCATGCGTTATTTTACCCTAAATGGGTAAATTCGCAGTAGGCCCCTTTCCTTTGTGCCCAGTTTTAATCGTGTCCCCCTCCATTTTTTTTTAAAATTTAGCCCCAAGCTTTCAACTTTGATCCAATTCAGTCTCTTTTTTATTGTTTTGTTATTTTGCCATTAGATTCATTGTTTTTTTTAAATGTTTTTTTGTTACCTTTTTTATTATTATTGTCATAATTATATTATTTATATTTTATATCATTATATATTATTGTTTTTATATATATATATATACTGTAACACCCCCTACCCGTATTCGTTGCTGGAATAGGGTATGAGGCATTACCTAAGTTTAACGAGTTAATACTATTTTTATTATGAATTCAATATAGCCCTTTTATAAATATCCAATCTTCCCTGAAATTTTAAAACCAAACAATCCTGTCCATTTCAATCCAATTTGATACCAAATCATACTTCTACTATAATTATATTATTTAGCATATTTATCACAGTTTACTTTAATACATACTCATTAAACAAGTTTTAGTATTTATATAATCATCAAACATATACATGCCATATAAATCAAAAAGGAAATTTACAAAAGCTATCGGAGATAATCTTGATAGTGTGATCCTCAGTGTTGATCCGATCCTCCGTATTTTTACACGTCAATCTACATGAGACATTGAATACACTCAAGTAAGTTTATAGAAACTTAGTAAGTTCATAGGCATAAAATATAAATCTTACCAAACATTCATACACTTATACATTATGTACAATTACTAAGTTCACCTGTCAACCACAATTTGGTGAGTGCTTTCGTATAATCTCACTACCATTTATCCATTTACTTTAATTCTTTTGGGCCCTTTTTGTCACTTACCATCCTTAATCAAATTCGGGAACGGTTACGGAAAATTGAGTACTTCACTTCCACTTTTCACTGATCAGGTAGCCGAAGCTACCACTTTTCACTGATCAGAAGTACTCAAATCCGATGTTCCGCTCAATTTGATCATTTAATCACTTTTCGCATTGTCATTTTATCCTTAACTCATCAACAAATATAACTCATCATACATGATATAATTCATAAGATTTACATTTAATCATTAAATTTCAGCCATATGAACTTACCTGAGTCGATTTGCAGAATTTGAGAAAATTCAGGGACTATTCAGCTACTTTTTCTTTTCCTCGACTTGCTTCGGGTTCTTGATCTATCATTGTAAAATCATTCACTTATCAGTATTGATCTCACCTTTACTCTATTTCATATCCTTAAGGATTACAACCCACATATAAGTAACATGGTTTATAATTTAACTATTTACTTGTATGGATATTCAAGCTGTCCATCCGTGTCACAGTCACTAAATTATTTTTATCTTGAGCTACAGAACTCCAAATTAAGATCCGTTAATTTTTCTTGAAACTAGACTCGCATATCTTCTTACCATAAAATTTTTAGAATTTTTGGTTTGGCCAATAAGTACAGTTTATTCTTTAAAGTCACCCCTGTTCTGCTGTCTGACAGTTCCGACCCATCTTCACTAAAAATTAATTATCTCCTTTTACAGGATTCGATGATGTTAACGTTTACTTCTATTGAAAATAGACTCATTCAGGATTTTAATGATATAAATTTAAGACCCAAATTATTTTTATACAATATTTGATGATTTTTCAAAGTCAGAACAGGGGAACCCGAAATCATTCTGACCTTGTCTCATAAAACCTATTATATCTCATGATTTACAAATCTATTGCTTACACCGTTTCTTCTATAAGAAACTAGACTCAATAAGCTTTAATTTCATATTTTATTCATCCTCTAATTCGATTTCTAAAAGTTTTGGTGATTTTTTCAAAGTTAGACTACTGCTGCTGTCCAAAACTGTTTCAGTGCAAAGTGTTGATTTCCATTTTGCCCCAAATTTCAGAGTTCATACAATTCAGTCCTTGACCAATTACCCTTCAATTAAGCTAATTTTTTGTAAATTAATATTTTTCCTAATCATTATGAGTTATTTCAAACCTATTGGAATTCATAATTTCCACATAAAAACCCTAACTTCAAATTCTTTTAAAATTAGGTCCCAAACATTCACTTTCTATTCAATTCTTTCAATAAAATCAGCATATAAACCATTTAAAGTTATAATTCCATGCTAAATCATCATATACTTCCAGCACATAGTCATAGAAACTTTCAACTTCATTCATAAAATCTAAAACTAATGAATTCACCAAGTGGACCTAGTTGTAAAAGTCACAAAAACACAAAAAATTCAAGAAATAATCAAGAATTGAACTTAATTGCAGTAAAAATATGAAAAACCAGCTTAGGGAAAACCCTTCTATGGTGTTTTGCTGATGAGAATGCAGAAAAATAAAGAGAAATCTAGATAATTCCACTTTAGTCCTAGTTTTATTAAGTAAATTTTGCAATATTCCAATTTTACCCTTATTTCTCCTTATTTTCTCTGGTTTCATGGCCTTGCCGTCCAGCCCAAATACACCTTGGGTCTATTTGCCTTTTAAGCCCTCTTTCTTTTATCATTTAAGCTATTTAATCATTTCTCATAACTTTACATTTATTACAACTTAGTCCTTTTTGTTCAATTAACTATCGGAACTTTAAAATTTCTTGACGAAACTTTAATACTAACTTATTAACACCCCGTAAATATTTATAAAACAATTATGGCTAGATTAAAAATCTCTGAGGTCTCGATACCTCGTTTTCGATTCTAATTATTATTATTTTTTTATTAACTTCACATTTAACTTATACTCACTAAATTAATAATATTTTCTACTCACTTGTCGGATTTAGTGACCTCGAATCACTATTCCGACACCACTAAAAATTTAGGCTATTACAACTCTCCCCCCCTTTTAAGAAATTTCGTCCTCGAAATTTCGTACCTGTGAATAAATTCGGATACTGAAATCTCATCAATTCCTCCGTCTCCCAGGTTGCCTCCTCCGATCCATGTCGATTCCATAACACTTTAACTAGTGGTATATGTTTATTTCTCAACTCTTTAACTTCCCGAGCTAGAATTTTCACCGGTTCCTCTGAATAGGTCATATCGAGTTGGAGCTCTATTTTCGTATGAGGAATTACATGTGATGGATCTGATCTGTACCGTCTCAACATAGATACATGAATCACGTTATGAATCTTTTCAAGCTCCGGAGGCAAAGCCAATCTATAAGCTACCGGACCGATTCTTTCAACGATTTCATACGGCCCGATAAATCGTGGGCTGAGTTTTCCCTTTCTGCCTAACCGCAAAACTTTCTTCCACGGTGACACTTTTAAAAATACACGATCACCCACATTAAACTCTATATCTCTTCTCTTCAAATCTGCATATGATTTTTGTCGATCGGACGTAGCTTTTAGACATTCTCGAATAATACGAACTTTTTCTTCGGTTTCCCGAATCAAGTCCACCCCCACTAGTTTTGGTTCACTTAATTCAGACCAATATAATGGAGTTCTACATTTTCTTCCATATAAAGCTTCAAACGGTGCCATTTTAATACTAGTTTGATAACTATTATTATAAGCAAATTCAGCTAAAGGTAAATACCTTTCCCAACTGCCGCCAAACTCAAGTATAGAGCATCTTAACATATCTTCTAAAATCTGAATCACTCGCTCTGACTGTCCATCTGTCTGGGGATGAAAAGCTGTGCTGAAATTTAATTTGGTGCCCAAAGCTTCTTGTAATTTACTCTAAAATCTCGAGGTAAATCTCGGATCTCGATCTGAAATAATAGATATTGGCACCCCATGTAATCTCACTATCTCTGACACATATAACTCCGCTAACTTTTCAAGTGGATAATCTACTCTGACCGGAATAAAATGTGCTGATTTAGTTAACCGATCAATAATCACCCAAATCGAATCTTTCTTTTTCGGAGTTACTGGCAATCCGGATACAAAATCCATCGTGACATGTTCCCATTTCCACTCTGGAATCATAATGGGCTGTAACAACCCTGTCGGCACTTGATGCTCGGCTTTCACCTGCTGACAAATTAAACATCTTGCCACATATTCACAGATTTCCCGTTTCATTCTGGGCCACCAATACATTTTCTTCAAATCACAATACATTTTCGTACTACCCGGGTGAATAGAACACATGCTACTGTGAGCCTCTGATAAAATATCATTTTTCAAGTCTAAATTATTCGGAACACATATTCTATTACGATAATATAACATACCATTTTCATCAATGGAGTATTCTGGGCTTAACTCATTTTGAACCATTTGTCGTTTCAACATCAACTCTGGGTCTTCATCTTGTAGCTCTCGAATCCGTTGAAAGAACACAGGTTTAGCTTTTAATTCTGCTAGTACAGAACCATCTTCATTAATAGATAAATGAGCATTCAATGCCCGTAATGCAAATAATGATGATTTTCGACTAAGTGCATCTGCTACAACATTTGCTTTCCCTGGATGATAGTCAATGACAAGATCATAATCTTTCAGCAGCTCTAACCATCGTCTCTGTCTCAGATTTAACTCTTTTTGATTCATTAAATACTTTAAGCTTTTATGATCAGTATACACGTAACATTTCTCACCATATAAATAATGTCTCCATATCTTCAAAGCAAACACGATCGCTGCCAATTCCAAATCATGTGTAGGATAACTCTTCTCGTGCGGTTTCAGTTGCCGAGAAGCATACGCCACCACTTTGCCTGACTGCATAAATACACAACCCAAACCATTCAAAGACGCATCACTATGAACCACAAACGATACACCCGATTCTGGTTGAGTCAACACTGGAGCCTCTGTTAACATCTTTTTCAACTGATCGAAACTTTGCTGACATTCACTTGACCATATAAATTCAACATTCTTTTGTAGTAATCGAGTCAACGGTAAGGTAATCCTTGAGAAATCTTTGACAAATCGACGATAATAACCTGCCAGTCCTAGAAAACTCGGTACTTCAGTAACATTCTTCGGAACTTTCCAATTTATCACTGCTGTTACCTTACTTGGATCTACTCTAATTCCATCAACTGATACAATATGACCCAAAAACGCAACTTCCTGGAGCCAAAACTCACATTTGCTGAATTTCGCATACAACTGTTTCTCCCGCAAAATCTGTAATACAATCTTTAAATGTTGTGCATGTTCAGACTCTGTTTTTGAATAAATCAATATATCATCAATGAACACAACCACAAATCTATCCAAATATGACTGAAAAATTCGGTTCATCAAATCCATAAATGCAGCAGGAGCATTGGTTAAACCAAATGGCATCACCAAAAATTAATAGTGACCATACCGGGTTCGGAAGGTAGTTTTTGGCACATCACACTCTTTAACTTTCAACTGATAATACCCGGATCGAAGATCTATCTTGGAAAATACTGCAGCACCTTTCAACTGATCAAATAGATCATCAATACGAGGCAAAGGATATTTCTTCTTTATTGTTACCTTATTTAACTGCCTGTAATCTATACACAGTCTTAAGGAACCGTCCTTCTTTTTCACAAACAAGACAGGTGCACCCCAGGGCGACATACTCGGTCTGATGAATCCTTTATCTAATAACTCTTGCAACTGCGTCTTCAACTCTCTTAATTCTGTTGGAGCCATTCTGTACGGTGTTACTGAGATAGGAGCTGTTTCGGGAATCACATCAATCGCAAATTCAACTTCTCTATCGGGTGGTAAACCGGGTAACTCTTCTGGAAACACATCAAGAAATTCATTCACCACTGGTACTTGTTCGAGCTTTAAATCGGAACTCCGAGTATCAAGAATATAGGCCAAGAATGCTTCGTTACCTTTACGTAATAACCTCTGAGCAGAGAGAGCTGAAATAATTCTGACTGTATCACCCATATTTTCTAACCCAACTGAAATTACATCCCCTGTTTGACATTTCAAACTGATATGTTTATCACGACAATTCACTACCGCTTCATATTTCATTAACCAGTCCATCCCCAAAATAATATCAAATTCCCGAAAGCGTAACAACATCAAATCAGCGGGGAATTCATAGCCTTTCACTATCAGTGGACAATTTCGACATATCAAATTAACTGTTACACTTTGACCTAATGGATTAGTGACTTGTATATCAAATTCAGTGGACTCAACAGAAAGTTTCTTTTCAGATACTAGCATAGCACAAATATATGAATGAGTAGACCCAGGGTCTATTAATGCATAAACAATAACATCATAAAGATAGAAAGTACCAACAATTACATCAGGAGCCGTAGCCTCTTCTCTTGCTCGAATGGCGTAAGTACGTGCTGGTGCTCTATTTTCTGATCGACTAACTGGTTCTCTCATACCCGAACGGTTAGTCCCTGTAGCACTGCTCTGGCCCGAACGTCTATTTCTTTGGGGAGTGATTCTCTGTATCTCTTTCTGTTCCACTTCATTTTTTTGCAGCTGGGGACAATCTCGAATAAGATGATCAGTAGCCCCACATTTATAACAAGCCCCCATCTTAATCCTGCATTCACCGAAATGATGTCTTCCACAATATTGACACTTAGGTCGAGGAGCATCCTGAACACTGCTCACACTTGCTGCAGGTCTATCAAACACCTTGAAATCGGATTGTCTTGATCTACCTCTACTCAATTTTCCCGGCACTGATGTAGTTCGACTACTTTCTTCTCTAAATTTCTTTACCGGCAAATCTGAAAATGACTTAGAAGCACCTCTTTTGAATGACTCTTTACTTTTTCGATCCCGCTGCATTTTTCTATTATATACTTCTTCGAGCTTTTGAGCACGGTCTGACAGAACAACGAACTCCCGTATTTCATTGCCCCCAATCATCATTCTAATCTCATCATTTAACCCTTCTTCAAATCTGATACACATTTCTTCTTCAGTAGGTACAATGTCTCGGGCATATTTGCTGAGGTAGACAAATTCTCTTTCGTATTCAGCCACTGATTTATTTCCCTGCCGTAAATCAAGAAATTTCCTTTTCTTTTTATCCAAATACCGTCTGCCCACATATTTCTTCTTAAATTCATTTTGGAAAAATTCCCAAGATATTTTCTCTGCTGGTACCACGGCCTCAATCGTTTCCCACCAACTATAAGCCTCTTCTTTCAGTAGGGACACAGCACATCTCAAATAATCATCTGGTGAGCAAGCCATTTCTTTAAAAATTCTTATCAAACTCTGTAACCAGTATTTAGCTTTGACGGGGTCATCATCAGTCCTTCCCCGAAATTCTTCAGCCCCAAGTTTTCTAAGCCTTTCCAATGGAGAACGCTTACTGAATTCAGTCGTTGTAGGAGGTGGAGGAGCAATCGAGGGTACCACTGATGGAGCAGTGGTAGGAGGAGGTGGCTGAGCCTGATTTCTTTCTTGCATCGTTTCAGTATACCACTGATTCATAATCCCATAAATCATATTCTTCAATTCTTGCTCTCGCATTAAAGAAATCGGAACATCACTGCTTGTTGCTCGTTCGGAAATCTGTATTCTACTGTTAACTTCTTCATGCTCAGTACGTTCAGGTCTATCTGACATCTCTATAATCGGAAAGTATCTATAAAAATAACAAATACTAGATCGGATCATACACATCACACTATCACAGATTTATATGGCATGTATTTCTAAACACTTTATACATCACAATTGTTCCGAGAACCGGCTACACCGGGCTCTGATACCACTAAATGTAACACCCCCTACCCGTATTCGTTGCCAGAATAGGGTATGAGGCATTACCTAAGTTTAACGAGTTAATACTATTTTTATTATGAATTCAATATAGCCCTTTTATAAATATCCAATCTTCCCTGAAATTTTAAAACCAAACAATCCTGTCCATTTCAATCCAATTTGATACCAAATCATACTTCTACTATAATTTATTATTTAGCATATTTATCACAGTTTACTTTAATACATACTCATTAAACAAGTTTTAGTATTTATATAATCATCAAACATATACATGCCATATAAATCAAAAAGGAAGTTTACAAAAGCTACCGGAGATAATCTTGATAGTGTGATCCTCAGTGTTGATCCGATCCTCCGTATTTTTACACGTCAATCTACATGAGACATTGAATACACTCAAGAAAGCTTATAGAAACTTAGTAAGTTCATAGGCATAAAATATATAAATCTTACCAACATTCATACACTTATACATTATGTACAATTATTAAGTTCACCTGTTAACCACAATTTGGTGAGTGCTTTTGTATAATCTCACTACCATTTATCCATTTACTTAACTCTTTTGGGCCCCTTTTTGTCACTTACCATCCTTAATCAAATTAGGGAACGGTTACGGAAAATTGAGTACTTCACTTCCACTTTACCATAGTATAACTATGGTTTTACGTATGATCACTTATCACTGATCAGATAAGCGTAGCTAAAGCTACCACTTATCACTTGTCACTTGTAGCCGAAGCTAGCATTATTCACTGATCAGGTAGCCGGAGCTACCACTTTTCACTGATCAGGTAGCCGGAGCTACCACTTTTCACTGATCAGGTAGTCGAAGCTACCACTTTTCACTGATCAGGTAGCCGAAGCTACCACTTTTCACTGATCAGAAGTACTCAAATCCGATGTTCCGCTCAATTTGATCATTTAATCACTTTTCGCATTGTCATTTTATCCTTAACTCATCAACAAATATAACTCATCATACATGATATAATTCATAAGATTTTCATTTAATCATTAAATTTCAGCCATATGAACTTACCTGAGTCGATTTGCAGAATTTGAGAAAATTCAGGGACTATTCAGCTACTTTTTCTTTTCCTCGACTTGCTTCGGGTTCTTGATCTATCATTGTAAAATCATTCACTTATCAGTATTGATTTCACCTTTACTCTATTTCATATCCTTAAGGATTACAACCCACATATAAGTAACATGGTCTATAATTTAACTATTTACTTGTATGGATATTCAAGCTGTCCATCCGTGTCACAGTCACTAAATTATTTTTATCTTGAGCTACAGAACTCCAAATTAAGATCCGTTAATTTTCCTTGAAACTAGACTCGTATATCTTCTTACCATAAAATTTTTAGAATTTTTGGTTTGGCCAATAAGTACAGTTTATTCTTTAAAGTCACCCCTGTTCTGCTGTCTGACAGTTCCGACCCATCTTCACTAAAAATTAATTATCTCCTTTTACAGGATTCGGATGATGTTAACGTTTACTTCTATTGAAAATAGACTCACTCAGGATTTTAATGATATAAATTTAAGACCCAAATTATTTTTATACAATATTTGATGATTTTTCAAAGTCAGAACAGGGGAACCCGAAATCATTCTGACCTTGTCTCATAAAACCTATTATATCTCATGATTTACAAATCTATTACTTACACCGTTTCTTCTATAAGAAACTAGACTCAATAAGCTTTAATTTCATATTTTATTCATCCTCTAATTCGATTTCTAAAAGTTTTGGTGATTTTTTCAAAGTTAGACTACTGCTGCTGTCCAAAACTGTTTCAGTGCAAAGTGTTGATTTCCATTTTGCCCCAAATTTCAAAGTTCATACAATTCAGTCCTTGACCAATTACCCTTCAATTAAGCTAATTTTTTTGTAAATTAATACTTTTCCTAATCATTATGAGTTATTTCAAACCTATTGGAATTCAGAATTTCCACATAAAAACCCTAACTTCAAATTCTTTTAAAATTAGGTCCCAAACATTCACTTTCTATTCAATTCTTTCAATAAAATCAGCATATAAACCATTTAAAGTTATAATTCCATGCTAAATCATCATATACTTCCAGCACATAGTCATAGAAACTTTCAACTTCATTCATAAAATCTAAAACTAATGAATTCACCAAGTGGACCTAGTTGTAAAAGTCACAAAAACACAAAAATTTCAAGAAATAATCAAGAATTGAACTTACTTGCAGTAAAAATATGAAAAACCAGCTTAGGGAAAACCCTTCTATGGTGTTTTGCTGATGAGAATGCAGAAAAATAAAGAGAAATCTAGATAATTCCACTTTAGTCCTAGTTTTATTAAGTAAATTTTACAATATTCCAATTTTACCCTTATTTCTCCTTATTTTCTCTGGTTTCATGCCCTTGCCGTCCAGCCCAAATACACCTTGGGTCTATTTACCTTTTAAGCCCTCTTTCTTTTATCATTTAAGCTATTTAATCATTTCTCATAACTTTACATTTATTACAACTTAGTCCTTTTTGTTCAATTAACTATCGGAACTTTAAAATTTCTTGACGAAACTTTAATACTAACTTATTAACACCCCGTAAATATTTATAAAACATTTATGGCTAGATTAAAAATCTCTGAGGCCTCGATACCTCGTTTTCGATTCTAATTATTATTATTTTTTATTAACTTCACATTTAACTTATACTCACTAAATTAATAATATTTTCTACTCACTTGTCGGATTTAGTGACCTCGAATCACTATTCCGACACCACTAAAAATTTAGGCTATTACATATATCATTGTTTTGCTACTATTATTTTATTATTACTATTAACTTTATTGTTATTTTATTACAAAAATTACTCTTATTTTATTTTTCTGTACTACCATCATTTTATTATTGTTATCCCTATGATTTTACATCCGTATATCATTATTACTATGTTACATTTATTATTGTTATATTTACTGTTATATCTATTTATATATCATGGTTTACTTTAATTGTTTTATTATATATTATTATTTTTATATCTACTATTTTTTTATTATCAGTATACCTTTATTTCTTTTACTACTTTTTTTTATTAATGTTAATATTATCACTGTAATAGGCCAATTTAGCCCGGGCCCATACAAAAAAAAATAATAAACCCAAAATAATAAAATAAGGTCTATCTACAAGCTTGACGTTTATGGAAATACAATCTTCAAGGATATGCAATCCTAGAAGATTTGGTATACAATCTTAGATATGATATGCAAATCTTAGATATGATATGCAATCCTAGAATATATGGTATGCAATCTTAGATATGATATACAATCTTAGAAGATATGGTATGTGATATTAGAAGATGTGATTTTGTAATCTTAGAGATTTAATGTGTAGATACCTTTTAATCTCAGCCGTTGATGTAATTGATCTGTACCGTTGGATTTGGGGAGGCTCAGCTATAAATAGAGGCCTCTCCCTTCATTGTAAAAGGAGACTTAAGTTGGAAAGCAATAAGAATTCTTGAGAGCATTCACTCAAATTTCTCTCTCTTTTGCGTTCTTATTTTCTGTGGCTTGTTCTTATTTTGTTCTTCACTCATCCTCATTTATTTTCGAGTTGCTTCCGTTCGAGTTAGATTTTGGTGGAGGAATTTCGTTGAATCCTCATATTGCGGGAGTAAGGTTGACTTATACATTTTTTTAACTTTTTAATAGTTATCTATATTAATTTATTAAGTTATAAATAAATAAATATTATTTTGTTTTGTTTAATTATTATTTTTTACATATTATTTTAGTATTTATATATATATTAGATATTGTATTATAATTTTTTAATTCTACACGTTATATAATATTATATTATATCATATATTTAACTAAATTATTTATAATAAATATTTTTATATTTTTTAAAATCATCATATATTATTTTTTTAACACATTGTTTATATTGTTTATATCATATGTATATCCTTTTTATCTATTATTTAAATTGGTATGAAATATGTTCATAGTTAATTTTATTGTTTATTATATTTGTTTATACTTCCTCATATATTTGCAATTGCTTAGTATAGGAATTATCATTAGTTGTATTTCATATTATTATTGCCTATCTTAAATATTAGCATGTTATAAATATTTATGTTCGATAATGTATAAATGTAATATTGTCACATGGATTATAATTATTTGAAGTATAAAATACATTTTTTTGCAAAGTTACTATATTTTATTTAAAGTTTTTTTAAAAAATAAGGCAATGTTTAGGTATTTAGAAATTCGGAAAATAGTGTCCTAACGTGTTGGATGTGATTTTCTGTTTAGCTAAATAACTAAATATCTTTTTAACAAGTTTTATAAATCATGAGATGATTCTTAATTACAAGGGTTTTAAAATATCATGTCCTAACGAGTTGGATGTGATGTTTACATTCCTTTGGGATAAGAAAATCTCAAATTTTCACTTAAAGTGCTCAAAGTGTTTTTAAAAGACATCATATTTTTTAAATACTTTTAAATTTCAAACATTTGGACATGATTTTATCAATTAGGTACCAATTTTTGGGCGTTATGAGGGTGCTAATCCTTCCTCATACGTAACCGACTCCCGAACCCGTTTTTTCGTTTTTCGTAGACCAAAATTGAATGTTTTAAAAAATAAAATGTTTTACAAGGTGATCCAATCACACCTAAATAAAAAGGATTGGTGGCGACTCCATTTTCGTTTTTCAAAGTCGATCCCCGTTTTTTAAAACCCGATTTAAAATGGTTTCGACAGCTTGGCGACTCCGCTGGGGACCTAAGAGAGTCAAGCCGTAAAATTGATAATTTCATGTCCTTTTGTTCGAATTTAAAATTTTGATTTTTAAAAAAAATGATCCTTTTATTGCATGTGATTTTAATATATATTTCTGCATTGCATTGCATGACCGTCGTGGTCACACCCTTAAGTGGGAGCAAGAAACTATGTCTTCGTGAGGTTTTCACCTCCGTATGGGCTAATGGATTGCTTCCGGAATATATCCGTACCTATGTCTCCGTGAGGTTTTCACATCCGCATGGCCATAGGGAAATGTATTCCCCTGAACCGAACTCGGTCCATATGAGCCTATAATGGGTGAGGATCGAGGAATCTACTGGTTTGGGTACCTCAGCTTTAGAGCTAAACCACATGTAGAAAACCTAAGGGCTTACCCTAGTTAGAACTATGTCAAACCCTAGTGGTCTCCCTGATAGGTGTTCTATGTTATTTATTTTTCCTAGGCTAACGTGTTCTCTTTTATTTTGATTGCATTGCATTCATATCATAGAAAAGAGGTGTTGATTTCTAATTCGATTGCTAAATAGAAAAGTTTGTCATAAGAGGACGGATTTTTTGATAAAGTGGATTATAATACGGTCTTGTCTGAATATAGTCTAAGTAAACACAATAAGAGAAGACTGATAGCCGGTAAAGGAATACAGGATTTTATTACCCAAGCTGACAAAGAAAAATCGAGAACTACCATGTCTCAACTTTCTTGAAGAAGATAACGAGTATTATGGAGCAGTGAGTTGCGTCTCAGATCAAGCAAAAAGGAGCTAGTGAAGGCATTTATTATAAGTTTGCGAGATTTGACCTTTGCGAGGAAGGGTATTAATGTTTTTGCTTGGAATATGAGGGCAAAGTCGTGTATGCGATCTATTTTATGTAAGGAAATTTGTTTTCTAGAAAAGTTTTTCTAATGTAACTGAATTCAGAATCAACACCTCTCTTTCTCTGCCTTCATGCATTACATAACTTGCTGCGGTGTTTTTTTCGTGCATGTCATTTTATACATTAGGAGGTATCGATTCACGATCAGTTTCTAAGTTAGAAAGCTGGTTATGGAGAACGGGTTCCTTGATAAAGTGGAAGACAATGCAATTGTTCGTATATAGTTAGAGCATAGGCAATTAGAGAAAAAGGGTATAGATTTGTTTAAGCAAAAGAGAAATGGGGCAGCGCTAGAATCCTTGCCACTTCTGCCTCTTGATGTTGTTCTGATCAAAGTAGAGTCAGATATGAAGAAGATTGTATAACACCTTATGGCAAGGCGTGGTGTTAGAACTGATAGGTAGAAAGAGATTATACTCACCAATCACTTCAAAGTAAGCGCGGAGGGTACCGATAAACACTTCTACCATTACAGCATTTCTCTTTCATGTAAAGATGGTTACCCTGTAGATGACAAGGGTGTTGGAAGAAAAGTGATAGAAAGGGTGCAAGAGACCGATGGTTGAATTGGCTGAAAAGACTTTGCTTATGATAGGGAGAAAAGGTTATTTACTATTTGCATACAGTTGTATTTGAGGATGTTACATCTAACCGAAACAACGGTAATGCCAGACTTGACGCCCATGATGACTCAAATGGGCAAGACAAGAAGAGAATAAAACGGCCTTATCAGTCAAAGACCTTTAAAGTGGAGATCAGCTTCGCTGCAAAGATACACATGCAAGCAATTCAAAATGCTCGGCGCGGACAGGAATCTGAAAACTCTCAAGAAGCACTGAGGGTGCCGTATATCATTTTAAGGTAGCATGCTGCGAAATAGGGATGCCTATTTGTTTGCCAATCTTTCAAGATAATCAGAACAACTTCACAGACATAGGAGGAGGTGCCCTTGGCTATAAGGATTTCCATTCAAGTTTCATAGCCACTCAAGGAGACCTTTCACTAAATATCGATGTATCAATTAATTCAACCTGATCCAGTGTTGATCAATTTTCCATAGAGCTCCTCTGGTTGGAAAATTAAGCCAAATGCCTCAAGAAAGGATGAATGTTTTGTCTAAGTTATGATCTTGAGGTGTTAATATCAACTTTAACTTCACCCAAGTGGATGGACACATTCTCCCAGCACCAAGGCTAAGAAGGGGCAATAGTGGAAATTTCGTTCCAAAGGATGAACGTTGGAATTTTAACAATAAAGATATTAGTGAAGCCACCTAGGATTGAAGGATGGACTGTTGTGAACTTCTCGGCTCCTCGTTGTGATCCAAACAATATTGCAAGGGATTTGATTCATTGAAATGAGTTCGTGTTGATCCCTCATTTGATATATTTCAAGAGATGAACTAGAATAGACACCTTTTACTTGTGGTTAGAGTTGAAAAATGTTTGAACAGAAACGATCTAAACTTCCTGGAGCTCTGCAGTTCCTTCTTTGTCTAGAAAAATTCTTATCTTTATGAGTCATGGAAATAGAAGAATCTCTCTGAGTATGTCACGGGCTAGGGTGAATGATCAATACTTTTCTGAATATCAATGCTAAACTTGGACAGTCTCTTCACTATCATCGAAACTGTAATTCTGCAATCGAGTTGAAGTTAAGTCTGAACAAGATTGAGGAAATGAAGGGTAGGATCGAAGAGTTAGAATCCGTATTACACATTTGTGAACTTCTGATTAAGCTTCTTGAAACAAGAGAGGAGTATTGGAAAGAAGAGCTTCATCATTCTTATGATCGAGTTAAGAATCAAGATTACCTCATAAGTGAAGCGATAGTTCAGAATTGAAAGGTAGTTGATCATTTTCAGATTTTGGCCTCACAGGTTGATACATTGAGCATGAAATATAAGTTACGGTTAGATCGTGGTCAAGAGTTGGCTTTGTAGGAAAGTTAGAACTTTAGGATTTAGGGCGAAAGCATATAGTAGTCCATTTTATGTAAAAGAATTTGTTTTCTAATAAAGTTTTCTAAAATGAAGTTGAACAGAATCGATACCTCTTTGCTTTCTTGCATTTGCATTACATTGCATCATTTGCATTAGACTTATATACAAAGACCCTAATTAGGTAAAAATATTTCAGTTAACTTGGAAAACATGGAGCAAAGGTTGGAAAGAATGGAGCAAATGCAAATACAGATGCAGGGGCAATTGATCGAGATCCAACAAGAAATGCGGGAATTCCAAAGGAATATGATAAGCCAGCTAACTCAGTTATTAGCCAAAAGACTTGAAAGGAGTAGCCCAGTGGACAATAGTGAGGATGATGAAGAAGATATCGTTTATTCTCCAATGGGTATCCCGATTCAACCAGACACGCATCTGCATGGGGGACCCGTCATTATTGAACAGGCAGATACTTCGACCTTGTTGAAGTTTCCAATGGTTTCAGTTTTTGACCTGAATAATGATCAAGCCAAACCGGTTGCTCTAGTAGAAACAAGAGAAAGAGGAGAAGGGACCTCAAAGGCCTTAAGGAAGAAGGAAAAGAGAACTGATAGATATAACAGGAGCTACTCGGAGCCAATTACAATGAACCAACCAAGGACGGTAATTACCAACGATCAGGCTTCTCCAAAGCAAAACTCTGGAAAGCTCCAGTTTACATCAATCCCGATAACGTATAAGGAGCTATATCAAAGTTTATTTGATGCGCATATGGTGTCCCCATATTATCTGCGGCCGTTGCAACCTCCCTTCCCAAAATGGTATAATGAGAATGCCCAATATGAGTACCACGCGGGAATAAATGGCCACTCAATTGAAAAGTGCAATACGTTTAAAAAGTTGGTTGAAAGGTTTATTAAAATAGGAGTGGTGAAGTTTGATGATCCATCAGAACCTGATCACTTTAATGAGGCAGTGAATGCAGTGATTGAAGGAAGAGACAAGGAAGTTGCTACTCCTTGAAGAAATCAAAGAGGGAATCAGAGAACGAAGTTTCCAAACCCTTGTGCACTTGGAAGTGTTTTGAATAATGAGACTGTGGAAGAGATCCCTGTATTTTTTAGGGCTAATCTAGAGTAATGTTTAAAACATGCTTGTTGTCTTGAGCCTAGAGGCAACAAGAACTCTTTTGTGAAATAGGCTTATGTTCAAAATTTTATTTCAATAAAATGCATTTGTTTAAGCACATATTCTTTCATTTTTTCTATTTTATATTGTACATTTCTTTTGTTTTTAGAGTATTTTTTTATTCTTTATTCATGACCATACCAATAATCATCCTTAGAATCATTTGTTCTTTGGATTTGTTCGCCTTCGTACCTAGGTACCCAGATATCAATGTCATAAGCGACGTTGTTACTGACTCCCTTTTTGAATGAGATATGGGTCTAGGGGATCTCAGGTTTTTGAAGATGACAGAGATGGTGACATACCTTCTGACTTGTTAAAAACGGTTTAACAAGATGAAAGCAGACCTTACTCTACAAAGGGTCATTGGATATTGCGAGCCTAGGGAAGGGGTGAAGACCAAAGCCTAACTTATCATAGAAATAATGCAAGACATCATTGAGTTATTTTCAAAAAGACTCAAAATGTTTTGCACGATTATATCAGAACATACCTGGACTAATAAGAAGCGAGCTAAACAAGAGGATGGGGCACTGTTGGTCTACCATGGAAGGGGATTGCATCAGTCATATAGCAAATACTGAATTGAAGAAGACGAGATTTATGCGATTCTTCTATCTTCTTCCCAAATTTTCCAATGTGGGGCATGGATATTATGAGGCCAATCTTGACAAATGCTTTTAGTTGACAGTGATTCATCGTTATAGTCGTCGTCTACTTCGCTAAGAGGGTGAATGTTGCTTCATATGCCAATATTGCAAAGTCGACAGTCATCAAATTCAAAAAAAAATCAAAAAAATCAAAAAATGAGGAATAAAACAAAAGATCAGATGCCAGCACAGAATGCATAACTGTACAAAGTCAATGTTTACAGATTAGGCAGCATATCACTATACAGCAAAAGTTGCCAAAAGAAAAATACAAAAAAAAATTATGAATGGTGACATAGACTTGTAAGGATTGGCATAAGAAGCTACTGTTGTCCTCTGTCTTATCAAACGTCGGCCAGAATCTTCACTAAGGCAACATCTTGCCCATTATGGAATTGAAGCATTTTTGCCAATTGAACCTAATCGAGAAAAATGTTAAAAGTTATCCATCACGGCCAGATTGATGTGAGCTTACATTAAAGAAGTTCATCTTAAGGAATTCCACGAAGAAACCTGATGTTGAAAAAGATTTTTCCTCTACAAAACGATTTTAGAGGAAAACATATGCCAAACTGGAAAGGACTTATGTAGGGCATGTTCTAGAGAAGCATTGATATTGACCGAGACGGATGGCCAATACTTGCCCAATCCAGCGATCTCAGATTTAGTCAAGAGATATTTTACTTGAAAAAGGAAAGACCAAGGTGAAAACCCGTAAAGGGCGCCTCGAAATAAAAAAATCAAAAGAAAAAAAGAAAAAAGGGAAAAAGAAAAGAAAAAAAAAAAAAAGGAGAGGCCAAGGCGAAAACCCGCAAAGGGCGCTTTGAGACCAAAGGGGCTTTGAGCTGAAAACCCAAAAAGGGCGGCTCAAATTTTGATTAAAAGTGGGGCATACAGTAGTCTTGTTACTTCTGAATTAGCAATAAGGAAGTATGTTACATCTTGGGGACATCGACAGAGTACTCCGGATCCCCTAAACACATACTGAGTTTAAAATGGTCCTCAAGAGATCGGAACAGAGAAGCTTAGACTACGATATCTGGGGCACCTAGTTTCCCATTTTACCTATTTTAAATCTTTGATTACTTTATTCTTTTTAAAGAAACACCTTAATCAATTTTTCTTTTATAGCCTTTGCTATCTATGCTTACTTTATTCTTTTTAAGATACACCAATCAATTTTCATTTATTGCCTTGGTTATCTTTGATTAGCTTATTTGTTTCGAGCTATGCTAATTTCTTTCTTGTCCATTTTTGTAATCTTTTTCAAGCATTTTTATTGAAATAACAATTTATGGACTATTAATATTTTCATGAAAGGAGTTTCACATATTACTCTGGAAGCTTCTAAATAATATAAGAATCTGAAACATGACTATTGTTCAGAACTTACCAGGCTTAAGGGCTGAAAACATCGAAAAATGATTACCTCTTCAGATTCTTTTTGGATAAGATAATTTTGTTGGTAATACCATATTGGCAAATGATGAACAAAGGGTTCATTGTTGAGATACCCTACAATTCATTGAAAATTTCAGACACATACGTCTGGTCATTACACCCAGGGAACGGTGTATCAGATTGAAAGTAATACAAGTTCTGTACCTCTTAGTGGTAACAGAAATATGAAAGAAACCAAAAGGCCATTCCCCTAAAAGTTGTAGTGGGAGATACCAACTTTATGTCCAAGGTTCAAGCAGGGCTGACTCAGAAATTACATTAGGGAAAGCTGGTTAAACAGAGCATGATTGATGAACAAGAATGGGAAAACAAATGAGTGATAACACATAAAGTAGGAATCATACTCATGACATCTTTGTATCATAGTAAGTCTCATTAGGAGCATTTGATTCATCACAATCATTGCATCCTAATCCTCTACAAGGAATCATTTTCATGACATATTGCATGCATGTCATAGAACGAGTCTACAGGACATGTCTTTCAGTGGACGGTGTAGCAATATCAGATCGAAGGCATCAATTTGGTGATCCCTGAGTTTGCAGGGATCAGATTGAAGATAACAGATTTGATCTTCCTGAAGTTGCAGGGAGCAGATCAAAGATATCAGTCTGGTGATCCCTGAGTTTGCAGGGATCAGATTGAAGATAACAGATTTGATCTTCCTGAAGTTGCAGGGAGCAGATCGAAGATATCAGTCTGGTGATCCCTGAGTTTGCAGGGATCAGATTGAAGATAGCAGATTTGATCTTCCTGAAGTTGCAGGGAGCAGATCGAAGATATCAGTCTGGTGATCCCTGAGTTTGTAGGGATCAGACTGAAGATAGCGGATTTGATCTTCCTGAAGTTATAGGGAGTAGATCGAAGATATCAGTCTGGTGATTCCTGAGTTTGCAGGGATCAGATTGAAGATAACATATTTGATCTTCCTGAAGTTGCAGGGAGTAGATTGAAGATATCAGTCTGGTGATCCCTGAGTTTGTAGGGATCAGATTGAAGATAGCAGATTTGATCTTCCTAAAGTTGCAGGGAGCAGATCGAAGATATCAGTCTGGTGATCCCTGAGTTTGTAGGGATCAGACTGAAGATAGCGGATTTGATCTTCCTGAAGTTGCAGGGAGCAGATCGAAGACATCAGTCTGGTGATTCCTGAGTTTGCAGGGATCAGATTGAAGATAACAGATTTGATCTTCCTGAAGTTGCAGGGAGCAGATCGAAGATATCAGTCTGGTGATCTCTGAGTTTGTAGGGATCAGATTGAAGATAGTAGATTTGATCTTCCTGAAGTTGCAGGGAGCAGATCGAAGATATCAGTCTGGTGATCCCTGAGTTTGTAGGGATCAGACTGAAGATAGCGGATTTGATCTACCTGAAGTTGTAGGGAGCAGATCGAAGATATCAGTCTGGTGATTCCTGAGTTTGCAGGGATCAGATTGAAGATAACAGATTTGATCTTCCTGAAGTTGCAGGGAGCAGATCGAAGATATCAGTCTGGTGATCCCTGAGTTTGTAGGGATCAGATTGAAGATAGCAGATTTGATCTTCCTGAAGTTGCAGGGAGCAGATCGAAGATATCAGTCTGGTGATCCCTGAGTTTGTAGGGATCAGACTGAAGATAGCAGATTTGATCTTCCTGAAGTTGCAGGGGGCAGGTCGAAGATATCAGTCTGGTGATCCCTGAGTTTGTAGGGATCAGATTGAAGACATCAATCGAATACGTCAGTCTGGTAATCCCTGAGTTTGCAGGGATCAGATTAAGATAGTAGATCGAAGATTTCAGTCTGGTGATCCCTGAGTTTGCAGGGATCAGATTGAAGATAGCAGATCGAATACGTCAGTTTGGTGATCCCTGAGTTTGTAGGGATCAGATTGAAGATAGCAGATCGAAGATTTCAGTCTGGTGATCCTTGAGTTTGCAGGGATCAGATTTAATATAGCAGATCTGGCGTTCCCGAGCTTTGCGGGAAGCAGATTGAAGACACCAAATCTGGCATTCCTGAGCTTTGCAGGAAGCAGATTGAAGACATCAGTCTGGTGATCTCTGAGTTTGTAGGGATTAGATTGAAAATATTAGATCTGGTCTCCCTGAGTTTGCAGTGGAGTAGATCAAGAGATAGTGGAACTGCCTTCATGAAGTTGAAGTTATCAAAGTCACTGAAATCAAGATTAAGATCCAATGCTGTTGAAGTTGCAGTTCGGATTGGAAGTCATTTGAAGAAAGCGATGATCAAGAAGTCGAGGTTCGGCTAAGACCGGGCAAAATTGGTCCCTTTATGGTCTTTGCTCTATTCTCGTTACACGACAATGAGCAAAGAGGGGCAGCTGTAATAGGCCAATTTAGCCCGGGCCCATACAAAAAAAAATAATAAACCCAAAATAATAAAATAAGGTCTATCTACAAGCTTGACGTTTATGGAAATACAATCTTCAAGGATATGCAATCCTAGAAGATTTGGTATACAATCTTAGATATGATATGCAAATCTTAGATATGATATGCAATCCTAGAATATATGGTATGCAATCTTAGATATGATATACAATCTTAGAAGATATGGTATGTGATATTAGAAGATGTGATTTTGTAATCTTAGAGATTTAATTTGTAGATACCTTTTAATCTCAGCCGTTGATGTAATTGATCTGTACCGTTGGATTTGGGGAGGCTCAGCTATAAATAGAGGCCTCTCCCTTCATTGTAAAAGGAGACTTAAGTTGGAAAGCAATAAGAATTCTTGAGAGCATTCACTCAAATTTCTCTCTCTTTTGCGTTCTTATTTTCTGTGGCTTGTTCTTATTTTGTTCTTCACTCATCCTCATTTATTTTCGAGTTGCTTCCGTTCGAGTTAGATTTTGGTGGAGGAATTTCGTTGAATCCTCATATTGCGGGAGTAAGGTTGACTTATACATTTTTTTTAACTTTTTAATAGTTATCTATATTAATTTATTAAGTTATAAATAAATAAATATTATTTTGTTTTGTTTAATTATTATTTTTTACATATTATTTTAGTATTTATATATATAGATATTGTATTATAATTTTTTTAATTCTACACGTTATATAATATTATATTATATCATATATATTTAACTAAATTATTTATAATAAATATTTTTATTTTTTAAAATCATCATATATTATTTTTTTAACACATTGTTTATATTGTTTATATCATATGTATATCCTTTTTATCTATTATTTAAATTGGTATGAAATATGTTCATAATTAATTTTATTGTTTATTATATTTGTTTATACTTCCTCATATATTTGCAATTGCTTAGTATAGGAATTATCATTAGTTGTATTTCATATTATTATTGCCTATCTTAAATATTAGCATGTTATAAATATTTATGTTCGATAATGTATAAATGTAATATTGTCACATGGATTATAATTATTTGAAGTATAAAATACATTTTTTTGCAAAGTTACTATATTTTTTAAAGTTTTTTTAAAAAATAAGGCAATGTTTAGGTATTTAGAAATTCGGAAAATAGTGTCCTAACGTGTTGGATGTGATTTTCTGTTTAGCTAAATAACTAAATATTTTTTAACAAGTTTTATAAATCATGAGATGATTCTTAATTACAAGGGTTTTAAAATATCATGTCCTAACGAGTTGGATGTGATGTTTACATTCCTTTGGGATAAGAAAATCTCAAATTTTCACTTAAAGTGCTCAAAGTGTTTTTAAAAGAGATCATATTTTTTAAATACTTTTAAATTTCAAACATTTGGACATGATTTTATCAATTAGGTGCCAATTTTTGGGCATTATGAGGGTGCTAATCCTTCCTCATACGTAACCGACTCCCGAACCCGTTTTTTCGTTTTTCGTAGACCAAAATTGAATGTTTTAAAAAATAAAATGTTTTACAAGGTGATCCAATCACACCTAAATAAAAAGGATTGGTGGCGACTCCATTTTCGTTTTTCAAAGTCGATCCCCGTTTTTTAAAACCCGATTTAAAATGGTTTCGACAATCACCATTTTTTATTCATTATTAATTACTTGATATGAGGGTTATATTACATTAGCAGTATTATTATTATTGTTTATTTTTCCCCTTCGTGTTCATTTGTCATTCTCTATTAATTGTGTCTACATTTCCTCATTTTTACTTCTGTTTTTTCAAAAACTTAAAAAATGCTTCACAAAGGTAATATTTAGTGTTTGGATGTTCGAAAATTTGTGCCCAATCGTGTTGGGTTTCAATTTTTCGTTCGTCTGGATAATTAAATATCCTTTAAAGATTTTGATTGCATTCCCAATCGTGCTGGGTCTCGATTTTCTATTCGTCCAAATGACCAAATATCCTTTAGAGATTTTTGACCAGGGTTTTTTTAAATTAAGGCAGTATTTCATGATTGGAAATTTAAGGAATCGTGCCCAAACGTGCTGGGTTTCGGTTTTTAGTCTGGCCAAATAGTGAAATACCTTTTTTTAAATTGCAAGACGTGAATTTTGGAAATCGTGAAATAATCTTGGTATCGTAGTTTGAAAATTCGTGTCCTATCGTGCTGGACGTGGTATTTCAACTTTTCGAAGCAAGAGAGTCTCGATATCCAATACAAGTTATCCAAACATTTTTTCATTTTTTTTAATTTTCGATAATAATTAAGGACATTAATCAATCAGTACGGTATCGATTTTGGGCGTTGCGAGGGTGCTAATCCTTCCTCGTGCGTAACTGACTCCCGAGCCCGTTTTCTTAAAATTCGTAGACCAAAATATTTTCTGAAGTGACCCAATCGCACTTTTAAAAAAGATTGGTGGCGACTCCATTTTTTCTTTTTAAAGTCGGCCTGTTTTCCAACCAAAAAAATGGTTTCGACAACTTGGACTTTAAAAATTTTTATTTTCTGGCAGGCCGGGCAAATTGGGTCTATTATATGTATGACATGATAAAATTAATGTATGAAAAATATAGATTAATTATCAAATTCTATGTAACCAATTAAATTTCACCGGCAAGAAATACATATAAACTAATTTTCATACTAATTAATCACATCAACTTTTAGGGATGACCATGGAATGAAATGGGGATGGATGTTACCAAATCCATCACTATTCTGTGCCATCAACCACCCCTTTCCATTACAGATGTTAATATGAATGTAAGGGATAAACCTGATTAAACAACAAATAAAGTGAAGAAAATAAGAATTGAAAAGATCGAACATGCAAATTTTACGTGGAAAAACTCCTCAAAAGAGGATAAAAAATCACGGGCAAAAGAAGATTTCACTATAATAAACGAGAGCACAAAAGACGAAGAGAATTAAAAGAAAAACCCTTCGAAACAAAGAACAAACTTCTCTTAATCTAAATATTTTTATTGTGTAAAACCTAGAGTAACTAAGGCCTGTTTATAGGTTGAAATTCGTAGTATATATATAACTACAACAACTCTAGGTTAATTAGAGTTTAAAAATGGGAAACTAAAAAATAGAGTTTAACTAAGATAAGAAAAACCAAAATTTAACTCTGATAAAAATAAGAGGCATTCTCCCACAATAGAAAATCACTATTACTTCTATGAATGTTTGATGGATCCATCTTTGGTTCGTCCCATCTTACCTCATTCTGTTTCAATTTAATGTTTACTAATTATTTTTTTAAAAAATATAATTTTTTTAACACATTATTATTTTAACAATCTCATTATAGATTTTGATCATATATGCTACCCATAGGCTCTCCTCAACCATTAAATAAGAGGATAATGCGCTTCATCACACTTGAACTCACGTCCTTTTGTATTGGCAACAATATCCATGCTAATTGAAGTATGACTCAATTGATTTTATAACACATTGTTACATTTATCCTTTTAATAGTTATGTATAAGGATAAAAAAGTAAATGCCTATTCAAAATCTATCCAACAATTTGGATTCTCTGGTTGGACTCAAATTTCTAATTAATTCACATAAAAAAGCTCTTGAAATCCATGAATTTTGGACTTTCAGCCCCCAAAAAATTGACCCAAAAATCAGCCCAAAACTCTGAGCAACAAAAATATCAAACATCCTCAAAATCCCCCAAAAAACAAAATTTCCCCATAAATTTCAGAAAAATTATCTCAATCTAATCTTCTTCTACGTTTCACATTTTTTCTCAATGGCGTCTCTCTTGAACCCTTCTACTCTTCTTCTACCCGCAAAACCCTTTCTTCCCACTCGTTTCCGACTCACTCCTTCACCTACTCTGCGAGTTAACTCACTGACTCACCGTCTTCCATCACCATCGACTCGACCTCGTCGAGTTATCAAAGTTGCAGCAGCACTCGACAGTGATTATTCATCCAAGAGGAGTAGCAGCAATGAGCAAAGGGAAACGATAATGTTACCTGGTTGTGATTATAACCATTGGCTTATCGTTATGGAGTTCCCTAAAGACCCTGCTCCAACAAGAGAGCAAATGATTGAGACTTATCTTAACACTCTTGCTACTGTGCTTGGCAGGTTACACTTTCTGCTTTCTGGGTTTATTTTATTTTATGTTTTTAGTTGAAAATTTGATAAAAAAAATGGAATTTTTTATGTCAATTTTTGTGGGTTTTGCTTGGGTTTTAATTTAGTGTTTAAACATCCCCCCTTTTTTGTTTTGTTTATGAGAATTTTTGTGGGGTTTTTGCTAGGTTTTTTATGAGGAAGTGCTACAAATTTCTATTTTGAATTGAACTGAAGAAATGAGTTGAACAGTGCATTGCTTAGAAGTAATTTGAATGATATCATAATTAGTAGTTGACCAATAAAGTTGAATTTTTGCAATTTATCCGGCTTACGTGATGAATTTAAGATAACAATTTAACAAATTATCCTTAGTAATCGAGGCTATTTAGGACAGAATCTTTGTCTTAGAACTCTTTGTCTGAATCTTTCACCTCAGCTTTTGATAAGGTTTGTGATTTAGTTATAGTCAATAACTTGAATGTTTAGATTGATGATCTTCATTTGTGTATATTGTTGAAGGTCACAACTCTTATGTCTAGCTTTATACCAGTCTTGTTAAGGCCAAATTGCATCGAAGTGCCTTTCGTAGTTATCTATCGACATTCGACATCCTCATGCATGTAATTAATCACTTTTAATATATGGAGATCCTCGAAGGTTCGTGATTGTGTTTATTATTGTCTAGAACTTAAGCTCCTAAATAGTTAGATTGATTTACATTTTGGCATATTAGTGAAGCTCACAACTTATGTCTCTTCTAGCTTTATCATTTGTTTTGGTTGTCCACAGTCTTGTTCGAGTCCTCATGCATGTGCCTTTCATAGTTATCAATATTTCAAAGCATATTTGTGCATGCGTTTAATGAGATCTTCGATGGTTCACAATTGAGTTTATCGTTATATAGAACTTAAGCTCCTAAATAGTTTGATTGGTTTACATTTTGGCATAGTAGTGAAGCTCGCATCTTATATGTCTCTTCTTGCTTTATATCATTTGTTTTGGCCGTCCACAGTCTTGTCGAGTCCTCATGCATGTGCCTTTTTTAGTTACCAATATTTCAAAGCATCTTTATGCATGTGTTTAATGATATGGAGATCCTCGATGGTTCGCTATTGAGTTTATCATTATCTAGAACTTAAGCTCCTAAATAGTTAGATTGATTTACATATTAGCATAGTAGTGAAGCTCGCAACTTATATGTCTCTTCTAGCTTTATATCATTTGTTTTGGCCATCCAGTCTCATTTGAGTCCTCATGGATGTGCCTTTCTTAGTTATCATATTCAAAGCATCTTTGTGCACGTGTTGTATCACTACGATATGATAGCCTCCATTTCTACGAGTGTATGTTTTATCTAGTAATTGTAACAAAGAAATCTCGGATATGTTTTTTACCTTTTTCTTTTTTATTACAGCATGGAAGAAGCAAAGAAGAACATGTACGCTTTTAGCACCACTACATATACGGGATTCCAATGTACCATTTCGGAAGAAACCTCGGAAAGTTCAAGGGTAAGATTATTTATCAGGCAGTTTTGTTTGTTTAAACTATATGTTGTTTGTTATCATTACTTTTAAGAGTTAAATTTTGTTTTTTTCAATGTAGGATTGCCCGGGGTTCTTTGGGTGTTACCGGATTCATACATAGACGTCAAAACAAAGATTATGGAGGTTGGTTCGGCTAAAGTTTCTTCAGTTATGCAAAAAGGTTATTTTGGTTGTGTAATCTGCTTATTTTGTGTACTTTTTAGGTGATAAATATGTCAACGGGGAAATAATTCCATGCAAATACCCTACTTATCAACCAAAGGCAAGAAAAGAATCCAAATACGTGAGCAAAAATATGAGAGACGAAAAGACGGCCCTCCTGCAGGACAGTTCCGACCAAAGCAAGCAGCAAGTCAGTCGGAATCATCGTCTTGACAAGGTACCAGAAATGCTGTTTCGAGACTATTCATAGTTATGGTGGTCTAAAGTCCAGTTTTTCATCGTGCAACTTATTTTCTCTCGTTTGTTATTCATCGATGTTTCACTGCTAGGACCGATAAATAATATTCGAGCTGATATCAAGATTTTGCATGTTATTGAAATACATGTTCTGCGATGTCATGTATCTGTAAAGTCTTTTGTAGTAGTTTGGTGAAAAACCGAAACTGACCTATACGAGCTTGTGATCCGAATTTCATCGATATGACATCTAAGGTTTAGGGTTATCTTCGAACGTGCATCAGATTTATTTCGCCATTTAAACTTTCAGTAATGAGATGGATTTTGGTTTATATTATGTGTGCCTGCAGTAGTTTCCAATTGCTTCTTTACTTGGCCAACTTTGTGTATATGAACATATGCAGAGTGGTTAGCAGTAAATAGAGTTCGACGAAGAACACGATCCGTTTAAATACGATCAACGTCACATGTTTAATACATGTATCGTATTCGTGTTTAAGATCTCGACATGTTTAACTATTCGTGTTGTATTTGTACCGTTTACAAGAAAAATAAAACATGAAATATGTACGTACATGTTCACTATGTAATACGGTACTGCCGGACAACTACTCGTCCCGATCATGGATGCGGCGGGTTTTATCATCCTGGTCATGGATGTGACGTCGATAAATATCGATGATGAATATAAAGTGAAATAAATTTTGTGACCATTATATAAATCTTTAGTCACATATTCAACAATATAGCACCATATCCTTTTTCATCAGTCCTGGGAAATAAACAGCATAATTGAACTGTATAAGAATGATTTTTATATTGGAAAATTTTGATTATTTTTAGGTTAAAGTATGCTTAAAGTCCTTACAGTTCTTACTTTTGTTTTAAGGCCTTTTCTTTTCGTATTTTAAAATATAAGTTCAATTATTACCATCGATAAAATGATAATTTTAACGTTATTAATAATTGGATTTGAAATTTGAAACGGAAAGGGATCAAATTTCAGAAAATAAAAGTAAAAAGGTTAAATTTTTAATGTACAAAAAGTACGAGAATTTGGAGCGTATTTTAACCTTATTTTTAAATAGGTCCCTTTTACTTACAATTTGGACTACACTATCATGGTTTTCGGAACTAGACTAGAGTGGCTAGTTAGACTAGTTGAACCTGAAACTAATCAGGATGCTAGCTTGAAATAAGAGGTTGGGCTGATTGACCAACAAATGAATACAAATCTATTCAATCTGGTTAAAAACAGATTGAACCAACGATCAAACTAATTTATTCTATTATTATTATTATTATTATTTGTAATAATTTTTAATCAAATCGGACAACCATTTAAATCGAGCTAAAAGATTATTTAAACTATTGATTGAATTAATTTATTTTATTTTTTATTATTTTTTTTTTAACATTTTTTATTCAAATAGCATGAAACTACTAAAAACTTTTATCACGATGAAAGTGAGAATTTATGTGGATCTATAAACCGCAATGTTTAGTACTATTTATCATGCATAATCCACATCACATGCCATATTTTATCGTCATCACCAAGAAAGAGTAGCAGCAGCTCAGCACTCACCACAGCTTCGAAATTTCTAATTACTGAGCCATTGAAGGCGAAAGAACGACAGCCATGGCTGCGTTGCAAAGCTCAACGACTGCTCCTTCTCTATCGTCCAATGATAAAAATAAATCTGGTATAAAAATTTTACATTATCTGAAGAATAAATGGTAATGAGATTAACATTATATATTATAGAATCTTTATTTATCGAAAATGTAAAAATTTTTAAATCTCCCGTTATAATTTTATAATTCAATTTTATTAATTTTATTCATTATATCAAATAATAAATTTTTTTTTTAAATTTTATTCATTTTTACTGTTAAAATTTGATAATGATTAATAAATTGAACACTTACACCTGAAATGTCTTGCATACCTCAACATATATGAATAATTTTTTAACAGAAATTAATTTACTCTTTAATTTAATGTATAAAAATTAATTAATTTATTTTTTAAATAAAAACAAAATATAATCAAACTTTAATACATGAATTTTCACAATACTTTTACAATAATAGACATCAGCATTATCTCACTTGACACTGCACACCGTTACCGAACCAACGAATAAAAGTATTAAAATTTCTGAAATGTCAGGGGCATTTCAGTCATTAACTCACTCCATAACATTCCAGTCTGAGAAAAAAAAAATACAAAAACGGAATTTCCCTCTCTTAATTTTATAACTAACCAAAATCCACACAAAAAAAAAAAAAAAAAAAAAAAGCGAAAGCGGTGTTCGGTTTCAAATCCAAACCGTTTATTTAATTCCATCCTACGGTCACTTTTCTCGATCCACGTACTTGTTTCCATTGGATATTTCTCTACTCTCTTCTCTATATATACACCCAAAATAAGCGGCAAGTATTCACTAATTTCTATTTCTCCTTTCCACGCTTTAATTTGTTTTTGCATCTCTCGTTTTATTTCTCGTATATTAATGGCGGGTCGGGGTAAGACTCTCGGATCCGGAGCCTCGAAGAAGGCAACATCAAGGAGTAGCAAGGCTGGGCTTCAGTTTCCGGTGGGTCGTATTGCTCGGTTCCTTAAAGCTGGGAAATATGCTGAGCGGGTCGGAGCTGGAGCTCCGGTTTACCTCGCCGCCGTTCTTGAATATCTTGCCGCTGAGGTGTGAACTCTTTTTGGATCTAATTTTAACAATCCTTTGTTTTCACAAGTAGTCGTTTGATTTGGTTTCGCAGACTAATGTAGGGTTTCTAATTTCGTCCCTTGAAATTAGGAGAAATTTTATTTTTCTAATTTCAATTTTTATAAAATGAGATCAACAATTTTCTTCTCATGTATGCTTTTTTTTTTTTAAATTTGAAATTTCTAGGTCTTGTGAAATTTGTTTCTTTTTACGGATCTATGTTCTAAATCAGACCTTTTTTAATTATGATCCCAGAAAATTAGTATTTCATCTTCGGATCTATGCTTTATGCTTGAAAATTTCAGTATCTTTCCACTTTCGTAGGCTCAAAAATTAGGGTTTCCTTTCCCAAAAAAAAATTCTACTATGTGAAAGTGAAATTTAGTCTTACTTGCACCTAAAAAGCATATAAAAAATTTTATTCAAAAAACTGCTGTAGTGATTCAGTTATCATTGTGTGTTTGTATTAGGTTCTTGAACTAGCCGGGAATGCAGCCAGGGACAACAAGAAAACCCGAATCGTGCCACGTCACATCCAACTTGCCGTAAGGAACGACGAAGAGCTGAGCAAGCTGCTCGGCGATGTGACGATCGCCAATGGTGGTGTGATGCCCAACATCCACAACCTCCTCCTCCCCAGAAAACCGGAACCTCCAAGACTTCCGGTGCCGATGATGATAAATCAGATAAGTTTAGATTCCCGAAGCCGTTAACAAATCAACCCCTCCCCCCTCTCTCTGCAGTAGTTGTTGATCCTGAGATTCAAATCTCTGGGGTTTTTGGCTTTGGTTGTTGTTCTATTATTACCATCTGTGGAACTTTAGTTAGCAATTAGATTTTAGGGTTTCAGTATAATGTGAATAAATCAAATTCTCCATCTTTTTATTTTCCTCCTCCTCTTTCATTAATGGTATAAAAAAAATTCAAAAGATTTTGCTCTTCCATAGTGGAAATTTAGTGCTTCCTATCAACGTTTTGAATTTTTTTAAAAAAAAATCATAGTATTTACTCACGTAAAATATTTATAATATCTTTTTTTAAAACTTTACTAGAACTTCTTAATCTCTTGGTCCAATGATAAAAATATTATCGAGTTGACTTTAATCTCAAACAATTCAATTTCTCTTTTCAATTAATTTGATAAATATTAAATTGAATTTTTGGGGAAATTATTGAAATCATATAAAAAATTAATTTATTATTTGAAATTATTTATGAAAATTATATGTTGCTACCTTAAAAGAAATCTATTTTTATTACATCGGTCATAACCCCAAAGCTACCAACTGCCTCTTCCTAAAAACCCTAAATCTCAAACATTAAATCAAATTACGATCCACCTAACTTTAATTATTTATCTATTTCCAAAAGTCACTATAAATTCCCCACCCAGAATCATTACTCACAACAACAACAATTCCGAGAATACCAAAAATGGAAACAGGCAAGAAACCCATGGTCGAGTTTTCCACCAATATTGAATACAGTTATGGGCTAATCGACATCAGACATGTCTGATTTGTGTTTTCCTTGTCAAGGTGATACATGTCTACATTAATTGGTTTAGGGAAATGAGAGATTCTACTCTGCTCAATGGTGTTCGACCTCCGTTTCGGCTTCAACGTGGCCTTGTGATGGAAATTAGTCATTTACATGCTCAATTGCAAGCTGCACATTGCCCTATTCCGTTGCATGTTGATAACTACTGGATGTCGGTTATGTCTTTCCAATTAAGAGGTTGTTCAGCCTAGCAATGACATTTACCCATGAGTAGTTATCGATCGAAAATGCTTAAGTTTGGGGCGGGGGGGGGGAATTGCGGGTTCTTCTAGCAGTCGATCACATCATGCACGGAATGTTGAAGATATGGCGACGTTCAATTGATTATTCTCAAGTCATCCAACCAGAGGTCCAAACAGGAAAGCAGTATAGATTTTATGATGCGGGACTTGTTTGGGTCGGCATATAGTCCCACACGGACCGCTATGCTTGATGCGTTTCGGTTATAGCTGCAAACTTTTAACAAT